>OY253689.1:420765-477166 GCA_958009085.1 Protoeuglena noctilucae
GTGTATGGGGGGGGGGGGGAGGGGGGGGGTGGGAGGGGCTGGGCTGGTGGGGAGCCGTGGAGAGAGCAAGCCCCGGTGGGAATGACCAGTGCCTAGTGCTATCCATCTGTACCACTCTTGCTGCCCGTCTCAGCTCAGCCACTGTCGCCACGACATAACCGGACATGACCGCCGCCCTCGTCACTCGCTCGCTCGCAGTGGGGGCGGGGAGGGCGCGACGGCTCGCGAGGTGCTGCGTCACCGGGGCGTGGAGCGTGTGATTATGGTGGACATCGACGAGGTGGTGTGCCGCTTCTGCGCACAGCACCTCCCCAAGAACACCGCGGCGTTCAAGGACCCCAGGTGGGGTGTTGGTGGGAAGGGGGTGTCGTAATGTTGTAACGTTAAGTGAAGATTGCATGTGAGCGTGCGGGGGGGGGGGGGGTTGATGCTGAGTGGGGCTTGTCTCTCTGTGCTGTACACGACGTGCTTGTTTACCACCCAAGTAGTGATGCCACATCACTACTTGCGCCCCCACATCAACCTCCCCCTCCCATACCGCCCCCCCCCCCCCCCCCCCCACCCAGGCTCACCCTCATCCACAACGACGCCCGTGCCGAGCTCGAGCGCGTCCCCGACGGCTCCCTTGACGTGGTCATCGGTGACCTGGCGGACCCCGTGTTCGGTGGCCCCTGCTACCAGCTCTACACGAAAGATTTCTATGAGAATGTCGTGAGGCGCAAGCTGGCGCCCGGGGGCATCTTCGTCACGCAGTCGGGGCCGTGCGGGGCCGAGTCGTGCACGGAGGTGTTCACGGCCATCCACAACACGCTCAGGTGAGCTCAGGTAACAGGGCACAGGACTGTTACACCATCACAGGGTGATACCATCGTCAGCATGGGATCATAGAGCGCAGAGGGCGCATGGCATTGATGTGTTCCTCATAGAGAGCCGGCTGGGACTCTCTGGCAACCTAGTCCCGTGGCATTGAAGCTCCGTTCAACCCCTAGATTACATCACGGGGGCTTCGGCCGGTAAGCCCCAGTGATGTAATCTAGGGGTTGTCTATTGGAGCTTTACTGCCAACGGTGCTAGGTTGCCACAGTCCTAGCCGTCGCTCTACGAGGAAGGCGTCAATGCTTAGCGCCCACTGCGCTCTATGATCCCATGCTTGCTGACGCTGGGATTACCCTCGACCGCTGACGCAGGGCTAATTCTGCCCCCTTTCCCAACACCACGCCATGCCATGCCATGTTATCTGCCTCTTCCTCACAACCCCCTCCCCCCCTGCACCCATCCCACACCACGTTCCTCACTCTCACAACCCCCTCCCACCCCACCCCACACACCCACACCCCCTGCACCCATGCCACACCATGTTCCTCCCTCTCACGCCCCCTCCCAACCCCATCCCCCCACACCCACCCCCCCCTGCACCCCCGTGCCATGCTTTGTTCTCGTGTGCTTTGTTCTCACAAGCCCCTCCCACCCCCACACCCTCCACCCAACCCCCCCACCCCCTCCCCTCACATCCCCCAGGCAAGTCTTCCCCCGCGTTCTCACCTACAAGGTCCCGATCCCATCCTTTGTCGACTGCTGGGGATTCAACGTGGCGCTGTCAGACCCAGAGGGCACGCCCGCGCTGGCGGCTGAGGAACTGGACCGTCGGATTGAAAAGCGCATCGAGGGGGAGCTGGAGTATTTGGATGGGGCGTACATCCTGGGGATGCAGGTGAGAGTTGGGGTGGGGGTGGGGGTAGTGAGGATGGGGGTAGTGGGGAAGATGGTGCGAGGTGTACATCCTGGGGATGCAGGCGAGGGGGGTGGAGGGGGGTGGGGGCAGTGAGGGTGGAGTGATGGGCATGCTCTAAACCCTCACCATCCGCGTCAGCCCCTCTCTCTCATGCACCCTTATCATCCACATCAGTCCCTTCCATCCACGCCTCACATCCACGCCTCCCATCCCCACCCCTCCCAGTGCACCCCTCCCATCCACACCCCTCCCACAATCACGCAGACGCTCCCCAAGTGCATCCGGCGCCGCATGGCAGAGGAGACGCACGTCTTCACCGAGGACGCGCCCAGGTACCTCAAGTCGGGGGCAGGGCTCAAGGCCTGAGGGGTGCGCGTTGTAATGGAAACGCGCGCGTAGCTGCGGCGATAGATGTGGGACTGTGCGGGGACTGCCCACGGGCGGCCCATAGGCGACGTGCCAGTTGCAGGGGACGCGGCTGTTTGTCATAGGATGTAGGCAGATTAGGACCGGGAGTAATGCTGTTGTCGCGCGAGGCCTTCGGTTTGGCCGCCCCGGCCCAAACGCGGTTGCTGACGCGCCGGACTGCTGCAGTCAGCTCTCTGGCAGCTCAGCGCCTGGCCGAGTGGTCCGGGTTGAAACCACACTTGACCGAGAGAGATCCGGAGCTGCCCGCGCTGAGCTACTTCCGCGAAGGGAGCGGTTGCAGGTGCCGAGTGCTTGCGCAGGCGCCTGCAGACACGCCGCGTAGTGCGGACCCGCGGACGCCATTGGGATGAGCCCTGTCGCTTTCGATGCAATCGCGGAAGTGCTAATCTCCCTCACTCGATCAATCAGCAGCGCAAACCATGGACGTGGCTCAGCGCGTCTCAGCCGTCGCCGCCGGCTCCTCCGGTGAGCTGCGGGACCTTCGCGGCGCATGGAGATGTGCGAAATTTGCGGACGCGAGCTACTGCTTAAGACGCTGCGCGCCCGCGGAGTCGCCGGCGGTCGCGGCATGCGCCTACGCTGATCAACGCCCCCGCAGGCGTCTCGGGCGACTGGGACATCGTCTCTTCGCGATATGCGCGCTACGAGATGACGATACCGAGCGTCGCGTCGTCGCGGCCCGCAACGGGTGGGTCATCGGCCCGCGCTGCGCCCTGGCACGCGCTGCCACCTCCTGCCCTGCACCCGTGACGCCCGGCCCCGCCCGCAGGCCTCCGCCCGCCTTCGTACGCCGCCTCCTCCATCGCCCCGGCCGACCCCGGCTCCCGGCCCCGCTCGCCCGACGCCCCGGACATGTGGCACGCCCTGGGCCTGGGCCCGCGCCGCACGCCGTCCCGCCCCTCCCGCGCCGCGCCCCCGAGCGGCCTCTCCGGCCGCGACCTGGCGTCGACCGAGTACCCCGAGGACGCCCCGCCGCGCTCGAGCGTGCACGCGGGGGCGCGCACGGCCAGCGCCACGAGCGGCCCCCGCCCTTTGGAGCCCAACCCGGTGCTGGCGGAGCAGCCCCTGTCGGATCCCCGCCGCATGCGCCTGCTGCAGGTGGACGGCTGCCTCGTGGACGACCTCTCCGCGGGCCGCCTGACCTCGCTGACCCTGGCTGCGACGCGCGTGTCGGTGCGGCAGCTGGAGATGCTGAGCGAGGGCATCGCGCGGTGCCCCTCCCTCGCGCTCCTCAACCTCTCCGCGACGAATGCCACGGACGCCCACATGGACGTCCTCAGCCGCGGACTCCGATTCAACCGCTCCATCGCCTCGCTTGACATCTCGGCCAACCTCATCGCCGACCGTGGGGCCGAGGTCCTCGCGCGCGCCTGCGCGCAGCACGGCACCCTCGAGCACCTCTACTTGCAGGTGACTGCCAGTCGCCGCGGTTGCCAGGCGCTGGATGGGGTCCTGGTGGTGCCGCCACATGACACCGTTGCGGTTCTGTTCACGCGCGCTAGTTGCTGACGCACCCACCCCCCTCGCCCCGCAGATCAACAAGGTGGGCCCGCGCGGCATGTACGCGCTGTGCCTCCACGCCGCCCACATGACATCCCTGCGCTCCCTGGACGTGTCGAACAACCCCCTGGGCGATGACGGCGTGCGGTGTTTAACTAAAATGGCCGACGAGGCCGCGTTCGACGGGCGCCAGGTGCCCCTGGAGCGCCTGTACCTCAACACGTGCGCGTTCGGCGTCGCGGGGGCCGAGTCTCTGGCCGCGCTGCTCGAGGCCGGCAAGCTCCCGCGACTCGAGGCCGTGCACGCGTCCGACAACGGCATCCCGGACGGCATGGCCATGCGCCTGCGCAAGTGGGCCGCGAAAGCTGGCGCCGACGTGCGCCTGGCGACTTCCATGGCCGACGTGGTGGACCTCTCCTGGTGGGTTGACCAGCAGTCGCCCCCGCCCCTCGACCCGATCGAGCGCGCCCTCCTGGACGGCGTCGTCGACCCCTCCCTCCCCACGCGCGGCCTCGCCAGCCGCCTGGAGGACTTCCCCATGCACGACAGCGTCGTCACGGGGCGAGCCTCGGGGGCGGGCGACACGGACGACCCGGGGCCGCTGGGGCTGGGGAGCGTGGCAGGGGAGGGCGAGGGGGTTGACGAGGGAATGGAGGTGTCGCCGGAGTGGAGGGAGGGGACGGCGCGGGGGAGGCGCAAGACGCACATGGGCGTGGTGCTGGGGGACGGGGGCGGGGCGGCGGGGGGGGGCAGGCGGAAGACGCACGTGGGGGCCCTGGCGGGGCTGGGGGGAGGGGCGGGGGTCTCGTTCGCCCGGGAAGTTTGAATGACGATGAGCGGTTATAATAGACGAGAAGGGTGTGACTCTCAGAGTCACGCTCGGCGGCAGAGGTGCCGTCCCCCAGGGGCAGCTGACATGCTGGGGTTTCCATCGTCGCAGTGCATATGGCACGTGGCCCACCTCTCCGTGAAGCAAAGGGGTCGCCCACCACGGGCACTGGCACCCCCCTTCGCTGCGCCCAAAGGCAGGCCACGCTGGCCTGGACATCAGGGCGGTGTTGGCGGTCCGAACGCAGACGGCGTTCCTTGGGGGGCGCAGCGTTGCGATGATGATGAGCGATTCAACAGTCGAGGGGTGCTATGACTCTCAGAGCCACGCCTTGCGGCAGAAGTGCCGTCCCCCGGGGCAGCTGACACCCCGGGGTTTCCATCGTTGCAGTGCATATGGCACGTGGCCCGCCCCCGCTAGGTTGCCCCACCCGAAGGCAAAGGGAGCGTTGCCCCTGGGCGCCCCGCCTCGCCCACGCTGCGCCCCTGAGGGCCGGCTGGCAGGAGTCGGCTGTGGGAGCCCGGCTGCTTGCTGCGTGTGTGAGATGATGATGTGCAGTTCAATAGCTGAGGGTGCTGAGGTCCATCAGGATCCTCGCCGCATGAGCTAGGCCCGCGCAACAAGGGCGCCTTCCCCCGGGGCTGCCGCACCCCGGGGGTTCCATTATCGCAGTGCATATGGCACTTGGCCCGCCCCCGCTAGGTCCCCCCACCCGAAGGCTATGGGGCCGCCGCCCCGGGCTCCAGCGCCCCTAGCCCCTTCGCCGAACCGCCGCCCCTGCCCGGACGAGCAACCGCAGGATGCCACGCGAGCGGGCCCCCGGGCACAAAAACAACAGCGAAGCAACGAAGCGGAGACAAGCCCCCATGCCGCGGCGCAGAGCACTTTCGCCCCATGCTAACAACGGACCCCACCCTGGTCCCACCGGCGCGGTCCCCGCGTCCCGCCGGTCGCTCTGCGTCCCCGTCACGAAAGCCTGCCGTCCCTCTGCACGCACACAGCGCGCAGCGCCCCGAAAGCCCCCCTAGACTCGGGGGCGCGGCTTGTCCCGACCAGCAGAACTCGAGCGCGTCGTGCTGCCGCCTGGCGCCTGCCAGGGGATATGCGACCGCATCAGCCGTCGCGAATGCACGCAAAACACCCAACCGCACCCCCTCGCCAACTCGCCAGCCTCCGCCTTGGCCAAACCACCACCGAACCACCGCACTGCGCGCCACCGCGCCATTTTTTGTGAACCGGCTCTTCGTCACCGGCCATAAAGGCGCGGTGTCCAGAGGGCGCCACGAGGAGGCGGCCGGCGGATCGCGCCATCGCGCGTCCGAGTCCCCCCGTGTGTGAGAGGTTGGGACCTTAGTCTGGTGGCGTGATTCGTTCGGACCTGAAAGGTCCCGGGTTCGAACCCCGGAGGGCCCCTACTGCTTGCGCTCAGACGATGATGCCAAAATAGACACGACGCTGGTGGGGTTCGAACCCACGACCTTCTGCTTCGAAGGCAGACGCGCTATTCCACTACGCTACAGCGCCTTCACACATGAGGAACATGGCATGGAAATCGCAAGCAATATAGACCCAGATTTTGTCATCGTGGACCAGCAACACCCTGTCGTGGTTTCCCTCGCTGCCGGGGCAGGGGACGCTGCCGGAGGGTGTGGGCGGCTGTCAGGCTGCGTGTGCCCGTCCCCGTGTCGAGCTCCAATCCCGCTTTTTTTTTTTTTTTCCGTCCCCCCGGGCTGAACCATTACGCCTCGAGTCTTGGGGGGGGGGGAGGGCGTCCCCGCGGCTGCGTCAGGGCGACCGTGCGGGCCCCTGCACGCACGTCGGCTGTGCCTTCCCCAGCCTGAGGGACCCGCCATTACGCCTCGAGTCTTGGGGGGGGGTTGCGACGGGGGACGAACGTCGGGGCAGAGCTGGCAGAAATGGGTCGAAGGGCTCAGGAAGTGGCGAGAGACGTGGCGCCTGTGGGGTGGAACGCCGGGGATGCCGAGGCAACACCGGCAGTGGCGCAGACCGGACCAGGCGCCACAGGGTCAGAGAGCGGCGTGGCTGCGACGAGGCGGGGAGAGTGGGAGCGCAAGCGGGCCGGAGTGCCTGCCTTTGGGAGTCTGTCGAGGAGGCCCTGCAGGAGAGCAACGGCTGACGAGGGGTGCTGGTGCCGGACACGGCGGCGCTGGCAGGGCGACCCCTCGCACGACAAACAGCAGGGCAGCGGGCTTCTGGGGGCGGGCGCGATGGCGGCGCGGCAAGAGCGAACGGCAGCGGCGAGAGTAACACAAGGGGCAGCGAGTGGTGTGCGGGTGCATGGGCTGGGCGACACAGGGGTGTCAGCTGCCCCGGGGGACGGCATCTCTGCCGCAAAGCGCGTCTTTGAGAGTCACAGCACCTCACCATAGCACCTCTCGTTTGAATCGCTCACTCGTTGACCTACACACATACCCCACATGACAGTCGCGCCCTACCCCTCATGCCCCCTTCCTCTCCGTGCGTCGGATCTCCACCCCCGGGTGCGCGGCTGCATACGCGTCCTCCATCCCCACGTATCGGTCCCGCTGCCTCGCAAACGTCTCCTGTGACAGCATACAGGGACAGCAGGCGCGTGACGAAACGGGGATGTTGATAACAAGGATAGGCATCTCTCTTTGCGCAGTGTCCCTTGCAAGAACACCCCAGTGCCTCCATTCCCCCTCGCCTGCGTCACCCTGTTCCCACTCCCACTCCCCCTCTCTCTCACCTGCGTCACCCTGTCCACCAGCAGCACCCCCTGCAGGTGGTCGTACTCGTGCTGGAAGATGCGCGCCTCCCACCCCCGCACGTCGAGCACGAAGGGGCGGCCCGTGAGGTCCTGCGCCCGCACCTTGATGCTCGCGTGGCGGGACACGTCGCCCAGGATGAGGCCCTGGGGAGAGACGGAGTGGAGGGGAATTGAGGGGTGAATGGGGGAACACTGATAGACGCAGCCAAGGCGAGGGGTTGAGTGGGGGAGCACTGAGTGGGGATGGGCAGCGAGTGGAGGGCTGTTGAGGGGTGAGTGGAGTAATACAGATAGGCGACTGAAAGCGGATCAGGCGTTGGTGGCACAGCCCACCGCACCGTCACCTATGCATCTCTAACTGACAGGCACCCCTCCTCGCCCATCTCCATCCGCACCGTCACCTGTGCGTCCTTGAACGACAGGCACCCCTCCTCGCCCATCTCCATCCGCTTGCTCCCCGACACGACCCTCGGGTTCACCAGCACCACCTCGCTGTTGCGCCGCTCCCTCAGACCCGTGGGGTTGAACACCATCAGTCGCACGTTCACGCCCACCTGGGGCGCGGCCAGGCCCACGCCGTCGTCCATATACATCACCTCGAGCATCTCAGACGCCAGACGCGCCAGCTGCAGGGGGACATGGGTGTGCATGGGTGGGGGACTGCTGCAGTCCTGGTCCCTATGATAGTGCCATGGGCGTGGATTGGATGTGCTATCCGCATGTGTCACCTTGGCGTCAAACACCCCGATCTTGGCATTCTGCTGGCGCAGGCGCGGGTCGGGGTACCTCAGGATGCTGTCGAGCGTCAGCGGGCCCTCCCAATCTGTGTGGCACAACACTTGCGGGAAGCGTTGTACCAGGCCGGCAGGATTGTACGCAGAGAGACCGACCGCCGCTTGCTGTGCGCCTCTCGCCTGGTATCTCCGTCACGGTGGGTGCGTCGTCTTTCTCCTCCTCTTCCTCCCGCTTGACGGATGCGAGCTCTTTCATCAGGAAGCCCCTGCGCACGGAGCGGCCGCGGGGTCGACGCGGAAGCCAGTGCAACTGGAGCAACGGACGATATTTGTAGATCAGACTCACCTGCCAGCCTCGACCGGGCGGCCCCTGCGCTGGGCGCGGCACGCGCGGGCCGCGAACAGCCGCGCGCCCATCCGCAGCGGGCCGGCGACGTCGCGGCACCGATGGCCGGCGTGCAGCGCACACAGTATTGTCCCTTGCAACGCGTGCGACATGCTGCCAGGGAAGGCGCGGGGCGCGCGGACGGCGCGGGTAGGACACAGTGCGTGGCGCGGGCTGGGACGGTGAAAAACAGGCGCGGAAGGCGTCCGTTGCAACTCCGATGCGAGCCTGTGATCCGTTGCCAGTGAGGGACTGGCCTCCAGGCGCGCCGGACTCGGCACGTGAGCTATTTGCGCCAGAGAAGCACGCAAGACCGGCCGGTGGACCTCCTCAGCCGTGCCGGCGATCCGCTAGGGGCACTGGTTGTGCGCTTGACCTTCTCGTGTCCTCGTCACATGCATGATTGCTCCGGGGAACTTGCGATTGCTGCTGGGTAAGCCGTTCTTGAAGTGAGACGGCTGTTTCACGGTGCTTCTGCGGGCTGAGATCGCTCCTTTTGCTTCTTCATACTAATTAAGCTTACTTGTGTCCATCACACCTGTCTTGGGGCGGAGAGACTCGACGCACGGTTCGCCCGGGCGCAGCGTGCGCAGGCTGCACTGCTGGCTCTCGTCGGGGAGCCATGGCGGCCACATCTGGGGCCGCGCGGCCGGTCCCAGAGATTCGCAAGCTGGATGAGTCGGTGGTCAATCGCATTGCGGCCGGAGAGGTGCGGAGGGCGTCGCGGGGATGGCGTTCCCTCGCGCAGCTGCAGCAGACCCCTCGGGGCGCTTGCGGGGCCTCATCCATCGCGTTCGCGTGCCCTGCACCTCTATTATATAACCATCCACTTTCTCGCGTACCTTTCGTCCCCGAATGGTCTCTCGATTCGCCTCGCACATCGCCGCGACGCTGCGCAGGTCATCCAGCGCCCCGCGAACGCCATGAAGGAGATGCTGGAGAATTCCTTGGATGCCGGCGCGACGCAAGTGACGATTACGGTGAAGGACGGGGGCCTGAAGCTCCTGCAGGTCCAGGACAATGGCCACGGCATCCGCACCGACGACCTCCCCCTCCTTTGCGAGAGATTCGCCACCTCCAAGCTGCGGGCCTTCGAGGACCTCGCGACGGTGGGGACGCTTGGGTTCAGGCGAGCAGCGCGGGCCTGCGTGTCGCAGAGGAGATGAGTGGGGAGGTGGATGACAGTCCCTGTGTCCGACCCTCACACTTGCCAGCCCTCACCTCACCAGCCCTTGCCTCTCAGCCCTCACCTCAACACACATGCATAGTTGGCACAATTGTGCGTTCTCTCAGAGGCGAGGCCCTCGCATCCATCTCCTTCGTGGCCCACCTCACCGTCACCACCATGACGCACGGGGCGGCCCATGGCGTGCGCGCCACCTACACCGATGGGAGGCTCAACGGCAGCCCCGTGCCATGCGCGTCAGGTGACGATGGTGGTGATGGTGATGGTGCCAGCGAACGCCCTGTTTGCGCTTCCCCGCATCGCAACTTTGGACAACACGCTCTCCCTCTCTCTCATGTGCACCCTTTCCCTCCCTCTCTCTTTCTGCAGTGCCAGGCACCACCATGTTAGTCGAGGACCTCTTCTACAACATGCCCACGCGCCGCAAAGGCCTGCAGTCCCCGGGTCAGGAGATGGCACGGCTGCTGGACGTGGCGGGCAAGTACGCCGTGTACAAGGCAGGGGTCGCCATCACCTGCAAACGGCGAGGGGGGGGGGGGGGGGGGGGATGAGGGGCGTGTGCGATGATGACTATATGACTACATACGGAGTTGTGGCGTCGTCCATGCATAACGCGAGGCACGATTGTTCAAACACAATCACTGTCACTGTCACTGTCACTATCTCCTCATGCACCCGATGCAACCCACTGTCACCTACTCTCCCCCCGCCCCTTTCCCCTCCAGTCAAGGCGCCCCCAAGCCCGACCTGTCCACCCAGCCCGGTGCCTCGCGCCGCGCCACCCTCCGCGCCGTGTACGGTGCGGCAGTGGCGAGTGATCTGCTGGATTTGAACACCGAGTGCGGGGAGTGGGGGGAGGGGGAAGAGGGGCTGCCATCGGAGCTGTGCGTGAGGGCGGAGGGGCTGGTGTCGGGTGAGGGGTGGGGGGGGGGGGTGGGTGTGGATGTGGGGTGGGGAAGGCGGGTGAGGGGGGATGTGGAGAAGGGGTGTCAGTGAGAGTAGGGCCTAGACGCCGCATTTGTCTGCCACCCAACCCCCACTGCCACACTCACCTCCCACTGTTTAACCACCCCCCTATCAGGCCTCTCCTACCACGGCAAGCGCTCCATGCTTGTCCTTTTCCTCAACGGCCGCCCCGTCGACTGCTCCCCCCTCAAGCGCGCCATCGAGGGGGTCTACGGTTCGATTCTCCCCAAGAACGCCAAGCCGTTCGCCTTTTTGGACGTGCGCGTGCCCCCTCGCGCCGTCGACGTCAACGTCCACCCCACCAAGCAAGAGGTGAGAGTGGTTGAGAGGGGATGGGGACATGGGGAGTGGAGTGGATGTGCACCCAAGCAAGCAAGGGGTGAGAGAGGGTGACATGGGGAGAGGGGGAGGGTGGTGCGTGAAGTGAGCCTAGTCAGTACTATCTACCCTTACGCATGCACCATCCCACTTCCTCACCCAAACACTCACCAGTACACCCCCCCACCTTCTCACCAATGACCTTCTCCCCCCCACAGGTCGCCTTTTTGTTCCAAGACGCCCTCGTCTCCCACATCGCCACCGCCATCGAACAACTCCTATCGAATGCCAATGCCACCCACCACATCCCCACCGCCAGAGTCGCACCCACCGCCATCGCCTATGCTGGTCAGGATGGGAGGGGTGGCACGCAGGGGGGTGGCGGCGGGGGCAAGCGGGGGAGGGGCGGTGCGAGTGGGGATGAGGGAGATGAGAGGGAGGGGGAGGGGGGGAGGAGGGGGTCGGGGGCTGGGGTATCGGGTGAGATGGTTGGAAACACGGGGGGGGGGTTTGCGGTGCGGTGGGATTGGCGTGTGCGGTGTTAAGTGGCATGGACAAAGCAACGAATAAATGTAATGCTATTGCTCGTAGCTGTTTACTAGTATCTTAGCGCATGTCGACTGTCATCCGACGCTCGCCACTGCCACCCATCGCTACATGCAGCACACATCGCCATTACTCTCACCGCCACCGCTCCCACCGCTCCCCCTCCCTGGTGACATGCCACGTCATGTCACCCCCACATCCCAGTCAACTCAGTCCCCCCCTGTGTCTGTTGTCCCATAGGCAAAGCCCCCTATCGTCCCAACAAGCTGGTGCGCGTGGATGCCCGTTCTCAGCCATTGGAGGCCTTCCTCCACCACGCGCCGGATGAGGGGGCCGTGAGGGCGGCGGGGGAGGGGGGGTGAGTGGGGGGGGGGGAGTGAGTGAGGGAGGGGGGTGAGTGAGGGTGGAGAGATGGGGTTGAGTGGGTGGGGATGGAGGGGGAGGCATGGGGGTGATTGCGGGGTGGGAAGAGGGGGTGAGCTGGGGGTGGGGATGGGTTAGGTATAGCGGTGAGCCTGTGTCAGTCCCTGCCACATTGTTACTTTGCCCCATTGTTACACAGCCATGCTGCCGCACTGCCCACTCACAATCCCCTTGCCTCTCCCCTTCCCCCCCAGCACTGTGCGTCGCCCCCGCCGTGGCATGACAGCTGGGGGCATGGGATTGGCCACGTTGTTAACAACAACAACAGATGTTATGGGGATAACAGAGGGGGCCACACAGGGGCGGGGTGATGGCATGGAGGGGGGGCAGATGCAGGGCGGTGGGGTGGGGGGTGGTGCGGATGGCGGTGGGGGCGATGAGAGGGCGGGCGGTGGTGGGGATGCAAGCGGTGCGGGTGCGGGTGCGGGTGCGGGTGCGGGTGGCAATGCGGGTGCGGGTGCGGCTGCATTGGGTGAGCTGGCAGCCATCCGTCGTTCGGTGCGTCAGCGGCGGGGGGCGGGGGGGGAATCGACGCAGCTGACGAGTGTCAGAGAGCTGCTGAGGGATGCGGGTGAGGGATGGGTGGGGATGAGGGATGCGGGTGAGGGGTGGACAGCAATCACCATTGCCACTGCCATCACCGCTACCGTCGCCCCCACAGCCACTCCCTCACCCTCCCACCCTCCCCCCCTCTCACCCTCATCCTCACCCTCACCCACTCTCAACCCCCTCCCATCCCTTCAACCCCAGAGCACCCCCCCCACCCGGAGCTGTCCGCCGTCTTTGCGCAATGCACGCTGGTGGGCCTCATTGATCCCGTCGCGGCATTGGCACAGCACGGCACGCGGCTGCTGGTGCTGGACCTGTCGAGCCTCACCCGGGACCTTTTCTTCCAGCTGGCGCTGCGGGGATTCGAACGCCACCCGCGCGTGAGGCTGGGGGAGGGGGTGGGCGTGGACGAGGCGGTCGAGATGGCGCTGGTGAGAGTTTGTGAATTGTGGATGAGGAGTAACGTGGAATGGGATGCAGTGTGGGTGTGAGGGATGGGTGGAGATGGGAGGGGTGATGGTGCTGGTGAGAGTGGGTGTGGACGGGGGTGGTCGAGATGGCGCTGGTGAGAGGAGTGGATGGGGTGTGAGGGGTGTTGGTGAGGTGTTGCGTGCAGTGTTGCGAACGTGTTGCTCATTGCACTTCACGCGCCAGCACTCACCCACTCTCACTCACTCACTCCCACTCACCCACACCCACACCCACACCCAAACTCACTCACCCACACCCACCCAACCCGTCCCCCTTCCCCCCCAGTCCCTCCAGCACTCTCAGGGCTCCTGGTCCCCCCCCTCCCCCACCGCCACCCCCGCCGCCCTCGCCGCCCTCGCCCGGCAGCTGCTCACCCGTAAGCGCGACCTGCTGGGATCGTGCTTCGGCATAGACATCACCGATTGCGGCAGGATCGTCTCCCTGCCGTTGCTGCTCGATCGATACCACCCGGATTTGGACAGGCTGCCGGGGCTGGTGTTGGATCTGGCGACGAGGGTGGAGTGGGGGGAGAAGGCGTGTTTTCGGTGAGGGTTATGTGGGGGGTGGGGGTGTTTCTGGGTGTTGTTGATGTGAGTGGGTAAGAGTGGTGGAGTGGTGGAGTGGTGGAGTGGGGGGAGGAGAAGGCGTGTTTCCGGTGAGGGGGGGGTGGGTGGGGTGTTGTGTGGGGTGCATTTAAATGATGGAGTAGTGTGTTGGGGATGTTAAGGAATGCTGTTGATATGATTGGTTGACGTGGTTGCGAGGGTGGAGTGGTAAGATGGTGGGCATCAATCAAGCACGCATCGCCCAGCATCGTGCTGTGCTGTCCGTGTCAGCAGCACGATCGCGGAGGCGCTGGCGGACTTCTACCGCCTGCAGCCGCCGATGGGGGAGGAGGGGGGTGGGGGAGAGGGGGGTGATGATAAGGGTCAACATGATAAGGGACATGATGAGGGACAGCAAGGCCAGGGAGTGAATGAGGGACACGAGAAGGGGCGTGAGGGCGTGGCGTTGCCTGGTTGGCGGAGGGACGGGCGGCGGGAGTGGGCGGTGCGGCACGTGGTGATGCCGGGTGAGTGGATGAGATGGGCAGTGAGGGAGTGGATGGTTCACATATGTAGCAGCAGTACATATGTGATATCATTCATCATTCCAACACCTCTCTGCCCCTTGCAGCCCTCCGCTCTCTGTTCAAGCCCCCCGCACATCGTGGCAGGGACGGCACTGTGGTGGAGGTGACGAGGCTGGAGAAGCTGTACCAGATATTCGAGAGGTGCTGACAATTGAATAAGGGTGTTAACATGTTTGAGTGAGCACATGTGCTTGTGGGTATCTTCAAACATCCCCATGCCAAATGCGAGGCCCTCGCTGACACTGCATCGCTCGGCACGGCCGCCCTTGAAACACCACGCGACGAGGGACGGCAGGAGTGTATTGCTAGAACTGTCATCCCCTTCTGGTCTGTGCCTCCCCCCCTCACATCCACTCCCTCATGTGCTGGAACACCCTCGCCAGGTTCTTGAGGTTGCCTAAGATGTGGCTGTGCTCTAACTCGGCATCTGGGGGAGAGGGAGGGGCACACAGCAGGTGACACGCCTTCATCGCACACTCTCCCCCCACCTCACACACAACGTCGCGCCAAGCCCACTCTCTCTAACCACACGCGCACATCCAGTATCATACCAAACACACACACACACACACTCTCCCTCCCCATCTCTCACCGTATATGCACGTGATGTGCTTCCCATACTCCTCCATTTGCTTGCGGATGGCCTGGTGTGGCAGCAGCACGTCACGACCACCCACAAACACCACCGCACCCTCGGGGATGTCCTGGGGGGGGGGGAGATTGGATATGAAAATTCAAATAATATATCTATGCATTTAAACATGGACTTGGTATGCGATGACACTGAAAAAGAACAGGCATCAGCACACACGCCCCGGCCCACACCCACACCCGCACCCGCACCCGCACCCACTCATCCACTCTTACCTCCGGCCACAGGTTGAGGGCGTGCCAGTAGAACTTGCGGCACATGGTGGCGGCCAGGCAGGGGTCTCTCCTGCCGATCAGCCTCACGCTGTCCTTTAACAGCGACATGAGTGACTCGGAGTGGGGGCGCTCGTAGATGAACGCGAACTGGGGGAGGTGGATAGCGATAGATATCAACAGTCGATTGATAAGTGATGCTGTCTATCCCAACCACATTCACATTGCAATCACCCTCATGTCCCCCTCACCAGCAGCTGCGGTGCCGCCAGCATCAGGCACGCCGGGTCGAGCATCACGACGTTGTGCACCGCGGATGGGAACCGCTTGACGATGCGGGCGAGCACGAACGTGCCGTAGGAGTGGGCCACGAAGACGGCACGGGAGAAACCCTTGCGCTTCAAGTCCCAGACTGGGGATGGGGGACGGGGGGGGTGGTAGTGGTGAGTGGTGGGTGGGGGAGAGGGGTGGGTATGAATGATGGGCGAAAGATAGTGATGAAAGCATGCAGTGGTGCGCAGCAGGTGTCATGTTGAGCAGTCACTGCAATCCCCTCACCCACATGCACCCACATTCATGCACTTACATGCAACCCCCTCTCCCCTCCCTCACCACTCCACTCCCCCACATTCACTCACAACATCCAATCGCATCTACACCCCCTCAACCAACCATCCCTCACCGATCCTCTCAGCCACCTCGTCCGGCGTGGGGACCCGGCACACCCTCAGCGCGACCCATGGCATCTCCAGCGTCAGAATGGGGTGGCGGGGGAAGGCGCGCGACAGGCGGCGCAGCAGGGGGAGGTAGGGGAGAAGGCCGACGCCGATGCCATGAAGGAACACTGAAAGAGGGATGGGGTGAAATGTTTGAATAGGGATGCACCGCACCAATTACGCTCCCCCACCCATCCCATCCCATATCATCCACCGCATCCACCCCATCCCACTCACCAATCGTCAGCCCCCCCCTCTCTCTACCGCACCCATCCCATCCCATCACCCACCCCCTACCCAACCCATCCCACTCATCCCCATTCCATCCCAACCCCCCCCAACCCATCCCACCACCCATTCCCACTCACCAATCGGCAGTTTCTCCGCCACAGGCTTCCTCCTCCGCCACCCCGGCTCCCCCGCACCCATCCCCCCGCCCCCACCCATTGCACTCACAGGCGTCCCCGCCGCACCCTCCCCCTGCCCCTCCCCACCCCCAAGCAGCCGCGCCACCAGTCCCCCGTCCCCCCACATCGCCGGTAACTGCGGCAGGGATCCAGTCAGCGACCCCAGTGACCCCAGTGCCCTCCCACCGTGCGCCTCGTAGTATCGCCTTGCGTATGCCTCCGCCATCGCCGGCGCCCCACGCAGCCTGGCTGCAATGCCGCCCCTCAGCGCCGCGCTGCGCTCCAGCGTCGCACCCCACGCCTCCCGCATGTGCCGCCGGCTCAGAGACTCCTTGCGGCTGAAGAGCTGCCCGGGGGGGCGCGAGCCGGCCACCGCGAACGCGCCGGATGTGATAAATCCGTCCAATGACGCAGACGAGGCAGTCGATCGCGGGGAGTCGCAATTGTCATCGGCACAGTCACAGGCGCCCTCACAGGGACAGTCTGCGTGGCTGTTACCGTTGCCATCAACACCGTTGCTTTTGCAACCACAGTCGCCATCGCAGCGACACTCGCCCCTCTGTTTGCGCATGTGGATGGGCGAGGAGGGCAGCGATGGGTGCAGGGGTGTTTGGGTCTCCTGGCACCGCCGACCCGGCAATGCGTCACTTGCTATGGGAAGCATGGCTGCTGTTGATGGGGCGTGCGATGCACCATCGGTGTTGGCCGTCGCGTTGACCGCCCCATCTGCTCCCCCCATCGCACCCCCCATGTCATCACCACTCTCCCCCTCCTCTGCAGACGCATACTCCCACCACTCATCCACAGACAAGCGGGGAGGAGTGGAGGGGTTGTTGTTGTTGTTGTTATGAGGGGAGATCAGGCCACCGACATTGCTCGTTGCACCGTCCTCATGCGCGCCCCCATTCCCCACCCCACCCGCACCGTGCTTGGCATGCCCCACCCCATTCCCATTCTCACCCACCCCCTGCCCCTCATCCCCCACCCCATTCCCACTCCCCACCCCATTCTCCGCCCCCTCCTCCCCCACCCCATTCCCATTCCCATCCTCACCCACCCCATTCCCCGCCCCATTCCCCCCGCTCTCACGCACACCTTGCCCCTTCCCATTTTGCCTGGGCGGCAGATGCCAAACTTGGTAATCACCGCTCTTATGGAAACCGTAGATGTGGAGGTGGAAAGAGGACCACAGACCGCAGAGATAGCTGCGGGGGGAAGGGAGAGGGAGGGGGGGTTAGTGTGAGTGGTGCGAGAGGGTGGGAAGGGGGAGCTTGTATGAGTGGTGCAAGCGGGGTGCAAGCGGGGTGGGGTGGGGGGAGGGGCAAAGCTGGGTAGCTGGGGTGTGAAGCTGTGGTGTCTGGAGTCAGTTGCATGGCTCTCTCTTAATCAACAACCATCTCACCTGAACAGGTACAGCAGCAGCGTGTAGTGCCGCGTCCGCAGTGGCTCCCACGTGTGCATGCGGATGCGCAGGTCGGGGTTCTTCCCCGGGGGGAGGGTAATGCCCCACGTCGCCAGAATGTCGTCGGTCCAGTGCTCCAGCTCGTCCCCGTAGCCGGCCCTGGGGTTGGTGCGGGGGTGGCAATGGGATAAATGGATAGGGTTAGTTGGACATGTTGGTCAATTGCACATGTGTCATCGCAAGTCCGGAGTCATGAAAAGCCATTGTCAATCGTTCATATCCCACTCGCCCGCACAGCTGCTGTGCACTTGCCACCCACTCCACCCCTCACCTCACCTGTACACCTCTCCCACACACCCACTCCTCACCCCTCTCCCTCACTCTCACCTGTACAGTTCCTCCGTAGTGCAATAGAACCCCCCGTATGCGATCAGATCCCGGAAGTTGTCCCTCTTCATGGCCGCACGGTCAGCGTGATAGAACCACGGCAGGATGAAGTCCCACGGATCCATCACGCGGCCTATCATGTAGAGATTCTGAACATTGCGGGCGCCGTCCGTGTTGAGAACGACTGGGGGGGGTGGGGGGGAGGTGGACAGGGTGAGGGGTGAGGAGAGGCGAGCGTGATGAGTGACGGGGGTGGGGGGGGTGACGTGGGCGACAAGCATAAGGGGTGAGAATGCCAGTGACCATGACAATGACTATTGCGATGAGGTACATAGCAGTGGTGCAGACGACGACAGTTATGGTGAAAGGCAGAACCAATGACAGCGCAACACAATGGGCGTGACAATCGTTGGCATCCGCGCCGCGCGTCTCAGCTCATGTCCGGGGGGTGGGACTGCGCCGGCTCCGACAAGAGTTCGACTCTCGCGAGGTACACCAGGAAATGGGCGGCCTCGGCCACCGCCCACACCGCCAAGGTGCCCGCCACGCCCAGCGCATAGAGCAGGGCGAACAGCGTGGCGTTCCATATCCCCAGGATGAACACAACCATCAGGTGCGTCCAGTTAGCGTCCGAAACGGGGGCGTGGAGGGCTGCGGGGGTGGAAGTCGCACGGCATGGGGCGCTCGGCTGACGGTTGCATAAGCGCAGGGGCGCGAGGCTGGGTGCCGCACGCTGGGCGCGCCGGCCCCGATGCGCGTGCGATCGACGAATCCGTCGACGTAAATTGATTGCAATTCATCAGAAACCCCGCCGCAATCGCACCGGCGGCGATGTCGGGAGCGTCTGAAGCGTCGCCATCCGCGGACGCCGCGGACACCGAGGGAGACGTCGCGGGGACCTTCTGGGCATCCCCGTTGATGCAAGATGCTTTTGCGCGCGTGTCGACGGCGCGAGGGGATCCCGGGGGCGGGCGGTCGGGGACGGCGGGGGCCATGCGCGCGGGGACGGGACCCGCCGCGTCGCCGGGCTCGCTGGCCCCGGACCTCGACGCCGCCGATCCCATCGTCCGTCACGACGAGATTCGGACGGCGCGACCGGCACGCGCGGCGCAGGGAGGGGCGGGCGCGGCACGCCTTGCTGTCAGGCCTGCGGGGAAGGCCGACGCCCCGCTCGCGCCGTGCGCGTGCCCACGAGCAGAGAGGCTGGGAACATGGCACTCTACCGGTAGCAGCCGA
Organism: Protoeuglena noctilucae; assembly: GCA_958009085.1. NCBI lineage: Eukaryota > Viridiplantae > Chlorophyta > Pedinophyceae > Marsupiomonadales > Marsupiomonadaceae > Protoeuglena > Protoeuglena noctilucae. Next base: position 439,727 of record OY253689.1, read on the forward strand.
TGGCGAGGGGACGATCGCGCTGCGCTGCGCGGGACCCCAAAGCGTGTTAATGCGGACACAAATGCCCGCTGCATCGCGCCGCGTACACCATCAGCCTGTGCGCGCCGCGACAGCCATTTGACGTCTGTCACCTATCGCAGGCAGCCCTACGAGCCCCCCAGGCTGTCACGCTCCCCCAGATCCCTCGACCGGAGGGCGGAGACCGTTGTGCACCAAGCGGCGAAAAAAGATCGCGAGAAGGTACGCCAGAGCGCTTTTCCGGGTTCGCGTTTGCGAAAAAGAGGAGGGCTTATCGGATCACCTCGCGCAATTGGCCGCACTGGCGATGGGGGCAACCCTCCGCTGACCGGGCTCCCAGCAAGCTCCGGCTTGTAGCTTTTGTCCTGACGCCTTCGTGCCGCGCGTACCTTTGATGCGAGCACTTGGATGCGGGCTGTTGTGTGGGCGCTAGCCGAAGATTAGCCGCAGTACTTGCGTGTGACGTCTTCCGGTGCGACACCGCTTCCGTGAAACTGTCAGCGCTCGCCTCGCCGCTTCGGCGAGCTTGTCGGTTGTCCGATGACACGGGGAGGGCCCGCCACGGCCACCGCCGGGCCCCGCGCGCCGCGCATCGGGGGCGCTTGCCGCGAAGGACGGGCGATGCGGTCGTTCGAGCAGGCTCTCTCGTCGCTGTTCCGCGTCACCGATCGCGGTGGGTGGTCTCGTGTCGCGGCCATCCGATTGTCGCGCACCCGACGCGTGCTTGAGGCCACGCCATGCCCAACGCTGCATCATGCCTCTCCCGCGCGCCCTCCGCAGGCTTCCTCGGCCCTCCAATCGGTCGCCGCATCCGTGATTCTCGATCTTGTTGGGCTGCGGCACTGGACGGGGACGGGGCTGCCGCTTCTTCCAGCGCGGCGCTCATCAACCGCGAGCCGCTCGCCGACCCTTCCCGCGACGCGGTGAGTCGTTAGTAAACCTGGCAATAGACGCAGATAAGCATAATATATAACTAAGATGCTCGATAGCTTGCTCATGGGCTCTCTTTCTGCCTCAGCACCTCGCAACATATGGCCTTTAACGCCCTTCGCAGTACGTGGTCCTTTCGCGTTACCTGGACCCCTCGGGCCGCTACTCGGTGTCGCCGGTGGAGCCGGGGATGGTGTCGGAGGCGGGTGCGCTGCAGGGAGAGAGCTTCCACGAGCCCATGACGGGTCTGCTGGGCGCATTCGACGGCATGGCGCGAGGTGAGCGGTGGGGTGGTTGTTAGTAAGGGATGAGATGAGATGAGATGGGATGGGATGGGATGAGCTTAGCTACAAGTCATGGCTCTATTCGTTTGTGCATCATCTCTACCCACGTCTACCGCCGCGTTTGTCTCACTGCCCACCCATGCTTCGCCTCACCACCTCTACCCACGCATGCCTGTACACATCCCTTTCTCTTTTTCCCCCCAGCTTCCTTCACCGCGGAGGTCCTCGGATCGCTGACTCAGAAACTCCGCTACAACCGGCACGACCAGTTCGCGTGCCTGGTGGCGACGGCGGTGGGGGGGGCGGCGGGGCAGAGGGACGGGGGAGCGGGTGAGATGATGAGTGTGGGGTGATGGGGTGTATGGTGCTGCCATGTGCGTGCCACTGTGGATGTTCATGCGGATGATCGTGCATCTACGCAAACACACCAACGCCCCTCACCCCCACCACCACCCCTCTCCCCCCTCCCCACCCCCAGCCTCCCCCATCCTCGGCGTTGTGGAGCTCTCTCAGCAAAGCGACCCCACCGTAATCGCATCCGCCCGCCTGCCCCCCACCTCCGTTTACGCGTATGTCGCATGCATGGCGGTGCGATCCTCACATCGCAGACAGGGTGTGTCACAGGCACTGCTATCCGCATGCGATTATCTCGCTAGTGCGTGGGGCATCGCTTGGCTGGCGCTGCATGTGGATGCGGATAACGCAGCGGCTGTGGGGGCGTATCGCAAGGCGGGGTTTGCAGAGGTGGCGGCTACGGGTGGGGGGCTGTTTGGGGGCAGGAGGCGGTTGCTGATGGTGCGGCGAGTGGGGGCGGGTGAAGTTGGGGGGGAGGGGGGGGGTAGGGGAGCGCCCTTGCTGCCGTGAGGGCGGTGGTGGTAGTAGTGGGTGACGGTGCGTGCTTTCACATTCATAGTATCATCCATAGCGACTGAACGATGGAGTTGCTTCGATCTGTCCGTGCCAATTGCGATGCGATTTCAAACTCGACGCTGCATTTGAAAGACCCAACGGGCAGTGCCGGCGCTTGCATGTGTGGTAGATCCCGCTGCATGCGACCCTCGCCATCCGTCTCATGAGTATCACTATCGTCACCCTCCCATCCATCGCCATCGCCCCATCTATCGCCGCTCCCCTCACATGGGCAGCAGGTCCTCCCCCAGCGTCCAATCCTCCTCCTCCCCCTTCCCCCGCCCCCTCCGCTCCCCGTCCCCCTCCTCCTGCACCTTCACCCCCACGTTTACTGACACGGGCGCCAGGGGCTCCTCTCCCCTCGCCTTGCCCCTCTTGCCCGGCCCCGACTGCGCCTGCTCAGCTGCGTCTGCCTGCGCCTGGGCACGCTGGGCCTTGGCCAGCTTGTCTGCGATTGACGGGGGGGTGTGTGCGAGGGTAAGATGGCGAGCGAGTGGGGTGGGGGAGAGGTGGGGCTTGGCGATGTCGGGATGTCTGCAGTTAGTACCCTTAATAACAGCACTTCCACGCTTGTCATTGCGTATTGAGCCTTATGTTATCCAACAGCCCCACACACACACCCAATCCTCTCTCACCCGCGTACTTTGCCTCGTCGTTGGTGAACCCCAATTCTCTCCCCAGATCCACCAGATACCGCAAACATTCCACATTATCCGCGTGTCTGGCGTGGATGGCCTGGTAACGGCGATAGGCGCCGGGGAGGTCGCCGGAGCGACTGGGGGGGGGTATAGGGGGGGAGGGGTGTTGGTAGATGTGATATGGGAGAGGGAGAGATACAATTATCGTCAATTACTGGCACGAGCGTACATATGTCATCTACTCTCGCATTCCCATCCACTCATACCCCCACCCCACACACCCCACCCCTCTCTCACCGAATGCACGAGGCCGCCATCAGCTCCCACTCACTCACACACACCACCACACCCACTCCACACCCACATCATTCTCTCACCGGATGCACGACGCGGCCATGAGTTATCACTCACACCCACTGTCGCATCTCTCACCGAATGCACGAGGCCGCCATCAGCTCCCACTTGGCCTCCGCCGGCTGCAGCTGCGCAAGGATTTCGAAGAACGGCAGCGCGTCCGCGTAGGCGTTGTTCTTGACGTAGTAGACCCCCAGCCACACCGCCACGTCCATCGACGCGGGGAACACGCGGTAGGCGTCCTGAATGGGGGGAGAGGGATGGGTGATGATGGTGGGGTTACATGATCAAATGACTGTGGCAACACACTCATGGCACGTGGTGGGCGTCCTGGGAAAACACAGCGATGGGATTATGATTATAATTGTGTTGGTGTTGGGTTTATAAAGGGTGTATTGTCGTGCGGTAACACTCGTCGTTGTGCCATACACACGCACAGTGCTCTCCCCTTCCCCTCTCATTGGCATATGCACGTCCACACACCCCCACATCCACCCACTCACCAGGAACATCCTCAGTGCCTTCCCCTCGTCCTGCTGCGCTGCGTGGATGCCCCCCAGCTTGACCATCAGAGAGGGATCGGCACCCAGGAACATCTGGGCAGACGCCTGCTCCAGCCACTGCGGATGAGAGATGGGAGTAAGGTGTATATTGAGAATGGTTATAGCAAGTGATGGTCGCCCAGAGGGATCGGCACCCAGGAACAAGGGATGGGTCTCAAGTGACACGGTGGGTTGAGGGGGTGTAGAGAGTAGAGTGGGACCGCGAGAGCGTGGCTGACAGTGAGGGGGGTGTACACAGAGTAGTGGGGTGAGACAGAGCGAACCCCAACACTGCACCTGCAACCCACACACGCACCCCCACCCCTCCCTCACAACACCCCCACACATGCACCCCCCCCCCACACCCCACCCCACACCCCACCCCCCTTGCCTTGACGCACGACCGCACCCCCTGCCTCCTCCTCTCCCCTTCGAACTGCGTCAGCTCATAGCATAAAGCGATCTGCACGTGCACGTCCGGCGCGTCCGGCATCAGCAGGGCGAGCTTCTTGAAGCGGCCCATGGCCTCGCGGACGCGGTCGCTGCGCCACTTGTGTTCAAGTGATGTCCAGTCGATGGCCGCGGGGTCCAGCTGGGGAGGGAGAGAGGGGGGTAAGATTGAGGGGTGGTAACAAGTGAGGCAAAGGCAATGGTAGCTGTATAGGTCTGTCACCCCACCCACCCCACCCCTTGTGCACCGCCCCATCTCACATCCATCGCATCCCCACCCACCATGCACATCTCCCTCTCTCCCATTATCCCTCACCTCCCCCCCGCTGGACAGGTCCCTCAGCGCCAGTTTCCTGGCCACCAGCCCCGCGTTGTAGAGGGCATCGGCACAGTCGGCCTCCACCTCCAGCGCACGCTCGTACTGACTGAGAGTGGGGAGAGAAGGGGATGTGTTGATGTCATTGTCTGCCACCTCCAGCGCACGCTCGTACTGGCTGGGGGGGGGGGGGGGGAGAGTGATGAAGGAAATGTGTTGCTATGCTTCTCATCCATGCTTACCGCAGCGCCTCCTCCAGCTCCCTCATTCACCACACACAACAACAAACACAGCCACCATTTATCACCCCATCTCTCCCCTCACCGCAGTGCCTCCTTCAGCTCCCCTCACACACTACACACAACACCTCCCCTCATACACACAACACATCACCCATCCCTACCCCCTCCCTCACCGCAGCGCCTCCTCCAGCTCCCCCCCCGCGGCCATCACGTTCCCCCTCGCCACCAGCGCCTGGGCGTTGTAGGTGTCAGCCGCCAGTGCCAGATCGGCGTTTCGCCTGGCAGCGTCCAAATCGCCCTCCATGAAAGCAATGGAAGACAAGGAGCCAGCCGCACGGGCGCGGAGGTCCTGGGGGGGAGAGCGGGATGGGGGGTGTTCAGTGAATGGGAGGTTGTGATGCGAAGATGTGACACTTTCTGAATGCAATTGAAGACAAAGAGCCGGCAGCGCGGGCGCGGAGGTCCTGGGGGGGGGAGAGGGGGGTAAGGGCGGTGATGTGGGTGAGTGAGTGAGTGAGTGAGTGAGTGAGTGAGTGAGTGAGTGAGTGAGTGAGTGAGTGAGTGAGTGAGTGAGTGAGTGAGTGAGTGAGTGAGTGAGTGAGTGAGTGAGTGAGTGAGTGAGTGAGTGAGTGAGTGAGTGAGTGAGTGAGTGAGTGAGTGAGTGAGTGAGTGAGTGAGTGGGTAAGTGAGTGAGTGAGTGAGTGGGTAAGTGAGTGAGGCTGGAGGTGACTTGTGGTGGGGATGCGTGTTACACTCCCGCCCATGCACACCCATCCACATCACCACCCATCACTCGCCTTGTCCTTCCTCTCGAAGCTCTTGAGTATCTCCACCGCCCCCGCAAAGTCCCTCCCCCCCAGCAGCGCCTCCGCCTTGCACAGCTCCACCTCCCCCGCAAGCCGCGCCATCCCCATCTCCCGCAGCTGCCCCGCCGCCCACTCGAACCCCGCAGCGCGCGTGGGGCCGAGCGCGGGCGCCAGCACCCTCGCCGCACGCAGCACGGTGGCAGAGACCGCCATGCGCCTGCGCACCAACTCTTCACGCAACGAGTCGACGGCGTCTGGGTCAAAGGCCGTCTCCTCGCTCTCCTCGTCCAATGCAACGTCCACGGGGTCCAGGCCCTGGGGGGGAGGGATAAGGGGGTGGGTTGATGTGGGTGGGGGTGGGGGTGACATGAGTGGTGAAATTGGGGTGACATGCGACCCGCGAATGTGTATGTTTGTACATGTGCATATGTGCACATGTGCATGCATGTGTGTGTATAAGCGTGTCTGTGCACCATGCATCTATCACTCTCCCCCCTCATCCCCACTCCCCCCATCTCACCCTGAGCAGCATCTGGAAGGCCGCCTTCATGCGCTCCTTGTCCCCCGCCGCGTACGCGCACACCACCAGGTTGAACCCCGCTACGTGACTGGGGGCGTGCTCCATGGCCTGCTCGAACTGCTGCAGAGCGTCGCCCATGTGACCCGCACGCACGAACGCCAGCGCGATGTTTCGCTGCACCTGCCCCCGCAGCTCCTTGGAGGTGTTGGGGAGCTGGTCGACGGCCATGCGCCACATCTGGGGTGGGAGAGGGGGAGAGGGGTGCGGGTGTGTGTGTGTGTGTGTGTGTTGGGGAGCAAGGGGATAGTGGTTGTACATGATCAAGAGAAGTAGAGACGCTATGGCGACCTTAATTTGACACAATGCATTCGTCACACATCACCCATATCCTCTCGCATTGCGAAGTGCACCTATCACACATCATACACACACACACACACACACACACACACACACACACACACACACACACACACCATGCACCCCATCTCCTCGCCTTGATGGCCTTGGCGTACTCCCGCTGCTCAAAGAGCGCCCATCACACATCATACACCATGCATCCCCATCTCGCCTTGATGGCCTTCACATGATCGGAACATGCATTATGCACTTAGCTCCCCCCCCTTTCCCATCTCGCCTTGATGGCCTTGGCATACTCCTGCTGCTCGAAGTGCACGTTCCCCATGTTGATGCGCACGCGGGCGGGGTGCTGGAAGGCCTTGCCCTCCCTTAGCATCTGCGTGTACACCGACAGCGCCTCCCCCAGCAGGCCGTTGCGGTGCAGGCAGTCACCCAAGTGGAACTGCACCGCGAATGTCAGGTCCGTGTTCTGCATCGCCTCCGCTAGGCCCTTCTCCTGGGGGGGTAATGGGGTGGGGTGAGGTGGGGGCGACTTGCGATGTGAGCGGGGCAAGGGTATGAGGGGGGAGGGGGGTGCGGTGGGTGCGTTGCGGTTAATCAGTCTCCACACAGCACCTAGGAACTGTAAACTAACCACCCTGTCCAAGCACTGCACACACCCATCCCCCCTCACCTCTAAGAACCGCACCAGCGCCCTCTCCCTCTTCACCGCCTCCTTCGCCTTGTCGAGCGCCCCAGCCAGATTGCCCTGCCCCGCCAATGCAGCGCTCTCCTCGAGTGCCTCGTTTGCCGCCAGCTCCATGTCACGCGCACGGGCCTCGGCGCTCCTCTCGATGCGGGGGGCGCCCACGCCGCCGCGAGCGCCTGGGGGTTGGGGGGGTGGGGGGGGTGGGTAGGGGTGCGGCGGTGGTGGGGGCGGTGGTGCGAGGGCTGGACTAGCCACTGTTGCTTGGCTGAGCCGGTCAACGCGAGAAAAGGCTAGGCCAATCCAAGTGTGCACCCTGGTGATGTGCCCACCTACCCCCTCCATCCCTCACCGAGTGCCATGGGGTCGAACGCCGCCCTGCCGCCCGGTGCCGCGAGTGCCCCCGTGGCGGGGGGGCGGCTGGTGTACCCAGCGCCGCGGTTGGACGTCATCGGACGGCCGCCCCCGAGACCGCCTGACCCCGTCACGTCCGCATGCCTGGCCATGGCGCTGGGCGGAGGGATGAAGCCGCCGCCCGGCTGCACGCGGGGGGCGCCCGCGGCGGTGCCCAGAGGCGGGCCGCGCTTGCCGGCGAACGCCGTGGCGCCGGGGTCCGGGGAGGGCGTCGTGGCGTCGTACCCCGCGTAGAGGTCCTCGTCCCTCTGCGAAAACGAAACGAAACAAGCGGGAGTTTGCAGCGCATTTATTTCTGCAACGAACGGCGACGCGCGCGGAGGATGCGACACTGCGGGGACTCGCCGTGGTGCCTGCCATGGTGGAGCAGTGGCGTAGCCCTGCTCAGCGGAGGGACCACGACGCCTATCCCGTAGCGGGAGGTGCTGAGAAATGACTTCTGCGACGACGGAGAGCGACGCGGGCGGGGGTCGTCGCTCAGGCTGCGCGACGCGTCTCGCAGCGACATTTTGCACAGGCGCGGTCCCCCCGGCGCGCGAGGGCGGATTGCGGGCTGGTTACCTGTGCTCGATGCGTCGTCTGTCCTAGCTTGACTGCCGCAGAGGTCACGCCCAGGTGCTGCGGGAGAGGAAGCGAATCCTGGTTCGCATCTCCCGAGCAAACTCATGAGGCGCGCGAGGGCTCCCGGGACACCCTAAGGTCGTCGCGGCGAGCCTGCAGCGTCGCTATCGAGCAAACTCTGCTATCGACCGCTAAGCGCGACGCATCTGGCCCGGAAGCCCACGCGGCAGTCAAGCGCAGGCATGCGCAATTGACAAGGGCCCCAGCGGAACTACGTGGGGGAGCGCTGCCCCTGCCGGACGCGGGATCGACATTCACGTGTTTGGGAGCACGAGAATCCAATCCCCGGCGAGGCTCAGCTCGATGAAAATGGTCAGCTCGGTCTCACCCTTGGACCCACGATACCACCACGCCCGGCAAACGCAATTTCGCCACCCTGTCGCGGATATGCGCCTCCCATCTGCAGAGCTCCATCACATTCGCGACCCCGCGTCCTGCTGTCAGACTGACAGCTTCAAATGCGCAGAGAAATTGTGCAGGCTGCTTGCCTACTTCAATCTATGTTGAACCTCGCGCATCTCGGGGCGGCTGGGCTGCGTGTCGCCGAGCCGCTGCCTGATTCCGCGCCATTCCGCCGACCCGGCGCACCGCGGGTGGCGTACATAGGCGCATCTGAGTGTCGAGTGGCAGGAAGGGTCCGCCGTCGCGCCTGCCGTGCACGTCCCGCGCGGCGGGGCCCCCAGATTGGCGGCGTGCCTTGCGTCCCTTTCCCGCGGTGAGGCCGCGGTCTCGATCCCTGGCTGCCCTCCGCAGCGCATATCTGCATCTTGCGGAACTGTGCGTTGCCTTGCTTTACGCTCCCGCCGCCCACACGCGCCGTGCGGGCTCCATCACATGGGGCGAGGTCACAAGCATGGAGTTTGAGCGCGAGCCCCGCAGGGGTGATCCAAACACTCCTGCGGCCTTCTTCCTGTTATCAGCTACCGAGGGCAGCCTGGCAGCCCCGCACGGATGCCGCCACCGCACACCAATCAGTCGCAGCGTCTTTGCGACGCGGTCCACGTCCCCCGCCGCCCCAGGAGATGAGCAAGACGCACCCGGGACACCCCACGCGGTCGGGCGCGCCCAGTCGCGCCGAGGACCTCGAAGCAGGGCTGAAGGCGGAGCAGCAGAGGCGCCAGGCGAGGGACGCGCGGGTCTCGCATCGATCCCCCTGCGCTGACGGCCCGCTGCGTCCCCCCGGATCGTTCGTGCGATTGCGACACTGCATATGCGTCCCATATCCGCAGGCCATGTGGCTCCGCCTCGGCAAATGGCTCGTCGTCGTCTCCCTGGTGTGTCCCGCGCTCGCCCTCCTCTTTGTGTATCCGACCCCGACTCTCGCGTTTGCTCTTCTCTGCCTACCGCTCTTTCACCCCTCTGCCCCCTCTTGCCTGCCCAGGTCGGCGTGGCTGGCTTCGCCTTTGCCACCGCCATCCTCAGCACGGGGCTCTACGGCCCAGGTGACAGTCCCGAAGTAACATGACCATTTCAATCATATATTACATCATCTCTGTCGTTCGCTATACCATAACACTCCCCACCCCCCTCCCCTCTCCCCCAGTCAAGATCGCCCATGACGAGAACCACCGCCCCCCCGTCCTGATCGACGACTACGAGGAGGCGTGGTGCGAGCTGGACATGTTCAGCATCCCCTACGCATTCGAGCAAGTCACCTCGATTCCCAACCAGTGCTGCAACCTCCAGGGACAAACCTGGGACATCAAGTACGACTGCTGCGACATGTACGTCAACGTGTGGCCCGCCTACAACGAGACGGACTTCGCCAACTACCTCGGGTACACCTCCATCCGCAAATTCAACTGCAGCCGGCAGCCCACGACCTTCGTCGAGGTCCCAAGCAACTACGCCCCCGTACCGCAGCCCACGGGGACGTTCACCTACAACGGAACCTCCATCAACCCCCAATCCCTCCCGCCCCTCGCCCCCGCCAACGCCACCCCGCGGTCCACCGTCCCCGTCGATCCCCTGGGCACCCCCACGCCGCCGCAGGGCACCCGCGCAGCCACGGGGCCGGGGGGTGGCGGTGGTCCCGCACCCACCACGGCGGCCGGCGCACCGCAGCCCGGCGCCCCGCAACCCGGCACCCCTCACCCGGCCACGCCCATGGGTGGAGCGGGCACGCCCGCCCCCGGGGCCCTGCCCCCAAGCACCGCTGCGCCCGGCGCCCCTCACCCGGCCACACCCGCCCCAGGGCCTCAGACGCCCGGGCCGCACCCCCTGCCCACGCCCGCTCCCACCGCCCGGCGCATGCTTCGTGGCAATTCCGAGAACGAGAATCCCGATACCCCCGGTCGCTCCCTTCGCTTCCTCCCGTCCCAGGACGCGGGTCAGTGCACGGCCGGCCACCCCTGCGCGTGCACCGAGTGCGTGTTTGGGTGGGTGACGGCCACGGGCGCCTTCCAGGGCGACTGCGTGACGTGCACCAAGGATGTCGCCTACGCGACGCGGTGAGAAGGGAAATGAATGGAGATGTGGCTGCAGTACACCATGCGACAGCAGTCACGCTTCCATCTCACCCATACGCTACTGACAGGGTCTCAGGGTCAGTGTCCTTCCCTGTCCATACCATCACCCCCATGAGATGCGCCGTCATCAGATGCACCATGCATTTCAGACACTACTCACACACCCAGTGCCATCACCCCCCCGCAGCCGCGAGTGTCGACGTCGTCCCAGGTCCAGCCGGCCTGCAACGCCGCGACCGACACGTGCACGTGTGGTGCGTGCGTCTACACAGACACCTACGACCCCGTCACGGGCAACTACGCGGGCAAGCAGCTGTCGTGTCAGGCGTGCACGCGCGTGGCGGACGTGTTATTCCAGGAGAACAGCCAGGACCTGGCGGCGCTCGATGCGGGTGAGGGGGAGGGGGGTGGTGGTATGTGATGGGTGGGGCCAGAGGAGCAGGGGTGTGAGGGTGACTGCTGGCATGGGTGATGCGGGTGAGGGGTGCGGTCGTATGGCAGTTGATGTGGGTGAGGAGGGAGAGCGATTGCCATTTAGCAAGTCCGGCTATCTCACACGTCACGCACCCAGTCACAGTATACTGACCACTCAGTATACTATGACTAGTCTCTCATCCCCCTTTCCCCCCCAGTGTGCTCTGGCCTCCCCGGCGCCAACTGCGCCTGCGAGTGGTGCGACGACTGGGGCGGCCAGGACGGGGACGTGCGGTGCGGCCACTGCTACGCGGCAGCCACTCCCGCCTCCGCCCCCGGCCCCGCCCCTGCGCTCTGCTCCGTCGATCAGCCGTGCTTCTGCTCCAAGTGCGAGGCCGTGGTGGTGCGGCCGGGGGCGTCGGGGACGTACCTGAAGTGCGACAAGCGATACTGCACCACGGCGTCGCTCGTGGGGGACCCCAACGCACCCACGGGGTTCGTGGTGAGAGCAGGGGGGAGACAGGAGACATGTGCATGGCGAAGGGGCCCTTGCGCGGTCCGGTCGAGTGTTGATGCGGGCGCTGCGATGGCTGCGGATGTGACAGATGACACGCCCCGACTGCCCCTGCTCTCGCGTAACCCGCCTCTTGCACCATGCTGTGTTACAAGCGCACCGTCACCTGACATCGCTTGCACCATGCTGTGTCCACGCACCGTCACCTGACCTCGCATATCTCCCTCCTCCCCCCTTCCTCAGAGCACGGAGCTGCACACCGGCTTCCGCACCATGCTCCCCTGGCGCGTGCGCACCACCAAGGACTCCCCCGGCCTCGAGTACCTCCTCCCCTTCGACTACGCCAACTTCACGTACGTGTCGTCCAGCGACGGCAACCCCTGCCTGCCCAGCGGCCTGCTCTCCTACGGGTGGCACCAGCCCACCTACGCGGTGAGGGGGGGGGGATGCGACACAGTGGTGTGTGGGTGTGGGTGTGGGTGCTTGGCTGCAAGGTGAGGGAACGCGACTTGTGTGGTGTGTGTGTGTGCTTGGCTGCATGGAGACTCGATTGCACACGCTTTGTCTCATGTCAGTGAGGGTCTAGTCTCGTTCACCTCGCCTCGCCATGTACCAACGCACCATCAACTCAGACCTTGTCGCATCGCACCTCGTCTCATCCCAACCAACTGACCATACCATCTCACCAGTCTCACGTCCCCTTATGTAACAACCCAGAAAGACTCTCTTGGCCGATTAACCGACACGCTGGAGTGGGTGGAGTGGACGGAGCAGTCCTTCAAGGCACGCGGCCTCGACACGCCCCTCTCCGGCCAGCGATTCAAATGCATGATCAGCCGCAAGTGGCTCGACCAGGACCCGGGGGCGTGTGGCATCAGCTACGAGCAGCCCAGGCGAGAGGGTATGGGGTGCACACATGCGACATAACAGACACCGCAGTCAACCGCAGCCCCCACAGCTGCCCATACTTCCTAGCGCCATCTCAACCGTCCCTGCATCCACTGCCTCTGCCAAACCCCCGCCTCTCTACCCGTCACCCTGCCATGACCATTCAAATCTCCCGTACCCCCCCAGGTGCGGCAACATCAGCGGCCAGGTGGAGCCGTCCCTGTGGTCGGCGTCCCATCGCGGTGACTACATGGTCGAGGAGTGCGCCCACTACAACCAGTTCCCCGACTGCGGCATTATCCCCCACGAGTCCGCATACTGGGACAAGGCGAGACATGCGGGGATGGATGCATTCTCGCAGATGGCATGCTTGCCGCTGATAGTACCTATACGCATGGCCGGCAATCTCACTTATGGACTCTCGCTGATGGCTTTGCGTGCATGTGCGGTTGCCTGCGATCAATGCTCATGGTCGACCATGCTTTGGTTGGCTCTACTGCTGTTCATTGTACAGTAGTTGAGAGTGCAACGACGGACCCCCCCCCCCCTACCCCACCCACCCAGGTCAAGCCCGCCAGCGCCATGTCCGGTTGGCACAGGCACGTCCGCTCCATCGATTCGATCCTCTACTCCGCCGTGGCCATGTACGTGCTGGGGGGGGTCAGCCTGATGTGCGCGTACCTGGTGCATAGGTACTGGGTCGAGAGAGAAGTGGGGTTCGAGGTGAGGGGGGAATGGGTCGAGATGGTTGGGTTACGTATTCCCGCTCCTATTCCCACCTAGAGCAGCATTGCAGCAGTGGGTGGTTCATGCCCTCATCCGCCCCTCACCCACCCCGCCCCACTGTCCCACTGTGTGAATGCTTATTCACAGCATGAGCATGATCGGTGCGTCACCATCTCCCTTCAACTCCGCCCCCCCCCCCCCCCAGCACACGCTGGTGAGCGGCCCCCGTGCCCGTCACGCCAACGTGGTGCCCAAGCTGCAGGAGGCGAAGCACGAGGAGGTGTTTGATATTAAAGAGGGGTACCTGGTGAGTGATTGCAATGCATGGAGTGGATGGCAATGTGCATGAGTAGGGATGATGTGTGTTTGACATCAGAGAGGGGTACCTGGTCAGTGGACGTGATGGGTGGGGAAAGGGGATAGAAAGAGTGATGTGTGCAGAGACTCGGTTGGAAGATCGTTGTCCCCACCGTCACCCCCTCTCCCTCTCAACCCCCCTCACTCCCTCCCTCCTCCCCCCCTTAGTCGTACCTGGATGGCTGGGAGGAGTCGGTGCAGATAGTGAATCTGACGAGCATGGACGTGGACGTGCGCATGATCGACAACGACGTGGGGGACGCGGATGACGACGAGAGGGAAGTCAGCTGCGGGGTCGTGGGGGCGGGGGGGACCATTGATGCCAAGCTAGCACAGGTGAGGGGGGGATGTCATGCATTGTGGGTGTTAAGCAAGCACAGGTGAGGGGGGGGGGGGATGTAATGCACTATGGATGCCAAGCTAGCGCAGGTGGGGGGGGGGGGGCTATGGGAGGTGAATGGCAAGTTACTGCAGGTGAAAGAGACAGTAACGACCATACAGGGTAGGGACGACCATGCATGCGCAATCCCTCCTCTTCTCTCTTCCCTACCCTCGCATCCCCGGATCCATCCAACCCCTCCCATGCCACCCTCTTTCCTCTCCCACCACTGCCCCACCACCCGTTTCCACCACCCTCCCCACCACTTTCCCAACCACCTCCCCCCCCCCCCCCCCAGGGCGTCTGGATCCGCGCCCGCACCGTGGACGGCACCCGCGCGACGCTCTTCTTAACCGAGGCATTCGCGTACACCTCCACCTACGCGCGCATACTGGGTAGAGACCGGCTGCCCCTCCCCTGCGAGCCGCGCACGGCCTGGATGTGCCCGCTTGTGCACTACGATACCTACCGAGTCATCGTGTCCATCCACCAGCTGCAGCCGGGGCAGAGGTGACGAGTTAGATGAATAAGTCGAATGGGGATTAGTAAGTGGAATGGGGATTGTAGTTGTTTATGTTCATCGTATGCGCCTCTTCTGCCCCCCCCATCTCCTTGCAGCCCCGCCCCTCACCCACCACACTCATTGTCAACATCGCCGCTGCACCCCCCGCCACTCCCATTACCCTCTTCTCCCCACCATAACACATAACACCTTCCCCTTTCCCCCCGCAGCCTCACCCCCGCGAACGTGGACACGGTGGGTCAGATCCACGCCATGCGCAAGGACAAGAGAGTGCGTGCGCTGATCGCTAAGGCACGCGCGGTGGGGGGCATGGCACTCGCGGGCAAGGCAGCCAAGGACTACAGGCACAAGGTGGAGGCGGCGAAGGTTACCGCGACCAAGGCGCCCAGCAGCAAGGGTGAGGGGAGGGGGGGCGGTGGGACAGGGGAGGTGGGTGATGTTCAGTGACGGTGGATGCAGCGACGGTGGGATGACCGGCGATGCCCGATGCGCCCTCTCATGTCGCTGTTGCTCTCTTCTCCTTTTCTCTCGTCTCCAACACACCTCCCCCTTCCTTCTGAACCCTATGCACCTCCTCCACCCTCCCCTTCCCTCTCATCTCCCCCACCCTCGTCCCCCCACCCTCCCCTTCCTCTCATATCCCCCACTCTCCCCCTCCCCTCATATCCCCCCACTCCTCCTCCTCCACCCCTTCTCTCATCTCCCCCACACGCAGCCCCCCGCACCGTGTCCCTCTCCACCACCGCCGCCACCCACGGACCCCCCTTGACGGACCACCGCGACCGCCCCCGCCCCTCCCGCAAGCCGAGGGGAGCATCCGAGTCATCCAAAGGGCAGTGGGCGCTCTCCCCCGCGCTCACGTGGGTGTGGGTGGAGCCGGGCATGCCGGGTTACGATCGCGTGACTGCCCTGGATTCCCGGGGCCGCCCCGCCCCCGATTCGCGCCCCGCCGATGCGGCGCTGATGGGCGCGGGGGACGGGCAGGGATTCGACGCCCTCGGCAACTGGGCGAGGGTGGAGGGGGAGTGGGCGTGGGTGGGGCGAGAAGACCCCAGGTGGGGGGCGGAGGGCGATGTATATACATTTGATATTGGATGTTAAGTAGTACTGTCATAAATAGTCCCACTCACACGGTCGACAACCTGTAAACACTCTCAGTCTCCTTCGCCATGAACACACCATGCGCACCCTCAGTCCCATTCACTCATCGACATGCACATGACGCGCCAGATGTACGCCCATGCACCTCTCTCTCTCTCTCTCCCGCAGGTGGAGTTCGCTGTTCCCGCCCATGCCAGCCGCGATGGAGGCCACGGACACTGATTTTGACGAGGAGGGTGACGCGGGGGCGGAGGAGGGGGCGGTGATGGATGAGGACGTGGCGGTGGGGAACGTGCCGGTGAGTGGGGTGGGGGTAGGGCAATCGATGGGTGCATTGCGGACATGGATAAGACTGTGGATGAGGAGATGAGCAGAGGGGTTATATATGAGAGGCGAGCAGAGGGGCGGCAGGGTGCTGGGTGATGTGATGTGATGAGAAGGGGTGGGCTGGGTGTGGATGACCGTGGTGTGACTATGGGAGACGTCAGGTAGAAGACAGAGGGTGGTTGCGTGCATGTGTGGCTGTCGCCTCATGCGATTGGTTGTGTTCTCTCTCTCCCCCCCAGCACAAGGCGGGGTCGTGGGTGATGCGTGCGGGTGACTGGGTGTGGAAGGAGGTGGGGGAGGAGTGGCCGGACGCACAGGAGCCCAGGCACGCCGTGTACACGCAGGCAAGCACATAAGCATATGGGGGATCGTGATGGGAGATGGATGAGCTGTTGGTGTACCATGGGACTGCCACTGCCGCGACTGCCACGATTGGCTGCCTCTGCCACCCTTGCCACCATACCTGCTACCGTCCCCACTGCCACCCCACTGCTAACCCCCCTGCCCCCCCCACCACCACCCCCACAGCCACCCCCACTGCCACCACCCCAATGCCACCACCCCCACCCCCCCTGCCCCCCTGTCCCATCTCCACACCACCCCCCTCCCCCCCCACTCCCCCAGTCGGACATGCGTCGCCCAGAGGTGCTGGACGTCAGCCCCGTGGCCTCCCCCGACGCTGAGCCGGGCCGCCCCGTGTCTCTGCTGGTCGCCAATGCCGAGGGGGTGGTGGTGCGGCTGTCGGCCGTCACGCCCGACGGATCCATCGCCGAGCTGCAGACGCTGGTGAGGGGGGGGAAGGGGGGGCGCGAGTGCGTTTGATCTGGGATGTTCGATCTATCTAAGATGGGGATGCGCTATCAAACACATTAGAAAGACGCAGTCGCTATGTGTGTGCGTATGTGTGGCTCTCGCTCAGTGCACCCATGGCATCGCCTTTGCCTCTGCCTCTCTAACAAACACACTGAGCTGTGGACCGATGCACGCACTCGTCACCACTAGTGTCAATTAGTGTCAACTATGCTGCCCTCTAACCCTTTTCATACGCAGAAGCCCAAGCGTCGTGCACTCGTTACCACTAGTAGTACTGACTATGCTCCCCCCCCTCATTGTCATGCGCAGAAGCCCAAGCGTCGCTGGCGAGGCGAGGTCCCTGCGGGCACGTGGCTGGTGGCGGACAACCTCTCCGATGACCACGACCCCCTGTTCTTCGAGGAGACACTCGTGCCCGTGGCGGCGGGGCTCAGGGGGAGGGTGAGGGGGGGGTATGGGGGGGTGGGGGTGTCGCTTGTTGCACAGCGAAGGGCGTGGGGGGGTAGAGGGGTGCAGGGGTGTCGCTCGTTGTTCAGCAGACGGTGTCGCTTGTTGCTTTGCAGATGACGTTGCTCGTTGCATAGCGAAGGGCGTTGCATAGCAGGGGTGTCGTTCGTCGCATGGCGGGGAGTATGACAGTATCACTGTCATAAGCGACACTGTTTACTTAGTAAACAGTATCGCTCATGACATCCATCGGGCAGCCAACATCGTCCCCCTCACTATCCACCCCACCCCCGCAGAAGGACCACCCGTGGGGCGTGAGTCGCCGCACCAGCTGGATGGTGCCCTTTGACACGCACAGGGGGTACGACATCCGACTGGAGATGAGACTCGTGTCGGGTGAGGGGGAGAAGGGGTGGTGATTGCAACGGTGTGGGAGGGGGAAGGGGGGGGATGTGCTTGCAACGCGCGAGCGGGAGCAGGTGCGACTGCGCGTGAGCGGGAGCGGCAGAGAGGACCGTGTTACGTCGTTCCAGCGCACTGTGGCCACTTCCTCCATCGCTGCTGATACTGACATCTAAACCCCTGCTGATATTGACATCCCCCCCCCCCACCCACGCAGCCATCGACGGCCGCCTGCTCCCCCTCTCCCTCCCCCACGCCCCCCTCCACGCCGGCCCCGAGGTCGCCCACTTCTCCAACGTCAACTCGTCCGCCCAGGGAGAGGGGACGGCCACGGTGCTCATCCGCAACGCGCAGAGGTTCGAGGTGGCGGTGCAGGTGTACGACGCGGAGGGGCGACCCCACACGCACGCCACGCTGCGGGCGGGGGAGCGGGTGTCGGCCACGCTGCCCAGGGGGGCGTGGATACGGTGAGGGGATGAGCAGCATCGCGTGTCAATGTGTCGTGACGGTCACGAGAATCGCTCGTCTCCCATCGCATCGCAACAGCCGCATGCTCCATGTTGCATGTTGTCACCAGCCATGTGCATGTCCACCTGGTCATTTCGTGACTCCCATGCAATACCTACCCCCCCCCTCACCTCCCTCCCTCTCCCCCCCAGTGCCGTGGAGGCCAGCGACCCCCAGGCGTCGTTGAAGCGCCTCTTCTGGGACGAGTCGCTGCACTACGTGGGGCCGGGCATCCCATCGCAGCGACCCAAGGGCGCGTCCCCGCGCGTGCACTGGATGGTGCCCTACGAGGAGAGGGGGCTGCATGAGACGCGGCTGGTGGTGCGCAACGCAGCGAGTGCCAAGGCCACGGTGGTCGAGGTGGACCTGGCCGCCACGCAGGACCACGCGCTGTTGCAGCGCATGATGGGCAAGGGATGACGCGTGGTGGCTGAGGGATGAGCGAGGCCGAGCAGCACAGCCACGCAATGCTGCAGCGCATGATAGCCAAGTGAGGCCGAGGGACGCGTGGCTGCGCAGAGGCTGGCCCCTCGCGACATGCGATATGTGACCTGTGACCTGCGACCCTCCCGCCACGACGCCTGCCACGACTGGCTGTCGGGGTCGCCGCATCAGTCACCGTCGTGCCACACTCTGCAGCACGGCGTGTTTCTGATGCAAGCGCTTTACCCCCCTTTGATTTGTGACACGACCTGATCTCTTGCATGCCTTCCCAGCCACCTCGGCCCTGTGTTCTCTGTTCCCTGTCTTTGAGCCCTGCCGACGGGTATGGTATGGCTGACCATGCCGACAACGCATTCGCGATAGCGGCGCAACGCGCATGTTGCGGCAGTTGAACGACCCTGCATGCGCACGCCCGAAAGCCACTGCAGCTGCCGACCGACCAGGGCGCGCGCTCGCTCACACGCAAGAACGGGACGGCCGCATCCCCCCTCCCCCTCTCCCTCTTCACTGCTCGTCTGTACGCTCGCGCTAATCCTTCCCCTGAGCAGTCCTACTGCCCCGAGGGCTTCCCCTTGTCCTTCTTCTTGAGCAGATACGCTGCCAGGTACTCGATGGGGTCGCGGGGCCGCTCCTTGACCAGGCTCTGCATCGCTTGCATCAATATCGGCACAACCGTCTCCTCCAAGTAGTCGCGTATGGGCACCGCGCCGTCCTGCACGCGCTGGTGCACCTGGGGACCAAAGACGGATGCGTCGCGCACGGACGCGCCGGCGGGGCGCCTTCACGCAGCCAGCCTCGCGTACTTGGGACAATAAAGCCTCCAAAACTCGCCTGCATGGCTGCCTCCTCGGCCTCCCGCGCCAGCTGCGGGTTATCAAACTTGGGCTCCGGTGGCATCCCTGCACGAGACGGTGTGGGGCAGGACGTGGCCGGGACAGCGACGAGAACGGGCGCTCGGAACAATAGGCAGCCGCGAGCGGTGACGAAAGCGCACAAGCGGCTCACGCCGCGCGGCTTACCCCCGCCCTGCGACATGGTTGCGTCCTCGAGTGCCAACCACGCTTGAAAGCACGACCGGCGCAGGCGAGCCTGCAATGCAATTGGAGGGCACGCTTGACGTCGCGGAGGCGGCGCGCACTCGCTTTGCTGCTCAATCTGCCTGGCCCGCATGTGCGAGCCCCCAGCCCAGCGCAGGTGGCCCCAAGTGTCGCCAGCCATGCAGCCATAAACCACCTCCGCATCCTCACCCGACGCGATGAACGGCTTGGTGTACAGACGGAGGCTTGTGCGTCTTCCTGGGGGCTTCAAACCACTCCGTACTCCTGCAAGCGGTAGTGGGGCTGAGACACCGACAGAGTGAGCAAATGAGCGAGATGCGGCGGAATAAGCACGGATGGACTGAACCCCCAGGCCGCGTCAGGGACTGGCGCGTGCGGCACCCCTTCCTCGCCGTCACGCTCCCATCGCTGCGCATGCTTTGCATCCGTGGCATAACACTGAGCTTTCAGATCCTGCCTGAGACTTGCTTACGCTTCGTGCTCGCACAGACGCAGCCTCTTTGTGTGTGCCTGCTCCCCTCGTCGCAAATCCCAGGACAATACCCGCGCGTCATCGCAGGGACAATAATGAGCAAGAAGAAGGGGCTATCGCTGGAGGTGCTGGATCGGCACGCTGCTGCAATGGCCGCTCGCACCTCGCGCGGTCGATGTCCGCCCTCCCGGCCCAGCCAAGCAATTCATTGCCGCGCATTGGATCGCAGGAGAAGCGAGACAAGATCCTAGAGGTGTTCCACGAGTCGAAGGAGGTCTTCATCCTCAAGGTGCGCGAGGGTCGGGTCCTCACGCTGCGCGCGGCGTGTGGCTGGCCGCGCCTCCTGCGGCCCAGACCCGGAGCGCTCCGCCGTGTCCTCTGCGCAGGAGGTCGAGAAGAAGGCGGCGGCGAAGGGCGTCGTGCTCCAGAGCGTGAAGGACGTCCTCCAGACCCTCGTGGATGACGACCTGGTTCACCAAGAGAAGGCACGACCCCGGGCCGCGTGGGCAGCGGTGCGGGACCGGCCGAGACTTGTCACAGGACTGTGTCTTTGTCTCTCCGCAGATCGGCACCACCAACTTCTTCTGGAGTTTCCCCAGCGAGGCGGGCGTGAAGCTACAGCAGGAGCTGGGGCGACTGCAGGCGCGAGGGGAGGAGCTGCGGGCGCAGGCGGAGCGGGCAAGAGAGAGCATACGCGCTGAGGTGCGAGCGGGGCAGTGCGGGGGTCCCTAGCACGGTCCCTGCTGGTCTGGTAGCAGGCTGTTGGGCCCAGCGTGACCGTACCATAACGGTTCACACATTCCATCATGCGTGCCGTGCCTGGCTGTTGTCGCAGGGACAGGGGAAGGAGGACTCGGAGGAGCGGAGGAGACTGGTACAGGTGTGGTGCAGCCACGGCTGCCAGCTAGATGCCGCACCCATGCGTGCGTTGACAAGCCCGCGATCCCCACAGTGCCGTGCCCAATTTCGACACCAACACCCTTTCTCCCGCCTTCATCGCAGGACCTGGAGACCCTCCGCGCCGAGCACGCCTCCCTGCGCGCGCAGCTGCAGGCGTTGGCGGAGAGTGACCCCGAGGCCGTGGATGCGATGCGTGAGGCGACGCGGGTGGCTAGGGACGCGGCCAATCGGTGGACCGACAACATATGGTGCCTGGCCAGCTGGGTGAGGGGTCGGTGGGTCATGAAGTGCGTGGTTAATGGATTGATTGGTTGCCTGGCCAGCTGGGTGAGGGGGCGGGTCATGAATTGCATGGTTAGTGGAATGAGTGGTTGCATGAGTGGTTGCTTAGCTGCGTTGAGGGGCAGTTAGGGTACAGGTATCGCGGAGAGAGTCACACTCTGCCTTTGCTGTGTTATCCCGCAGTGCAAGCGCAAGTTCCAGGGCCGGGAGAAGGAGCTGGAGAAGTTCTTCGAGCAGAATGGCATCACGGATGCCCTCGATTACGTGGAATGAGATGCCATGCTGACTGTGGGTGTGCGTGTGTGTGTGTGTGTGTGTGTGTGTGTGTGTGTGTGTGTGTGGAGTGAGTTGGGCGATACTGCGGGGTTCGCCGCTTGGGTCCAGTCCATGCGTTCATGCACACGACTGCGCTTTGCCTCGCGCTTTTCCGTATTGAATTTAAGCGCCGCCGCTGCCTTGGCCACTGCTCATGGCTGCCTGCGGAGCGACCCAGACCGTCTACGCAAAAGCCCCTCTCTCAACTTGCTCGCTCCCCCACCCCGCACCGCCGCTGCTAGCTGTCCCCCGCGCCCCACATGGCCGCCACCACCACCGAGTCGTCCTCGCCCCCCTCCCAGTCCCCATGATCCAAGTCTCTCTCCCCCTCCCCCTCCTCCTCCCCCTCTTTGTCGTCGTCCACCCCACCCTCGGGCATCAGGGCCGGGAGTGACGTCGACGCGGCATGGGACGCCTTGAGACGCTCGTACTCCCGCGCCAGGCGCTGTGAGGGCAGAGGGCGATGCATGGTGCGTATGGGCGCGAGGCCATACAAAACCAAACGCGCCCATCACTACCGCGTCCCATACCACCCCACACACCACAACTGCCCACTGCCCCCCTCCCCCTCACCTCCACGAATCAATCCACCTCCTCCATCTACCCACTGCCCACTGCACTGCTTGCTGAGCACTGCACTGCTAAGTGCCCACTCCCACCCCCTCCCCCCCTCACCTCCACGAATCGGTCCACGTCCTCCCTCTGCCCCCCCAGCGCCGCCGCTGCCGTCACGTACACGTGGCCGTACCCCGCCCGGTGCGCCCCGTACCCCTCCAGCCGCACCCCGCCCACCGTGGCGTCCTTGCCCACAACCACGCGAGCCCCGGACACGCGGCGGAGGAAGAGGCGGGACCCCAGCATCGTGGCTGAGGCGGCCTGCGGGTGAACAGAGCGAGCATCCCGGGGCTATCGGCTCAGCGCATGGCACGCGGCTGCCGGGGTGCGTGTTGGGGATGAGCCCTGCTAGGCCTGTGGCACCCTAGCCCGTTTGCATGGAAGCTCGGTAGTCGCCTAGATCACAACAGTGCGAGGGCGGCTGCGTTATCTCCGACTCGCCTGCATGACGTCCAGCGTCATGGCCACGGATATGGGGTTGCGTGGCGTCACCAGCACACGCTCCCCCAGGTGCTCGGCCACCGCCTGCGGACAACGACGCAACACGGCATGCGTCAGAGTCAAGAGCCATTAATCAGTCCCCATCTGTTCCTCACACCCCCTTCATCTCACCTGCACCCGCTCTGTGCATCACACTCCCCACCCTCACCCCCCCCTCACCCCCACCCTCACCTGCATCTTCTCCGCCAAATAGTCGTAGAGCTCTGCCCGGCTCTGCCGCACCGCCTCCCACCCCGCGCGCCCCCAGTGCAGCAGCGTCATGGCCAAATCCAGCACCGGAGACATGCCCGCGCGGCCAGGCCACAGCTGCTTCACCGCCTCCACAGCACCTGGGGGGGGGAGGGCAGGGAGCGCGTGTGCTGGCATGCACTTGCCTAGCCCCCTGAGGTGCTTCCCTCTCCGTCACTCATCACTCCGACCCACGCACAGTACCCGTGCAAAGCACTCAACTCGCAGCACCCCGGATCCCTCGCGCCGCCCAACATCCCCACTTATCACCCGCACAATGCTCTCGCACCCCAGCCTACCCCAACCCATCCCACCCCACCACCCCTCGCCTTCCTGTCCCTCGAAGTCGCACACCAGCGCCCCCCCCACGGGAACCATGAAGTTTTTATCAGTGCTCTGAACACCAGCCGTGACCGTGCCGCGTCGCGCGGCGGTCCCCAGCTGCTGGCACAGCCACGCGCTCTGCACGCCGTATGCGTGGTTGACCACGTGCATGGTGCCCAGGCGGCAACACATCCTGGCCACCTGCAGAGAAAGGGCAGGGGCGGGCACACGTAACGCACCACCACCGCAACTGCGCACGGGGGTCGCCGCGTGCAGGACTTGGGAGGTCCTATCTCGAGCAGTGCACGCAGCAAACACAATTAGACCCCTCCCTCACCTCCACCACCAGGTCGCATCCCCGGGGAGCGAAGCAGCTCGTCGTGGTCACCACGCAAAGCACGTTGTCGACGCTGGGGGGCGAGAGCGAAGCGGAAGGGGATGAGTCAAAGACAGAACAGCTGAGGGAGTGCTGGAGTCTTAGCCATGCCAGCTTAGCAGCCGCGCACCCGAGGTCGGCGATGGCCTTCTCGATCCCTGCCAGGTCCGTCACCAGCTCATCGCCCTGCAGAGAGGGGGAGGGGTCGTGGGAGCGTCACGACTGACACGGCACGCGAGTGTCATCGTCAAAGGCCGAGACACAACATTCAGCAACAACCACTTAGGCCATCAGCCACTAAGTTATAAGCCAGCCAGCCGAATCTGTGTGTGTGTCATTCCCTCCTCTTTAAGTGTCCCTCGCCTGCATGACGGGCTCCACGACGCATACCTCGAGCCCCGCGCTGAGTATGGCCTTGAGGCACGTCTTCTGGTCGATGCGGCTCCACACCACGAACCGCGCCCCCGGCCGCATGGGCCGCAGCGCCAGCAGCACCATCATCATGGCCACGCCCGTGGCGGCAGGCAGCACCACCGACGACGCCACCTCACGCATCCCAGCTTCACTGCGGGCGGGGGGGGCGCACGGGCACGGCTGGTGACCAACGGTGCTTGCCCTGCCTCATTGCAGACGCTTGCCGCGCCAAGACCGTCGCAGCCGCCCAGCCATCGGCTCTTCACAGTCGACCCCACTGCCGTCGACACCACTAAGCACACAGCACCCCAGGCAGCTCCCCCACACTCCTGCCCCATCCGCGCGCCCAGGCGCGCACCGCAGCGCGTCGGTGGCCAGCAGCGACGCGACCTTGAGCAGCAGCGACGAACCCGCCGCCTTGGGCTGCTCCGCTGCCACGTCGCCGCTGCGGCCGATGCCGTGGGCCAGACCCAGCGAACGCGCCCGCACCAGCGGGCACGCGATGCGGCCCTCGCGCTCCCCGACCCCGGCGTTTCCTGTCGCGAAGGGGAGAGCGAGGTGAGTTGGACACATGCGATCCAGCGAAATCGTCGCCGCAAGCCGCGGTGGCGACGGCGCACGATTGGCCATCCCCCTGTGGCCTTGGGTCGTGGGACGGGCTCCCGTCCAGGCACCTGGGAAATTGTTCGAATCCATCGCCGCGCAATCCCGGACGAACGCCTCGATCGCGTCATCCGGCCATCCCGTCTCGGGGAGCCTCCGCTGGCTGAGGAGCGTCTTGACCAGCCGGTTGCGCTGCATGCACCAAGGGGGGATGGCGTGCGCGCGATAGCCGTACGGGACAATCCGGCCGACCAGCGCTGCCGATGCGCATGTTGAAAAGACGACCGATGCAACTGCGTCCGCGCCCCTCGCGCCGGAGGAGTCACGCAGCGCCCGTCCGGGTTGCAGAGAGGACCCGGAGCGCCGCGCACGCACTTTGCGCCGATTGCCGGGGCAGGCAAGACGACTCCCGGCACGCAAAGTTTCGGCCGCTGATCCAGCCTAGCCGCCGTGCCCGGGGCGTGCGCCGGGGCCCCACCTGGATTAGCGCATCCCCTCCCTGCCGCACATACGTGAGCCCGACGAGTCCGGACGCCAAAGCGAGATTCTCAGCATCCATTCCCGATGCAAGCACCGCGCCCGCCTCGCGCGGGCCCCGTTGCCTCGCGCCCCGGGCGCCCTGGTTCCTCTGCGGTGCCCGTGCGCGCAGGGCCGGGGGCTGCTTCGACAAGTGCCCGACGCAACGTAATTCAGATTTGATCACGGATGCCCCAGCACGTCATGGCTCTCGGGATCGTGAAGCGCCTCGGAGGCAATTGCCCTTCCAGCGAGCAGCCAAGACGCCCGCCCCAATTAGAGCCCACACGATTGCAGTGGCACGTGAACCGGACCACATCATGGAATTAGAACAGGCGGGTGCAATGACAACCGCATTTGAGCCATTGGCCAAACAGTTCCCCGCTGCTGGCCTCACGTTGCGCAGAGATCTGCCACCAGGGAGATCCCGATTGGGCGCAAATCAGGATCAGAGGCCACATTGATCGAATTCCGCTTCCGT
This sequence comes from Protoeuglena noctilucae, assembly GCA_958009085.1. Lineage (NCBI taxonomy): Eukaryota > Viridiplantae > Chlorophyta > Pedinophyceae > Marsupiomonadales > Marsupiomonadaceae > Protoeuglena > Protoeuglena noctilucae. Next base: position 465,211 of record OY253689.1, read on the forward strand.
AGGATTCAAAGGTGCTCATTTCTTTTGAGGGACGCCCGAGGGGGGTCATCCTAGGAAAATCTCGACTTCACTCGACGGCTCCCAAGCCTAGTAAGGGATGTAGGAGGACCCCTCCGCGTACACCCGCACGGGCACCAACGCGCGCTCGGCAGGCACCGTGGCGCCACCGACGCGGCTGCGGGGAGAAGCGAGCGTGGGGCGCGTGAGCGACACGAGCGGCGCCCATGGGAAACACCAACTCCATAACCGTGCATCCCGCCCCTCACCGCGTGGCCCTGTCCAGCAGCACCTCGAGCTGCTCCCGCATCCCCCCCGGCACCCGCGCCCGCCTCTCCCGCATCTCCTCCCTCCTCCGCAGCCTCTCCGCCCTCGCGTCGTCCTCCCCCGCGTTCGCCAGATCCTCCGCTAAGTCCCGCGACCCCACCAGGGACGAGAAGAAGGCCCCCCCGAACACGCCCATGCCCTCGCGCATCTTGTCGGCCGCCGCCTTGCGCCGCGCCGCGTCCTGGGCCGGCGACCACTTCCGGGCCTCGTTCATCTCTGCGGGCGGGGGAGAGAGCATCGTTGACCTAAGCGTGTGCCAAGAGGGAGCACCCGCGCTGGTGGACCTCATCCAGCAGCCAACAGCCGCCCCCTCTCCCTCCCCGCCCCCCTCACCCTTCTCTCTCCTCTGCCGCGCCTGGGAGAACCTCGTGGCGGCGTCGAACACGTCCTGCACCCCCCCGCCCTGCCCCGCCATCATGACGCCCACGTTGGTGCGGTCCACCAGGTACCGCATGGCGTACTCGAGGTAGGGCAGCTGGGAGGAGGACACCCAGTGGATGCACGACACGGGACACGAATCGATCGCAGACGTGATCTCGTCCTCCGAGTTGAGCCATTGGGCAAACACGCGGGACCGGCCAAAGTCGGGCTCGATGCGGAACATGGCGGGGGCCACCCACACGCACTGCTTGCACCCGATGCAGGAGTTCTCGTCCACGAACACCGCGCGGTCGTCGCCCTCCGGGCGCTTGCTGCGCTTGTCGCCCACCCACTGCACAGCAGGGACATGGCTGACCGTGGGGCTGCCCTCTCCTGGGACACTGACGCGCCCACGCAGCTGCTCAAGGCTCACGTCAAACAGTGAAAGTGTCGCCTAACCCTATGCTCTCACCTTGGACAGCGGCTGCCCCGTAAACCCCGCCCCCTCGTCCTCCAGGTGCGCGTCGAGCGCCTGGTCGTACAGCCGGCGGAGGGAGGGGCTCGACAGCACGTCGTACGCCTCGTTCAGCAGGATGCACAGGTTGTGCCCCGCGTCGCCCGTGTAGTCGGGGTGGCACGCCTTGGCGCGCTCCCGGTACGCCGTCTTGACCTGCCCCTCCGTGGCGTCGTCGGGGATGCCCAGGACCTCGTAGTAGTCCACGAAGTTACCCTGAAGAGGAGAGACGAGACGCGTGGGTGAAGTGAGCATCCCCGGCATCAGGGGTGGCACAGCTGGCTGCGCGGCATGGCTTCGGACCCCGCCCCACCTGCGAGTCCAGCCCCAGGCCCGCCGCCCCGCAGCGCACGTCCTTCGCGCGGCGCGGCGAGGGTGCGGGGACCCACGCGCGGCGTGCGATCCTCTGCCGCGACGCAGGGCCGGCGGAGCAGGACGCGGCGTGGGCCAGCGCCCCGGGGGCGCCCAGCGCGAGGTTCCTCATCTCCCGCCGCTTCGAATCCGCGTCAGGCCGGCGTCCCTGCAGATGAGCAAGAGGGGCGGGGACTCGGTGCGCGCCCCGCCGCGCCCGTCTGCCGCGCGTCGCAGCTGCCCGCGCGAGCAGACCGGCGTCGCTGTCGAGGCCCCGCGCGCCACGGTCGACGGCTACCCCGCGAAGCGAGCGGGACGGACAGGAGGCCGTCATGCACACGGACGCGGGGGAGGGACGGGGGGGCGCGCGAGTGAGCCGGCGGGGCCCGGCGAGCCCAGATTTTCTAGTAATTGGGAGGCCCGGGGCGAGCGCGCGGGAGGGCCCGGAGGCGCGGAGCGTGCAAATACGGCACCACATGTGACGTGGAAGAATCGGCAAGGGAGAAATCGCGCCGTGGGAATGCCGACGGGGCCTGCCTCCGACGAGGGCGCGGGTATGCGCCCGGGGCGACTCCGCCGCGTCCCCTCGAGGCAATCCAACATCGCCGGACATCGAATCCGGTCACCAAGATCAGGGTGAGGTGACCAGGCCCCCCAAACGCCCCCCATTTCGGAACGAAACGGCCGCGTCGAGGCGGGGAGCCCGCCGACGCGCCTATTCAGCCCGCCGCGACTCACCAGAGCCTGATTGCGAAAACCAAACGACCAACCGCGAGATCGGCGCCCCTCGAGCACTGCTCAGCGCGCGAGGGCTCAAATTCCCTCAAATTGGTAGCACGTCGTGCTGTATACCGCGGATGAGTCTGTGGTGTTGCCCACGTAGCAGAGGTAGGCGCTGTAGCGGCCTGGGATGCCGCCATTTCCTCCGCGCCTCTTGGCGTCCCCTGTGTCATGACAGATGCGGGGTTTCAGGGATCGTTTGCGCAGTGCCAGGCGAATCATTGTCGGTCATCGTGTGAAGGATAAAACACATGCCGCGCCGGCGTGTTGGGGACTGCACGCCAGGCATCGGTAGCCCTTGCGGGAGTGGATGCGGCCATCGCAGCCGAGCTCAGTGACGTGGGGGCGTCGCTGAAGGATTTGAGTGCCCGCGTCTCAAGGTAACGTTGACAGCTTGTCATGCCGATTGCAGTGGCAGCGCGCCCCAGCCCAATCCTGCGCGCGGGCGGGGAGCGCTACGGACCACGCAGTTGGCGAGGGCCAGGCGTCCGCGAGGGCCGCGCCGGGCGGACCGCAGCAATGACGGTCATTCTGATGCTCGCTTTGCACATGCAGATCCCGTCCACGCGGCGCCATCGCCTCTCAGTCGCAAAGGCCATCCCTTCCAGACAGTGACGCGCGATGTCCGCGCGCATCTGGGCCTCCCCGGGCTCCGCAGCCGCGCTGTCACAACTATCGTTTGCCGCTAGTCGTCGACACACGGCCCTCATCCTCCGCGCCTCCTCGGAGCGGCGGAGGGGCGACGTGGCTGCACCTGGCCAGGCACGGGGACAGGCAGGCAACGAGGGGGGATCGGGCGAGGGGAGGAGCGGCGGCCGGCAGCGAGATCCGGGGAGCAAGCGAGGTACGCAGAGACAACCGGGGCGCTGCCGCTGATACGCTGCCTTGCATCGATTGCCATGGCACACTGGGCTGCGTGCCACCCTTCCCGTGCAGGGCCGGGGGGGGTCTCTCTTGCGGGCGGTAACGGCGCTCCTACCCCTTCAGATGCGTTTGGAGCATTTGAGGATGAAGAGGTGGGTGTAAGGGGGTTGACAGGCTGGCTGGGGGTCGCGTGCAATTGCGGCGTATGGGCTGTCCTGTTACCTGTGCCTCCCATCACCTGTGCCTGCACGGGTCGATGGTGCGTGTAAAAGTGGTCTACGCATGTGTTGCAGGTCTCACGCTTCCTGTCCGGCGCGCTTGATGCGAGGGGCGGTGTGGGGCGGGGGCGCGGGGGCCGGGGCATGAGGGGGCGGGGCGGGGGCAGAGGGGCCAAGGGCGGGCGCGGCGGTCGCAGTGGCGGTGGCGGTGGCGGCGGTGGTGGCGGGCAGCGGGAGGCGCGTCGCGGTGGCAGGGGTGGCGGTGAGAGAGGAGACGCGGGCGTCGCGAAGAGGGGAGGGAGAGGGATGAGTGGGCGTGAAGAGGTGAAAGAGGAGGGGGGGAGGGAAAGTGAGGAGGATGAGGTGGAGGGGACGGGTGGAGAAGAGGAGACGGTGGTGGAGCAAGGCCGGGGGGTGGATCACGACGCGGGCGATGATGCGATCGCGGGAGAGAGGGAGGGTGAGGTAGCAGTGGAGGCATCGAGCGTGGGTGCAGTGGCGACGGGCGAGGTGCCGGGCAGCATGCCGGGCATGGATGGCGCGCCCCCTGCCCCTCTGAGCGTGGAGGACGAGTCGCTTGTGTCGCTGGGGTGGGCGGGGGTGTGCCGGCAGGTGGCGTTCTTCTGCCAGACTCCGAGGGGGTTCCTGGGGGCGCTGGGGGGCGGGGTGCGGGTGGGGAGGACGCGGGAGGAGAGCGAGGCACTGCTGGGGGAGACACGGTGAGGGGGAGAGGGAGGGAGTGCGGCATTGTTAGGGAATACTAGTTGTGCAATATGCACCCCTCCTCTTGGTGAGTCTCATGACACAACTCACCGCGTCCCTTGCCCGCCCCCTCTGCGCAGAGAGGCCATGGCAATGATGGCAGCAGTCAACAGCGCCCCCCTCCCCCTCCACGCCCTGTCCTCTGTGCTTGACGTGGCGCCGGCATTGCGGGCGGCGCGTGCGGGGCGCGTCTTCACGCCGCGGCAGGCGCAGGGGGTGGCAGACACAGTGGCGGCACTGGCGGAGGTGGCGGGGGCGGTGATGGCCGCGAGAGGGGCGCTGGCGAGGGGGGCGGAGGTGGCGGGGGTGGCCCTTGGGGACCAAGAGGCGAGGGCGCGATGCGTGGCATGACGCATGAATCGATGGTGGAATGGCATGGGTCATGGGTTGTGCATCGCATGCTGTATGTACGGGGTGGTTAAGCGGTAGCAGCACGCAGTTGGTAATCTCTCCCTCCACACCCCACGCCCACCCATTCCTCCCTCCCCAGGTCGCGTCCCTCTCTCGCCTCGCCTCGTCTCTGTCGCGGTGCGTGTCGGGGGGCCGCGTGGCGGATGGGGCGGACCCATCCCTGCCGACGGTGCGGGGGGAGCGGAGGGCCAACGCAGAGGAGCTGAGGAGGAAGGCGACAGAGATGGCACGCGCACTGTTCGCCACAGGTGAGAGGATGCGGTTGATGAAGGGATGTGTTGTTTGGCACCAGTGGAAGCATGTGTTGAGGTGGCGTGATGATGGGGGGGAGCGATGCGGTGGTGACGGCCACGTCATGTCGCAGACTGTATGGCCCAGTTCCCTCGCTGCATCATGAAACGCTCTCCTCCCTTCCACATTATACACAGTATGCTATCAAAGCCTTCGTTGCCCCCCTCTTTACTCCCCCCAGGTGCCCTGGAGCGCCCCCAGGTGGTGCAGCGGGAGGGGCGGTCGTGCCTGGCCGTGCGCAGTGGGCGCATGGGGGAGCTGTCCAGGGGGGCGGTGGTGCTGGGGACGTCGAAATCGGGGCAGACGCTGTTCGCGGAGCCGCCGGAGCTGGTGGAGAGGAACAACAGGGAGCAGGGTGAGTGGAGATGGCATGCGGTGCGGATGAGCGATGGCACCGACGACGGAGGACAGGTGCTGTTACGTGCTGTGGCGCTATCAGATATTGTCACTTCATGCCTCACTTATGCTCTCTGCCCATGCTCTGTGCCCATCCTGCCACCCGATGCCTCACTTACGCTCTGTGCCCATCCATCATTCCAGACCTGTCGTCGATGGAGGCGGAGATCGAGGAGAGGGTGCTGAGGGGAATGACGCGCGACGTGGACACGCACGCGGACCTGGTCGTGAGACGCGGGGTGCGGGGGATGCATTTGTCCATCGCGGTCACCTTGGCTGCAGGGCAGGATGAAGTGCAGCTGCCTCGTCCCACTGCACCACCCCTGTGCACCACCCTTGCGCACCATGCCCCACTGTGCCACCCCACTGCGCCCCATGCCTCACTCCTAACCCACTCTCCCCTCTCCCCCAGCTCCGCGCCGTGTCTCTCGCTTCCCACGTGGACATGGCCCAGGCGCGCGCCCGCCACGCCGCGTGGATGCGGTCCTCGGACGTGCGACTGTGCGGTGCGGGGGAGGCGCCGCTGCACCTGCCCGGGTGCCGGCACCCCGTCATGATGGAGGCGGGGCTGCCACCGCTGCCGCAGGCGAGGGGGAGAGAGAGGATCGCAGCACATCGCAAGCACCCTGGCTCACCAACAGACGCGGTCAGCTCCCAGCACGCATGCTCGGCGCTTCCCCTCATTCTCACACGCGCGTGATGTCTGCTCCCCCAGGCACCCCCCTCTCTGCTGATGGAATTCGAGTCGGATTACCTGGGACCCGTGGGGACGCTCGGTGGCCCCAAGGGGGCGGATGGGGAGGGGCGGGAGGGTGCGGCAGGGGGGCAGTGGGACGAGGCGCGGATGCCGAGGCCGGTCGACTGGGTGGTGCCGGAGGGGACGCGGTGAGTGAGTGGAGATGACTGCATGGTGGGACGGGTGGCGCGACGGAGCGGGGTGCGCTGGTCGCCGCCTGCATGAGGGCCGCTTGCAACACTAAACCACCCCCCAACCCCTGCTTGTCTTCTGCAGCGTCGTCGCCATCACGGGTCCCAACACGGGCGGCAAGACGGCCTCCCTCCTCGCCCTGGGCCTGGCGTCCCTCATGGCGCGCGCGGGGCTCTTCCTGCCCTGCTCCGCCAGCATGGGCCTGCCCCGCGTGCCGTGGTTCGACGCGGTGCTCGCGGACATCGGAGACTCCCAGTCCCTCGAGCAGAGCCTCTCCACCTTCTCCGGACACGTGCGCAGGTGAGCACACCATGCGACGTGACGTGTGACACGTGTGACTGCGCGCGCTTCCTTGCTGAGTCCATGACCATGCACCCGCGTGTCTCTCTGGTGACTGCGTGCGCTTCCATGCTGCTTTGCATGACCGTGCACCCGCGTGTCTTTCCGACCCAGGTGCTCCCGCATCCTCTCCCGCGCCACTCCCCAGTCCCTGGTGCTGCTGGACGAGGTGGGGTCGGGCACGGACCCAGACGAGGGGGCAGGTGAGAGGGGGTGCTGTGGATGTAAGAGTCAGAAGTGGGTCTGCCTTGTCGCAGTCTGTCTGTAGGGGTCGCGAGTGGGTCTACTTTGTCGCATCTGTGATGCAACCACGCATCGCGTTCCCCCCGCAGCCCTGGCTTGCAGCATCCTCCTCCACCTCCGCGACACGGCCGCCCTCACCGTGGCCACCACGCACCACGCAGAGACCAAGGCCATGGCTGGCAGCGAGGCGAGTGGCAGGGGCAGGTCGTGTTGTCACCCATGCACCTGCGACTGCGTCTGGCCCAACCATGCTATGCTCTGTCTCCCCAGCCCGGCTTCGCCCGTGCCAGCGTAGGCTTCGACACGCAGACCCTGCGCCCCGCCTACGCGCTGCTGTGGGGCACGGCGGGCGCCAGCAATGCCCTCGACATCGCACAGGCGCTGGGATTCGACCCGGCGGTCGTGGAGGTGAGCGGTGGAACGGACACACGCTCGTGTGGATGTGAGCGGTGGGGGTGGGCGTTGGACTGGACACACGCTCGTAGGGATGTGAGCGGGGGGCAAGTGTTAACACCGTGGCATCGGGATACGACAACCCCTCCCACTCTATCGCTGCAAGACCGTGGCATGTCGACGACAACCCGCTTTCGCTCCTCCCCCTTCAGGAGGCGCGGGCGGTGGCGGCGGGCGTGGGGGTGCGCGCGCTGGCAATGGGCAGCTCTGGCGCGAGGGGGGGGCTGGCTGCTGAGGTGGCGGAGGCGCAGCAAGAGGCAGAGGCGGCCAGGGGGCGGCTGTCGGCACTGCACGCGGCGTTGGATGAGACGCGGGCGCGGAGGGCGGAGGTGGAGGGGTGGGACGCGGGGGCGGCGGCGGAGAGCGTGGCGGGGGAGGTGGGGGAGGAGGCGGCACGGTGGGTGGCAGAGGCAGAGGTGAGCGGCGGGGAGTGGTGGCGCGGCAGGCCGTAGCGCGTATGGCTGCGTCCCGTGTAGCTGCGGTGTGCTGGTGAGTAATCACGCATGCAGGTATGCGTGTGCATGGCCGTGCCCGTCACTGCCCCTATCGTCGCCCACACCGCAGCGGGGCCAGGTGTCCGTGGATGCCGCGATAAGCGCATTGGCGGCGATGGCGGGGGAAGCACGGGAGCGGGTGGCAGCCGCGGCGCCAGAGTGGGCGAGGGCGGGAGGGGACGGCGTGGATGGCGCGGGCGAGGCGGGCGGCGGGAGGGAGGGGTGGCGCCCGTCGGTCGGGCAGCGGGTGCTCGTGGCGGGTGCTGCGGGCGCCGAGGGGGTGGTGCGCGCGGTGGGCGACGCGTGGGCGGTGGTGGCGATGGGTGCCGTGGAGACGCGGGTGGGCAAGGAGCGTCTGCGGCCGTGGGACCCCCAGGGGGCAGAGGGGGCGCGGGGCGGGGGGGGAGCGGGGGGAGGGCAGGCGCGGGGGAAGGGGCCGGAGCGCCTGGCCGCCGCGGCAGAGGCAGTCAAGCAGCGGTGGAAGTGGGCGGGGAGGGGGCGGGCGGGCGGGGCGGTGGCACTGGCGGGGGCGGGCGGCGGGGGCGGCGGGGGCGGCCCGGCGATCGCCACGTCCCGCAACACGGTGGACGTGCGCGGCATGGGCGCCGAGGAGGCCGCGGAGGAGGCGGCGCGCGCCGTGGGGGCGGCGGGGGCGGGCGGCACGGTGTTCATCGTGCATGGGGTGGGGACGGGGCGCGTGCGTGACGCGGTGCGGGAGCTGCTGGCGAGGGACGCTCGCGTGGCCAGCGTGGCGTACGAGGAGGGCAGCCAGGGGGGCTGCTCCGTGGTGACCCTGGCGTGAGGGTCGCTCTATGGGACGAGTAAGCGTGGGTGGCGCACCGCAGTGTTTGCCGGTTTTCATCTAGTCCGTCGTTTTTCAAAAGTCCACGTGCAGCCTCACTCGCGCGATGTCCTTCACCCCGATCGACACCACCTCCTCCCTCTGCCGCCGCGTCAGCCCCGCCCGCCCCTTGCCGCGGTTGGCACGCACGTCCGCCAGGTGCCAGCGGGTGCACTCCGCGTCCCACGACACGACGCTCAGCACCCTGGAGTCCGCGCGCCCCTCCCCGTCCACGTAATCCACCCGCATGGGCAGCTCCCTGCGCAGCCACGAGAAGTGCCGTCCGTCCGTCACCCCACTGCCCCCTCACCGCTCTTGTTGGTCACCTCACGCCCCACACGCGCCTCGCCCTCACCGGAACCTCTCCAGGTCCCTCGGCACCTCCACCTCCCTCTCCGCCCCCGGGGACGACACCTCCACCTCCAGCGACCCCGCCGCCTCCTCCCCCAGCAGCGCCGACAGCCGCTGCGACAGCTCGCGGGAGAAACGCTCGATGTCGTCCAGAGAAGGCGACCCGTACTTGTCCGCCATACTCTCCAGCCGAATGTCCAGGCGGGACTGGGGGGAGGGGTCACGCATGCGTCACGCTAGTGCTGCGCAGGGCTGGGTCCCCAAGTGCGCCTGGGCCATCAGAGACTCGCCTGCTGCGGCACGGCGCGGAACGAGTAGAGTCTCAGGTGGTCGGCGCCGTCCTCGGCCAGGGCATCCCGGGCGGCACGGAGGGCGGACTCCGCCCAAGGCAGGCCCCCCGTCTCGACGCTGCGGGCCGCGGCCTCCTCGACCTCCTCGGCGACCTCCAGCTCCGCCGAGTCCTCGTCGTCGCCGTCGCCATCGGCGGGGCTGGCACCGCCCGCGGCCTGCTGGGAGGCGGGGACGGAGGTCGGGTGCACAGGCGCCCAGGCGTGGCGGGCTGGCCGCGATGGAGCAGCAGCCGACGAGCGAGGGCTTACCCACTGCTCGCCATCTGCCGGCTGCGGCGTGCGCGGCCGCTGCTTGCCGGCCGCTGCGCACACGGAGCACGGCCGCCGAAGGGCCGGCCAGCGCGGCAGGTCGGGAACCCGCTGCGAGGGGCCGGGACCTCTCCCCCGTGACGGCAACACGGACGATGCGACCCGCGCCATGTCGGCGAGCGATGCACAGCGCGCACCGGACATGGGGACGGGCCGCAGCGCTTTGAGCACCCCGTGCCGACCCGTGCGCGTGTATCGGCAGCCAATACTCAGGCTGGTGCACCACGTGTCCGTCCTCGCCAACTCGCGAGTGCGACTGCGCGCAGTCGCTTTGAATCCCCCCCACACCGGGTCTGGCACGCCAATTCCGACGCGAGTGCGTCGCACCCTTCCCAAAGCAGGCGTCAAGCGCGCAGATGCGCTTATATGTTGCCATCAGGAAGAGACTCGGCCCATCTGCTCGCCTAGGGAGGGTGCCATCGCATTCCATCGCACCCGAGGCGTCCGAGGCGCCCTCTCGCAGCGCCCTTCGACTCCGTAGGAGTTCTCTGAAGCGTGGTCTGGCTCGGCGTCCCGCCTGGATCGTGGGGATGGCGGTGGGGCGGGGAGCCACAGGCGTGCGAGTGATGGCTTCGGCACAGCGGTGAAAGCGGCTTATGTTCGAGGCCCTCACGGAGCTTATAGGGTATTTCGCCGGAGCAGCTGCCTCCTCGTGCGCCCCGGCCTTCCGATCGGGCAAGATGGTGACGGACTACCAAAGTGAGCCTGGGTGGCCCGGACGGCGCACGATGCGCCGCGGCGTGCGGGCAGATCCTGCGTCAAATTCGCAGACGCACTCGCGGGGCAGCGGGGCTCGCCCCTCGCCTGGGGAAGGCGTCGCCGTGGCACTTTTGAGCGCTGCACGTTCCCATCGCAGAGATCGGCCTCGGCCTGACCGTCTGCGGGTTCTGCTTCGTGTTGCTGGGTGTCATGCTCTTCCTTGACCGAGGGTTCATCGCCCTGGTGAGGGCGGCTTGGCGCGGTTTTCACACCGGACCGCAACAACGTCGCCCTTTCCCGCACTCCGGCCGCGAACGATGCCTCTTCCCCCGCGCAGGGGGACGCGATGTTCTTGGCCGGCGTCACGCTCACCATCGGGGCCCAGGCCACGTACAGGTTCTTCACCCGGAGCCGCAACTACAAGGGGTGAGGAGGCATGGCGCACGGTGCGCCGTGCCGCCCCGGGCCTGTGTTCCCGTCGCCGCCGTCGCCTGCCAGTGCTCAGAGGCATCCTCGGCGCCGATCCCGCGCCAATGGTCCCCCTTTGTTCCCCTCGCTCTGCATGGAACCCCCCTCCGCGTGCCCCCTCTCCCCCAGGACGGCCTTCTTCTTCGGCGGCTTCCTCCTCATCCTCTTCAGCCGCTTCCGCATCCTCACGGCCGTGGGCATGGCACTCCAAGCGTACGGCTTCTTCTGCCTCTTTGCCGGGTTCGCCCCCACCGCCCTCCACTTCCTGCGGCAGGTGCCCTTCCTCAGCAAGGCCCTCGACACCCCCGCGGTCAAGAACGTCGTCAACAAGGTCGCGCCGCCAGACTCCCTCCCCATGTGACGCGCGCGTGCACACGGTGGCATAGAGCATGCAGGGCCCCCGCGCTGGCCGGCCCGCGACAGTGGCGGACGTTGGTCGTGCCATTGCCACTGCGATGGGGGCTGGTGTGTGTGTGCGTGCTCAGCCCTGACCCCGGCGTGCTTCAGGAATTGCTGGGCCACAGTCGGCGTGCCGCATCGGATTTCCAGCCACGCCTGCCAGACTCCTGGGGGGACTCATAGGCCGGTTGCTCTTCTCGGGGATCGCTGGGCCTACGTGTGTTATGCGTCGTCGTGCCGGCGGATAGCTTGGAAGGGGTTCTTGAACTCGCAATTTGCTTCACAGACACTTTCTGAGGCCAGCTCTGGCGTCTTCCTCCTTACGCCGACCGCTGGTAGATTGCGAAGCCGTAGAAACACTCAAATCGCACTAGGCGCCGCGCAAGGCGCCCGCCCCGCGCGCCCTGGAGTTGTCACGGCACAGGTACGAACCGTCTCCCGCTTGCCGCGCCCCGCGGGGCGCTCTGACGCGGCCAACACATTCGCGTACTTCTTGGCGATGTGTTGGGGTTGTGGCAATCCCTGTCCAGCGTTTGAACATCGCGAATGGGGCCAGGTTTTAGGGTAGGTAGGGTAGGCAGGTTAGGGTTAGGCTAGGCTCAGGTAGGGTTAGGTTAGGGTTAGTTTTAGGGTCACTTTTTAGGGTTAGGTTAGGGTTAGGTAGGTTTAGGGTTAGGGTTAGGGTTAGGGTTAGGGTTAGGGTTAGGGTTAGGGTTAGGGTTAGGGTTAGGGTTAGGGTTAGGGTTAGGGTTAGGGTTAGGGTTAGGGTTAGGGTTAGGGTTAGGGTTAGGGTTAGGGTTAGGGTTAGGGT
>OY253690.1:0-284073 GCA_958009085.1 Protoeuglena noctilucae
CTAACCCTAACCCTAACCCTAACCCTAACCCTAACCCTAACCCTAACCCTAACCCTAACCCTAACCCTAACCCTAACCCTAACCCTAACCCTAACCCTAACCCTAACCCTAACCCTACCCTAACCCTAACCCTAACCCAACCCTAATACCCTAACCCTAACCCTAACCCCTACCTAACCCCACCCTAAACCTACCTAACCCTAACCTAAACTAACCTGACCTACCTAACCCTAACCCTAACCCGGCATATACGAGCGCAGGTCCGTGCCCGCGCTGTTGGGCCCGGAGTTCTTGCTGGGCGTCGTGTCGAGGGCGGCGAGGGGCTTGGCGTCCTTGGAGCTCGGCGGGCTGAGCCGCGCGAGGTCGAGCGATCGAATCCCGTCGAGGATCTCGAGGATCTTGAGCAGCGGCGCGCAGAAGGTCGGCTGGGCCAGGAAGAGCCGCTTCTGCAGGGCCGCCCGCTTTCGCAGGAACTTGTGCCGGCGCACCGTCATCGACCACCGTTGGAACATCTGCGCGACGGTGTTGTTGCGGAAGAAGGGCGTCCGCCGCCATATGCGGAAGTGCGTCTTCTCCCGCACCCACTGCGCCAGGCTCATGAACTCGCTCTGCTGGCCCCGGTAGATCTTCATGACCCCCGTCGCGCTCATGGTGAAGTAGACGTCGCCGACCTCGGAGCGACGCACGACGCGCAGGTCGTACGGGCGGTAGTCGAGGCCGGAACCGGCGGGAACGCAGTAGAAGAACTTGACGCGCTTGCTCATCTCGGAGTCCTGACCATAACGCGCATAGAACTGAACCACGTCGTCGTCCGTCTCGACGCCGGGGACCACATCATCCCCGTCCCCCTGCGCCGCGTGCGATTCCAGCGCAGCACGGTGCGCGTGGGCGGAGAGGGGGTCCGAGACGAACGCGGAGTCGGCGGTGTCGCCAGGGGGGCCGTGCGCGGCCGAGGGGGGGGACTCCAGGGGCGCGGCGGGGTCCTGGGGGCACGAGGAAGGAAGCGAGTGAGAGGGTGGAGAGGTGTGCCCGAGGGGTGGGTGCAGGGGTGTTGGGTTGGGGGGCGAGTGGGGGTGCGGCGGGGGTGGGTGAAGGGAGAGGAGGGGGTGGTATGTGCGGGAGAAGATGAGAGAGTGTCAGGCGATGAGTGTGAGCGAGGGCTGTTGCAGGAGAGGGAGGTGTGAGAACAGGCAGCGAGATACTGGGTGGGAGCGCGGTGACTGCGGGCGTTGCTGGCGGTCTGCTGCCTCACCGTCGGGGGCTTGGACCGCTTGACGAGCGCCCCCGGGAGCGCGATGGGCCGCTTGGGCAGCGAGAAGCGCGCGGACGCGGAGAAGACCGTCGCGTGGGTCTGGGTGGGCGAGGGAGGCCCGCCGTCCACCACAGCGGGGCCGTCCAGGATCGCCTTAAGACGCCTGGCCTGCGGAAGAAGCAAGGACCTCAGGATAACGATACGGCATGCGAGGAGCGAGCGCAGCGGCCCATCGCGCGGCCGCGCTCGCGCCAACATCCGAAAATCCGCGGCGCGCGTCGGCAACCGGCGATCCCGCGGGCCGGAACGCCGGGAGCAGGCGGGCAGCGGTATGTGCAGTGCGTCTGAGTCTCGCAGCGGCATCAGCAGCGGCACCTTAGCGAAAGGCAGAGAGTAGGCAGCTTCGGGCGTCAACGTGTCCTTGGCGAAGAGCGTGTTGTGGTCCAGCGTCGAGCCGTGGATGCCCTGCTCGATCATGAGCCCCGTGCTCGGCGCGCGGCGGCGCGTGGGCGACGGGAGGTCCCGGGTGCGCGGGAGGCCCGGCGAGTGCTGCACGTCCACATGCACCGTGCCTGCCACGCGAGGGAGCCACGCCGGCGTCTGCGGGGGCGCGGACAGCATCTCATTAGTCGCAGAAAGACAGCGGCCGTCCCGCACAAATCGCGGGCGCGCTGTAGCGCGGGGCAGGGGCCGAGCCGGCCTTATGGCAGAACAGAACGGGCCGGGCCCCCTCGCGGTGGGAACGCGCATCGGGAATGGCGCACGATGCAGGCAAGGTTCGCGAGAAAGCCGGGGAAAAGCAGCGCTCCTGCTCCAGCGAAGCGCGCGGGGCAAGCTGATGTGCGAACGCTGTCCCCCGCTCAGCCCGCGCAGCAGATGACAGAGCCAAGGCACGCAGGGATAGCCGAATGAAATAGTGTACCCGTCTGAGCGAGCAGCAGATGCCTCGGTGGAGCGCTCGATGGGAACCGATCCCATGTTGCTGCCCTACATGGCAGGGCCCAAAGCGGCGCGCGGGGAGCACCCCCGGCCCACCCGCTGGCATATCCAGGTGCAGAAGGAAAGCCTCTCGAGAGTCTACTCGCGCGGGGGTCGCACCTCGGGCTCCGGCAGCTCGGTGAGCCGCGGCAACCGTGCCGTAGTTGCGAAGCCCTTGGAGAGGGTCCGGGAGCGGTCCCCCTGCCCCAGGTGGGAGGCGCCCTCCCGCGTCATGTCCTCCGTCGCGTGCACCCTACCAACGCGGTCGTCCAGCGGGGCGTCGTCGCTGGGTCGCCATCAAGGCGTGCGGATGCGCACGCAGCCGGCCATGCACAGGTGATACGTCTAGAGAGAAGCCCTCAAAGGAGCTAAAACAAGGATCAGCGAGGCTCGCCAGCCAGTCAGCGAGTCGGCAAGCGAACTAACGGCTCCTAGCGGTCGCGTCCGAAACAGAGCATGCGAGCGGACAGATGGTATGAGAGGAAGTGGCTGGGAGTTGGTTTAATGAGCGGGGCGTCGGCAATCGGGATCTGGCAACGCCAGTCAGACGGGAGGGCCTCCTTTCTTCCCGGGCCCCGACCGCACTCGAGCCCAGAACGGTCGGGATCCACATTGCAAGAGCACACCCGCGCACGAGCCTCGATCCCTGTCGGCCTCGCCCGCGGAACTTCTGCGCCCGCGAGGGTTAGGGCGCCGCTCGGCGAGCCGGGGCCGCGGAGCCCATCGTCTTCCGTCCGCCGCGTCCCCCGCTGGAGGGAATGGGGAAGCACAACGGGAAGGCCCGCCCGTCGGGCATGGCAGGTGGGCTGCGCAGCGCGGGCCCGGGCTGCCGGCGCGTGTGCGTTTGCGAGTCCAGCGGGGCCGTGGGAAGCGCGCTGGTGGCTCGCTGCCGGCTCGCTTATGCGCGTAGACGATGTCGGTGCGACGCGGTGCTCCGAACGCGACTTCTGCCCCGGACGCCCGCGCGACACGGCCCCGTACCCGCAGTGGGCGCGGCGCTGACCAACCGCTTCAAGTCCGGCCGCCCGGCCAAGTCCGTGGGCGTCGCGGACCCCATGCTGCATACGACGGATGTGCACGCGAAGCCTACGATGCAGTCGGTGCTCGAGGGCAACGACCTGGTCGCCTTCATGGAAATGGCCGAGGTGCGGCGCGCGGCGGGCGGCGCGGAGCGAACGCGACGTATCGGATACAGTTTTTGTTACTTGCAACTAGTACCTGCACGGGTCTTCGCGGTCGGACGGCGCCCCGGGCGCTCCCAGGCCAACCGCTGCTCACGCCCTTGCATCGCAAGCCCCGCCCTCCGCGCGCAGCTGAGCAACCGGGACTTCGCGGGGGAGCGCCAGAACTCCGTGGTCTTGACATCCAAGGCCGTGCTGGGCAAGGACATGGAGCGTAGCCGCGAGGAGCGTGCCGCGGCCGAGGCGCGCCACCGCGAGGCCCTCAGGCGAGTTATGCAGAGCTCGCAACGCCGCAGCTGGGGTACATGTGACTTACTTATGTTCATGAGAATGCATCGCGACGGAAGCGGGCTGCCGGGAACCTCCGCCGCGGTGCAGCCAGCCCGCTGCATTGCTGAGCAACGCGCCTCCCTGTTACAGCGTCCCTGCTGGGACTCGAAGTGACGGTAGTATTATTGTACAATCCTGTCATGTTACTATAAATTCATGTTCTCCTTTCCCTTTCAGGCTCCCGCGCCGCCCGCGTTGGGACCGCGACACGACCCCGGAGGAGCTCGAGCGCAAGGAGAAGGACTCCTTTCTAGCGTGGCGGCGGCGGCTGGCGATGGCGGAAGAGGAGGAGGGGCTGTTGCTGACGCCGTTCGAGAAGGCAAGGAATACGAGGGGATGGGTGGTGGGCATGATGGATGCATGGTCAAAGGGGCGGGGCCGTGCAGTGCAGCTATCTCAGTAATAACAATAAACAATTACAACTATGTTACTATTTCTATAACCGTATCGTGTTCTCATCCCTCGCAGAACCTGGAGGTGTGGCGCCAGCTGTGGCGTGTGCTGGAGCGGTCGGACGTGGTGGTGCAGGTGGTGGACGCCAGGGACCCGATGCGGTACTGGAGCCAGGTGATGTAGCAATAATGCATTATATGAATGATTGGTGATGCTGATAACTGGGGTGGCTGCTGACGGTAATCATTCATGATGTGATCATCATCACCCTCGCCCGTCGACGCTCACCCCCACTTCCCACCCCTCATCCCACACCATCCATTCACCCATATCTCGTTTCTTTCTCATATCCCCAGGATTTGGTATCCTACGCCTCCGAATTGGGCAACAAGGGCAGCGTGCTCCTCCTCAACAAGGCTGACCTTTTGCCCGGGTTCGCCCGCCGCGCCTGGGCCGATTATTTCGACGCCAGGAATATCCGGTACGTGTTCTGGAGTGCCTACGAGGCGTCGGTGGATTTGGAGATCGAGAGGGGGGTGGAGCGGGAGAGGGAGATGGGGGGCAAGGGGGACGCGGAGGTGGCGATCGCTGCCAGGTGACCTAAGGGGGCGTGGTTGTGGTTGTTATTGTAAGTATGTATGTATGTTGATGTTGTTATTATCTGTAGGTTATCGATCCATATTGTCGCTACGATTGCAATCATGATTGATGGTAGTAATTATCGATAGTTTTCATTGGCATGTCATCATTGATCATTGATAGTAATACTTATGGACGGTCATGACGTGCATCTCTCGTCCCTGTTCCCCGCAGGCGCGCGGCGCTGGACGACAGCGGTGGGGACGCGCGTGTGAGAGTGCTGACGAGGGCAGAGCTGATGGGGGCATTGGAGGGGATGGCGGCGGAGGCGGTCGCGAGGGGTGGGGGGCGATGCGTGGGATGGGAGTGTTGCTAGGTGTTACTGAGATATCACATTACTAACGAACCTCATTTGCAGCTCCCACCGGTAACCCCCACCCCCTCACACCCCACAATCATCTCGCCACCCCCTTCGCCCCCCACCCCTCCCCCCGCAGCCCCCGCCGATGACCCCCGCCGCCAGCCCCACCCCCTCACGGGCGAGCCCCACCGCCCGACCGTGGGCATGGTGGGCTTCCCCAACGTCGGCAAGTCATCGACGATCAACGCGCTGTTTGGGGGAAAGAAGGTGGCGGTGGCGCCCACTCCTGGCAAGACCAAGCACTTCCAGACATTGCTGGTCACCGATGACCTCGCGCTGTGCGACTGGTGAGGGGGGGTATGAGTGGGGGTGTTGAGTGAGTGCAACCGGTGAGGGCGGAGAGAGTGTGCGGGGACACAGAGGGTGTGTGCATGTGCAGTGATATGCACCCTGAAGCCCCACCCTCACCACACCCCTCTTACCCCCACCCCATTCCCCTCCCAACCCCCCCTCCCCCGCAGCCCCGGCCTGGTGTTCCCCACCTTCGCCTCATCTAAGCCAGACATGGTGGCAGCTGGGGTGGTGCCCATCGACCGATTGGTGGACGTGCGGGCGTGCGTGGAGGTGGTAGCGGCACGCGTGGGGAGGGAGCAGTGGCGGTGGGTGTACAACGCCAGAGTGGCGGTGAGTGGTGGGGGTCATGTATGACGGTGGGGTGGTGGGGGGAGGCAGTGAGGGTGGTAGTGGGGGTAGCAGTGAGGGAGCAGTGGCGGTGGCAGTGAGGGTATCGGTGGAACACAGCAGCAAGGGTAGCACAGCGCACTCGAGCGCTGCGCTGCCAACAGCCACCCTCCCCAACCCCTCCACCCACACCTGCCCCACCTGGTGGTCTCCCGATCGAACCCCACCAAGTAACCCTTTTCACCCTCCCCTCCCCGCAGCCCCCCGCTCCCCACGAGGACCCCCGCCGCCCCCCCACGGCAGCGGAAGTGATGCGAGCGGTGTGCATTGCTCATGGCTGGGTGAACGGGAGCGGGCTGCCCGACGAGACGAGGGTGAGTGCCAAGTGCTATGTGTTGACTATGTGAGCTTAGTGGAGTGTACATATGGCCAGCTGATGTATACGCGCGGTGTGCATTGCTCATGGGTGAGCATGTGCATATGGGAGCGGACCAGCTGAGGTATCATGGGTGGGAGCACAAGACATGGATAACATCAAAGTCGTTTCATGCAATCACAGAGTGGTCGCATGATTCTCAAGGACTATGTAGACGGCCGGCTGCTTTACTTTGAGTGGCCCCCGGGGTCGGTGCGGCCGGCGGAGGCGGACAGGGTGGTGCCGCCCGCTGTCAAGGTGAGGAGGGATGGGGTGGTGGGGGAGGGGGGTGGGGGGTGATGGTGATGAGTGCAGTGTGGGTGGGAGTAAGGGGTGGTGCCGCCCGCTGTAAAGGCGTGAGGGGGATGGTGCTTGAGTTGGGGAGATTGAGTCATAGTGATGGTGACGGTGATGGTAGATGACGTTATTGCATTCATATATTGATACGCTCACTTGCGTCATCATCCCAGGCACGGTGGGCGCGAGACGGGGACGTGAGGGCAAGGGGTGTGGCGATGGCAGAGGAAGGGGAGGGCGCGACTGAGTCAGTCACTGAGTCAGTCGCTGCGTCAGTCGGGGAGGGGCTGCAGGGGGCGGGGGCGGGGGCGGCGAGGGTGGCGGGCGGGGCTGGGCCGGCGGCACACGCAGGTGGGTGGGTGTTGGGTGTTGAGTGTGTGCATGTAGCTGGTTGTACGTGTGCCTGGGTCGAGTGTTGTTACTTTCCGGTGGCTTTTGCAATCATGAATGTGCTTGCTTGCTTTGCTTGCACGCATGGAGGTGTGCTCGCCAGCCCACGTCAGCCCACCCACTCGCTCCCCCTTGATCTCACTTATCCCCCAGTGTCCGTTCCCGGCGCCGTCCACATGACGGGGGGCATGCACCGCGCACCCAAAGCACCGGCGGTGACTGCGGGCAAAATTCAAAATGCGGGAAAGGGGGCGGGGGTGGACGCAGAGCTTCGGGCGGAGATGGAGGCGATGGGTATCGAAGCCGCGACGTCCGGGGCGCCGCGGAGGCCGGATTACAAGTTCAAGAACAAGC
The DNA here is from genome assembly GCA_958009085.1 of Protoeuglena noctilucae. NCBI lineage: Eukaryota > Viridiplantae > Chlorophyta > Pedinophyceae > Marsupiomonadales > Marsupiomonadaceae > Protoeuglena > Protoeuglena noctilucae. The sequence continues at coordinate 7,212 of OY253690.1, forward strand.
AGGCGCGGAGCAAGGGGACAAGGGGGAAGGTGAGCGTCAGTCTGAGGGAGGGAGAGTGACGGGGGTGTCGCTGTTAGGTTTCGCGTCGCTTTGGCATCGGTTGAGGGTCGCTGAGGATCGCTGCGGCGGACAGAGCGTTCTAGCGACATCACAATGCGCAGTAGAGGATTGACCATTCGCATATTCCGTGGTTCTGTGTCGGGAGCCAAGTTATGCATCTTAGCGTTCTCCTCGCGCCGCAGGGGGCGTACGGCATCGGGGCGGACGGCGACGCCGAGGGTCTGGGGGTGACGTACGGGCGCAGGGGAGGGCTCGTGCCCGTGGGCCAATAGGCATCGCGCCAAGAGCAGCGTCGACGTGCAGACGGGGCTTAATTGCGGGCTATTCGAGGATGATGCGGCCCTGCGCCGTCGCCTGTGCAGTGCTATTGAATACAAATCACCAGCTGCGCAGGCGAATTTCCCCTGGAACGCCGCTGGCAACCGGCGCGCGGCTGGCATCTGTCGGCGCCAGGTCGGCGCCAGCCAGGAAGCCAGCGCCGGCTCCTCGCGCGGACTCGGCGCCGCGACGCCGTCACACCGTCCGCCGCTATCGCGTCTGCGTGGCCTCGCGTCGAGAGATCAGGGCTCGCGTCCCCCACCGCTGGCTGAACTGCGTTGCCGGCTGCGTTGCAGAGGCGCCTCGCTCGAGAGCTGCGGTGCCCCGTGCGGTGACGTAGGGCTTCTCCCGCAGCAGTAGCATGCTCTTGTGAGGCGGGGGCCTCTCTCGTGCGCGTCACTCCAGCCAGAGGCCCTAGCTAGGGGGCGACGAGCGCCCGGCGGGCGGGCGCGGCTGAGGGAGGGGGATGGGAGGCACCCAGAGCAAGGATGTCGCGCAGGCGGGGCGCTTTGGGGCCATCACGGAGGGTGAGGGCGACCTTGCCGCTCGGCGCGGTCCGCAGCGCGGCCTGCGCCGGACGCCGGGACCGTCTCCTTGACCTTCGCGGGACGCCCTTCCGAGCGCGGAACCCGGGGCCCGGTGCGATGGCCCAACGGGCAGTCCCACGGGACCGCGCGCTCGGGACGCCGCCTGCGTGCGAGCGCGTGCGGCGATGATCGATGCGTGCATGAATGGACGAGAGAACGCCCCCCAGCGGCGCTGCGGCCGCTCCGGCATCCCCCGCGAGCGCCCTCGCCCTGCTAGGGGTCTTTGCCCGTCTCGCCCTCCTCTCTGAGGCTGCGGAAGGGCTTGTTTGGACGCGCGACGTTTCATGGCATTTCACAGCAATGCGTCGCCCAATCGCGGCGCCGGTTGGAGCCCCCGGGCCGCGAAACGCCCCCGCCGCATGCCGCGCCCCTCCCCGCCCCCACGCGCGCAGGGTTCCGGAAGGGGAAGGACCTCAAGCTTCCAGATGCGGCCGTGCGTGTCAAGGTGACTTTGCTCGCCCGCACGCCTCCCCGCGCGGGCCCCGGCAGTCCTCGAGCAGCGCAGCATCGCCCGCCCGCCCCCTGCGCCGCGCCGCCGCGTCGCGCGTCGCCGCGCCGTGCTGCCGATGTTGCATTTGATATATAGAATCACGTCCGAGACGTCTCCTGTCACGAACCTGCTCGCAGCCCGAGGACATGTCCAAGATCGACGCCTCGCTTCAGCGCCTGCTGGTTTTCAAGAACCTGGACGCGGACGCGCGGCGGAGGATCATCGAATACATGTGAGCATGTATTGAGTGGAGATGCTTCTGCGGTTGCAATTGCGAATCCGATGCGCCACTGAGTGACGAATGCGGGGCAGGTGGTGGGGCGAGCGAGCGTGCGTGCGTGCGTGAGGGTGGCTCCCTGCACCACTCCATCCACCAGTCACACCATGACCAACACCGTCACATCCCTATGTCCTTTCTCATCCCACAGGTACGAGCGCCCTGTCAAGGCGGGCGAGATCCTCATCCGCGAGGGCGACACGGGGCTGGCAGCACAAGAGCTGTACGTGGTGAAGGCGGGGGAATTCGAAATACGAGAGCAGCGGAAGGGGGTAAATTTGAAGGTGAGGGTGGTTTGAGGGTGGTTGGCAGTGGCGGCGCACAGGTGGAGGGGTGGGGGTGATGACACTACACTGCGTACCGCCCTCACCCACCCATCACCCCCTCACCCACCTCACCCCCTCACCCCCTCACCCACCCCCAACCCCCTCATCACCCCCTCACCCACCTCACCCCCTCACCCCCTCACCCCCTCACCCACCCCCAACCCCCTCATCACCCCCTCACCCACCTCACCCCCTCACCACCCCCTTCCCCCCCCCCCTCACCCAGGTCGCGATGCGCGGCGTGGGCGACTACTTCGGCGAAGTAGCCCTTCTCTTCGACCAGCCGCGCAACGCCACCGTGGCCGCCACCCAGGACGCGGTGGTGTGGGTGTTAGAGCGTGGGGTGTTCCGCCACTTCGTGCGCGCCCAGCAGGAAGAAGCACGCAGCGAGGTGCACGTGTTTATGAACCAGGTCAAGATCCTGCAGAACCTGAGCGAGGAGGAGCAGGCTAGGCTGGTGGACGCGTTTGAGGTGCGGGCGTTCCCCGCCGGGACCACCGTGGTCCGGCAGGGCGACCCCGGCGACTTCTTCTACATCATCAAAGCGGGGGAGGCGGAGGTGAACGTCGAGGCGGACGGGACGGTCAAGAAGGTCAACCACCTGTTCAAGTGAGTGGGTGTTTTGTATGGGGACTACCTGTGTTAACTGAGTTATAATGTATGAGCTGTACTGATCACTGGTACTTATAAGTAACAGTAACCCAAGCGTTCGCTTATTTCCCACTCTCTAACACACCCAGGAGCGACTATTTTGGAGAAATGGCGCTGCTGGACCCCTCGACCCCCCGCGTGGCCACCGTCACCGCTTCCGGGGAGGGCGACCTGGTGTGCCTGGTGTTGGACAAGAAGACGTTCACGGAGGTGCTGGGGCCGATGGAGGAGATCATGAAGAGGGAGAAGAGCCCGCAGGTGATGATTATAATAGTAGTAATGCTAGTATTGGGAATGGTGATAGTTAGTAGCAGTGCTGGGGCCGCTGGAGGAGATGACGCCCAAGCGATGCAAGAAGAAAACCACATTTACCATAAACTCGTTACGATTCCCACCTACCCCCCATCCCCCTTCAGGTCATCCACCAGAAGATGCGCAAGCTGGCCAACCGCGGCTCCCCCACGCGCGTCCCAGCCGAGGTGGTCATCCGGAAGCGCGACGCCCAGGGCCGCGTGACCGAGGTCCGCGCCCGCGGTCACCTGGACGAAGTGCTGGAGCTGAAAGAGACGGTGGAAAAGGCACAGAACCCCGCGTCGGGGCAGGAGAGGGTGAAGGACTCGACGCTGGTGCTGGAGGAGGGGCAGGTGCTGGGGGGCGGGGCGTTTTCGAGGGTCTCGGTGGTCAAGGAGGAGAGCAGCGGGCGGCAGTACGCGCTCAAGAGGATGCGCAAGTCGGCGGTCGTGCAGTGCCCGGGTGAGTGGTTATTATTAGTAGTTAGTATTTGTTATACGTATAGTGTAAGAGAGAGAGCAGCGGAAGGCAGTGCGCGCTGAAGAGGATGAGGAAATCGGCGGTCGTGCAGTGCCCGGGTGAGTCACTGGTAATGGTAGTAAGTGTTGGTAGTTATCCTGTAATAGGAGGAGAGTAGCGGGAGGCGGTAGGCGCTGAAGAGGATGCGGAAACGCACCAGCTAGTTAACATGGATGATCACATTGCTGTACATAACATTGACAGTAATGATAATGATAAGAATAATAATGATAACCACACTCCCCCCTTCCTTCCCCCCCACAGGCCACGTCTTCTGCGAGCAGGCCATCACCAAGAACACCGCCCACCCCTTCTGCATCCGTCAGTACGCGAGCTTCCAGGACCGACTTCACCTCTACTTTCTGTTCGATTTGATGTCGGGCGGTGACCTGATGGACGTGCTGGTGGCGGAGGCCCAGGTCATCAAATTACGAATGAGGGGGTCGGGGATTAAGGACGGGTGCATGGGGAAGAAGGCGAGTGGTTGTTACATATGGCTGTATAGTTGATATGTGATATTGATTGTTACAATGTGTAATGGTGTGTGTCATCAGATTACGAATGAGGGGGTCGGGGATCAAGGACGGGTGCATGGGGAAGAAGGCGAGTGGGGTTATCGGTGTTGGGTGGTGAATGGGAGTGTTGTTATTTAAATGACAATAATACCCAGTACTATACTATTTTAATATTACAAATCCACTTGGCATGAAGGGGTCCAAAGTGTTCGGCCCAGCTAGCATATCTAATTTAATAATTATTATTATAGTTAATATAACAGCCACAGCCATAAACCCCTCTTCTACCCATCCCCCCTTCAGGTCAAGATGCTGGTGGGGATGAAGGAGGACCTGGCCAATAGTCAATCGAACATACATATCGAACCCATGATATTAACTGATATACATCCCACCCATCTCCCCAGGTCAAGATGCTGATGGGGATGAAGGAGGACCTGGCCAGGTTCTACGTGGCCAGCATCGTTTTGGCATTGGAGTACCTCCACGACAATCGCACCGTCTATCGCGATTTGAAGCCCGAGAACGTCTTCATCGACGATTCGGGGTATATCAAGCTGGGCGATTTTGGGTTCGCGAAGGTGCTCGAGGGAGCGAGGACCTACACCTTCTGCGGGACCCCGGGGTACGTGGCGCCAGAAAACATCCTGACGCACGGCTACTCGTACGCGGTCGACTGGTGGGGGCTCGGGGTGCTCACGTACGTCCTGCTGACCGGGAAACAGCCCTTCTCGTCGCCCAGGTGAGAGATTGTGATGGGTGGGGGTTGGGGGTGGGGATGGGGTGGTGGGTGGTTGTGGTGGGGTGCTGAGGTGTTGGGTTGGTGCTGGCCAAGTGTTTATGTTTATGGTTGATGTGTTAACTGGTCTTGTTTGTTTGCTGATGTTATTTGTAATATACATTCGTAAATGGGTATAGTTTTTCAATATTTACAGACTTGCTACCCCCGGGAATTATTATGATATAGATTCTACAGCGTTGTCAATTATATAAATCATTTATTACACAATAACCCATTCCCCCCCCTCGCCTAACAGGACGCACGACCCGATGGTCATCATGCGCCGCATTGTGGACGAGACCTTCCAGATCAAGTTCCCCCCGTACGTCAGCGAGCCCGCCAAGTCCTTCATCGGGGCCCTGCTCGAGCGAAAGCCCCACAAGCGACTGGGCATGCTGCAGGGCCGGGTGGCGGACATCAAGACGCACAAGTGGTTCGCCGGGTTTGACTGGGAGGCGCTCGCGGCTCGGAAGATGCCCGCGCCTCGCGTGCCGAAGGACGACGCCAAGAAGAGGCTTAAGGAGCTGGCGGACGCGGAGGAGGGGCTGGACCAGGCGGCCCACGAGACCAACGAGGAGCTGCAGGAGTGCCAGATCGTGTTCGCGTTGTTTTAAGGGGTGGGGTTTGGGGGTGGGGTGGGGTGGTGGAGAGTGGGATAGGGTTGTAGCGGGCAGATGGGGTTGCAGCGGGTATGGGGGCAGTTGGGGTTGGCATGCTGCGACTGTGCGCTGGTGGCCGTCTCCGGCGCCCCTACATGCTGTACCCCTCATAACATACGACTGCAGGCCGGTCGCTCGCCGTCGCTGTGGCGATGATGGGCAACCGGCACAGCGCAGAGTCAAGCACCGTGGCTAGCGACGGCCATAGCGCTTGCGTGCTTGGGTGCGCCACCCAAGTCCCACGCACTGGCGTAACGCGCAGCACCGGGCGTGGCTAGCTGACAAAGCTTTTCGTCGCCAAGACTCCCAATACCTTAATCCCACGCCCACGCCTGCCGCTCTGCACTGTGCCCGCCGCCGCTTGTGCGTGGCAACACGGCAGGCTCAATCGCGGGCCCTTAGCCCCATCTCCCCGTTTGGTTTTCGGGTTTCGGGTTGCTTTAGTCCTCTTTTTGCGCAGGCTCAGGATCGGAGAGCCCTCCTCCCTCCTCGTCCCTTTCCGTGCTTTCCACCCCGCCGGGTCCACTTCTTACGTGCTGTGCCTTATCGTGCTGTGCTGCGTCGTGCCGTGCTGTGCACCCTCTGCCGCGCCGAGCGGCCGCGCCCGGACCCTCTTTGAAACGCCAGAACAGCGCCAGCGAATGCCAGAACGCCAGAGAGGGCGGCTTACAGGGCAGAGGCACGAGGGGCGTGGCAACCATGGCGCCTTCGTCGCTTGCGCGACGGGGCTTGCGAGGCGCGAGGTGGGTTGGCACTTTGAGAAGGTGGTGACAGCAGTGCGACAGCACGAAATCTTTGGCGAAGAGATACCATTGCCGCGACATGCATTAACAGGACCAGGGTGGCCAGCCACGCCAACAGTCGCATTCGAGGGCATGCATTCACACGCACACACCAGCAAGCAAGCAAGCACTCTCGCCACATTGAAGCCTGCAATGACTCCCTGTCGTGGCGACAGGCATCGTGCTTCCTGCTTCGTCACGCTTTCGCAGGGCGGCAGGGGCGCTCGGCCGCGTCACTTGCACGCTGGCAGTGCCAAGCCATAGCCATGGCAGTGCTGGCTGTCACGACCATGACCGAGCGAAACAGATAAATTTCACTTTCCTCAACCATCCCTTGCTCCATCTGGCCCTGTGGCCATCTCAGCTGTTGCACACTGCCGTGCCTTCAACGAAAACTTGTGCGAGGCTAGAAAGGCGGCGAGATACACCGGGTGAACGGCATTGCACATGGAAGAATCTTTGGTCAGCCTACGGCGCCGGCAGTGGGGAGGCTGGCCGACAAGACAGGTCCTCAGCAGCCAGACGTCGCCTGCCTCGCAAAGAGAGACGTCACAGCCAGAATGCGAAAGGCGGCTATCGCTGCTGCAGTGGAGTTTAAAGCGCTTACAGCCTGCTATCTGCACCTTCGCCTACCCGCGCTGGTCGCACCGCACACCTGTCCCCTCCACCCCCTGGCCCTCCAGTACCTCGACCCTCCGCTGCATGCCTTAAAAGCAAATCCACGACCCCCTTTGGCTTCTGTCACCCGCAGCGTGCCATTGCGCACCGTGGCGAACACGCCCTCGCCCTGACTACCACTTCACATGACAACTCGAGTACCTGACCTCCCTGCAGGTCGATGACGCCCCCTCCGCAACAGCGCGCGCCAGCTCCTGCCCGCTCGACACTTGCCTGCGGGCCAGACATCGTCCTGACTTAATGTGTCGCACTGTTCTCTGGAGACCTGGCGATGCCACATGAGTGCGCATGTGACGGCCTCCTGGCACTGGACGTGCCGACGCTAACTCATCCCTCTCCAAATGTGATTTACTAACTAGTGCGTCCCCGTGACTGGAACTGTGCTACGCACCTCCTCTCTACCATCCCCAGCGCCCTTTCCCTCCTGCATCAACCCTTCGCTCGCCATGGCCTGCAAGTTTCAAAGCGACACTTGCGCATTGCTCAAGTCCGGGCCCTGTTGATGGTACAGGATCCACGGTGCCCTGAAGCGCCTGGCAAGCACCAACTGCAAGCAGCACAAACTAGACTTCCCAGTCACCTTCCAGCGTTGCTCGGGGAGGTCCTGCAGAATGGCACCCAGCACGCCCTCCTTCCCAATAAAGGCCACCTAGTGCAGGGTTCTTAAGTACCCCGCCCCCGTGCGCATGTCCGGCCGCCGGCTGCCACCCTTTTGCATGTCAGCGCACCACTGCCCCAGCGCCATGCACTCCTCGAACACGCCCCCAACCATGGCCCTGCCTCGGAGGCCTGTTTCATCGTTGCCGCCTGCCATCACAGGAACGCTGTCGCCACATCCTCAGCCTTGCACCCTCCAGCATGGCCCCCCGGCACATTTTGTACATCTGACACACGGCGGCTCCGCGCACGTGGCCAGCAGCCGCACCACGTGTCGATGCCGCAGCGCCGACAGCAGCTCCGCCTCCGTCGCAATCTGCCGCGCCACGTCCTCTGTCTCACCTGCTGCCGCCAAGCCTAGCGCTTTGCTCCTGGACAACTTGTCATGGTACTTTTGTCAGTGGCGGTTACTGTGCCATGCCTTGCCTGACTACGTCTGCCATACTCCTTACGATATCCTTGAATTTCAGCATGTGCAAATAAGTAATATACGATGCACCCACTCCCTACAACCTCAGCAACCGAGTTTTGTTTCCAGCCGCATATGTAAGCCACATCCCGTCCGGCGAGAACGCCACCGAGGTCACCCATCTAGAGTGCCCAGACAGCGTGCGCACCTCCGCCCCCGTCGCCGCGTCCCATAGCTTGACCGTGTTGTCGCCTGACCCGCTCGCCAGCAGCTTGCCGTCCGGCGAGAACGCCACCGATCGGACTTCTGCATCATGTCCCCAGTCCATTTGTGGCGTGCACGTCTTCCGTCCAGCTGATTGACCACCCCACTGCAAACAACACACGCTCAGCATTTTCGTGATGCATTTCTCCTTGCATTTGGTAATATTCCACCCGCGTCTCGTCCGCCCGGCGTCACTGTCCTTCTCACCGCTACAAAACGCCTCTCCTCCGCAGCACGCTTCTCTTCTGCAGCACGCCTCTCCTCCCGCTTCGCGTCACCCATCCCCTGGCTCGCCTCCATGAACCTCAAGGCTGCGCTCAAGTTACCTCCGCGACCGCTTGCTGGCCCCGCCTCCCATCGTGCAGACTCGTGCAGTGGATTAAGCTCCGCTGCGAGCGCTTCGGATGGCTCTGGATGCCTACACGTCCCGGCTGCGCGCACGGCGGGCATTGGCATGCTAAGTGCCACGACGGCGCCGGGGAGGGGCACCGGGCGCCAAAGGCCCTGCCAGGTAACAGTTGTCTCAGAGATGCGCTTGAAATCATGCCCGAGAGCAGGTCGGGCCCCGCGATCAGGCGCAGCGGGCCCCGAGCGAGCGCGACAAGGTTAGGCCCACATCTGGCTCTCCCGGCGCCCAGGGGCACCTCGCAAGTGTGAGTGCGAGCGAAGACAACGAGAAGCGCCCAAAGCAGAGCAGAAAAGGCCCACTCAACGGATGGTTGGCCACCGGGGACAGTCAACGAAGGCCCGGCGCGCGCGAAGCCTCCGCACATCGCAGCGGGCTGATGAACGTTCAGCAACCTGTGTCATGACGTGATCTATAGCTCGCCGCTCTGACTCCTCGCCTTGTCCAGCCCGTAAGCGCCCAGCGTCTTCTGGGTCGGATTCAAGCGTACAGAGCGCACGCTCGACAGGAGATGCGCTGCGACTGACGATCGCACTCGACTTCTCGCGCGCTGCGGCGTCGAAAGCGGCTTTGTGGGCCCGAGCGCCGTGTCAGACGGGAGCAAAGTACCCGCAGGATCGCTCAGATCTCTCATATCGCGTATCAAATGCAACCAATTTGTCGCATCTCACTCCTGACAGCGCCTACCACCTTCCCGCGCTAAAATTACCAGTTACTGTATGCACAATACTCTTCGCATGTCCAAAAGCCCCCCTCTCCCTTTGTGGGTATGAGCATTGTGCCGGGATGGGTTAGCCAGACGCGTTCGGGAGCGGGTGCAGGCTGCGTGCATCTGGCCTGCAGCCATTATCGCTTGCCAATGCTGTGACGTGCACAAGCGCCATTCAACAGGGGCGGCCAGCCACGCCAACAGCCGCACGCAAACATACACACACATGCACATGCATACATACGCACGCAGCCCCTACATGCATACCACAAACACAACCCAGGCCTCTCCCCACCACAACCACTCCCCACCGCCAACAACAACCCCACGAACCCCTCTCCCTCAGTTGTGGATGCGCGTCATGTCCCCCACCGCCCTGTTGCACAGCGCCCCGCCCTTGGTCGTCCTCAGGCACACCGGATACAGCCCCCGCCCCTCCCCGCTCGCCGCCACCGACTGCGGCATGCAGCCCTCGCACGGGCCGTTGTGGCCGCACGTGTTTAAGACGTAGGCGCTCTTGGCGGCGCCGCACAAAGGGCAGAGCTTCTTGTTCAGGGTAAGCAGCTCGTCCTAAGGGGGGGGGAGGTGGGAGGTGGGGTGAGGTGGTGAGCAGGGTCACAGCCAAGCCGCCAGCCGAGAGGGCCTGCGATAGTGCCATGCAATTGTAATGCAATTGCGATCCATTCGTGTCCATATAAGCAATCGAATCGACTCTCACCGTGGTCAGCCGAGAGGGGCCATGCGGCACGCGCCCTGCCGCCGCCGCTGCCACCGCCGGCGCTTGCGCAGATGCGGGTGCTTGCGCGTAAGCGGGTGCGGGTGCGGATGTGTAGGTGGGTGCGGGTGCGGCTGAGGCTGTCGGGTACCCTGCCCCACCCCCACCCACCCCCGCCCCCATCCCAACCCCCGCCATCTGCCCCGCACTCGCCGCCTGGTGACGCAACAACTGCAGAATCGCACCATCCACACCCCCCGCCGACCCACTCCAACCTGCACCCGCACCACCACTGCTGCCCCTTACGCCACTCCCCAACACCCCCAGCAAGCCCTCCAGCGCACCCAACCCACCCGCACTCGCACCCGCACTCGCACCCGCACTCGCCCCGAACCCAGTGCTTGCGTTCGCGTTCGCACCGTAAACGGGCGTAGTGGGGCTCGGTAACAGCCAATTGGGGACGCTGGTCGTGGGATAGGCCGAGGGCAGGCCGGAGGCGGGGGCCGCGGGGTTCTGGCGCTGACTCAGGGATGCCTGAGACTGCGACTGACTCAGGGACGGCTGGGCCGCCCATTGCGACTGAGGCTGCGACTGCGATGGGCCCGGCTGTAACAACCCCGATTGCCCGGCCAGTCCCAGCCCCGGTTGCGATTGCGGCTGTGACAGTGGCTGCGATGGCTGTCCCGGCAACCCCACTGACCGCCCCGCTCGTATCGCCTCCATCCGCACCTCCAGCTCCTTAATAGACCGCAGCACCCCATCCGCCTCGGGATTCGAACCTCTATCGCCTTCCCGCCCCAGCCCCTCTCCCCGCAGCAGCCTCGCCACCTCCTCCACACCCCTGCCAAGCCCACTCACACTCCCACCCGCACCCGCACCACCCACTCCCCCACGCCCCAGCTGCCCCGGCTGCAGCGACTGTGCCGATGACAGCGCAAGCAGCCGCGCAAACTCTGGCAGAGTGTCCGGAACGCCAGACCCCACTGCACCCTGCTGCTGCTGTGGCTGTTGCGACTGCCCCGCGCTGAGCATCTGAACGATCTTGGGAAGCACATCCATCACACCACCACCCGCACCCACACCCGCACTGCCACCCACACCCGCACCCATCGTCCCCCTCGCACCGCCCAGCCCCGGCGACGCCGGCCGGGGCGGCCGTGCGGGCGACTGCGCCTGCGATTGCGAGTGCAGTTGCGAGGACGGACCGGACTGCGCCGATGCGGGGCCTGTGATGTGCCCCGAGGTTCGGGGTGCGAGGGGCAGGAGTGCGGTGGCGGTCGCCAGGTGCGTGGGGATGCCAGAGACACCCGATGCACCGAAGGGTGGCAATTGGGATGAAGGATAGGGGAAGAGGGAGTCGGCGAGGTCCGGCTGCTGCGGTGGCTGAGGCTGGGCGGCGGGGGCGGTGGCGGCGGTGATGGCGGCGGCCTCGATTTGAGCCCTGGCCTCCAAACGCTGGCGCTCCTGCGTGGGTGGGGTGGGATGGGGGTGGCAGCGGGGGTGGTGGTATGGGTGGCAGCGGGGGCCATCTCTACTCTCACCACCCTCAGTCACCCTCACCTTATCACCACCCCATTGCTAACTTCACTTCTAAACACCCCTCACCTCCATTTCCCTCCTCTCTGCTTCCTCCCTCTCCTTCGCCTCCCTCTCTTTCTTCCTCTGAATCGTCTCCTGTCCCTCATCCACGGGGGCCCAGGTCAGCCGCCCCACCACGGCATTCAGAAGGCGGGACTGGGGGGATGCTGGTGACTGGGGGGGTGGGGGAGGGGGGAGAGGTGGGTGAGAGACATGGAATGTGGATGGGAGAGATTGGATTAAAGAGACAGAATGTGGATGGGAGAGGCGGGATAGACAAGTCGGGGTGCTTGTCGTTTACTGTCAACCGGATCTCTATCAGCGCGAATAATAGCCATCGTACTATCAAGATAGTCTTAGACAGTATCATACTCACACCCACCACCCTCACCTCATCTCTCTCCATGACCCTCGGCAGGTCCCGCATCACCGCCCTCCCCTTGACCACCCTCGCCCCCAGATCCTCGCCCAGCGATCGCTGCGCCGCCACCGACACCGGGTGACACCGCAGGACACTGGCATAGCGCCAGAAGGGTGTGTCGCCCGATAAGGGGCGGACGCGCTGCTTGGCGGCCAGCAGGCCCACCAGGCTACCCCCCGCCAATGAGGGGTGGAAAAAGGCCAAGAGGTGGTCGCGGGGGGCGGCGGGGATCGATGGGGAGAGCTCGGACTGCATAAGGGGAGGGGGGTGAAGAGGGTGTAAGTGGGGGTGGGGTTTGGTGGGGGTAAGGGTGGAGAGTGAGTGGTGGGGGTGGCGGTGGTGAGTGGGGGTGACGGGGGTTGCAAGGATGAGAGGAGAGTGAAGTTGCATGGATGGCGAGCATTGCAGTAGTACGGAGTTACCGGTTAACAATGGTAACAACGAGTTACCACCATCCAGTCTCCCCTCACACCTCCGGCAGCTCCACGTGGTCTCCCAGTCACATGACCCACCTATCAATGACAGTTAGATACTAACTATGTATATTTGTTATAATAACAATATCATCCACCCTTCTCACCTCCGGCAGCTCCACGTCGTCCCCCCTCTCCACCGCCTCGGCCACCTCCTCCCTCGCTGCATCAGGCACCATCACCAGCACCAGACAGTCGTAACTCTCCGGATCCAGCACCCGCACGGACCCCTCCCACTCCACCACCTCGCTCCCACTCCCCTCCCCCTCATCACCCCCACCCTCACCGTCGCCCTCGCTCCCACCCTCATACACACCCACCCCGCTCGCCACCCTCCTCGCCGCCAGTCGCCTAGCAGATGCGGCAGCTTGCACCCGCGCCATCTGAACCGCCACGGCGCGCGGCCCCATTCCCACCAACCCCCCCGACCCCTCCAGCAACGAAACGCCAGAACCGGCGCCAGAGTCGCCGTGTCGGTCGTCGGGAACCTCGCGGCCCCGGACGAACGCCTCGGCCCACGCCTCTGCTTGAGATGCGACCATCGCACCCCCTAATGGCTGTCCCCTCCCCCGCAAGTCAACCCGCACCCCACCCGCCCCACTTCGTGCTTTCTCCCTCCCCACCCGCGCCCTCTCCCTCGCCCTCGCCACCTCCGCCGCCACCTCCCCCACCATCTCCTGCGCCGCTCTGTCGCTCGCCCGCACCGCCGCAGCACGTTTCGAGGCAACCTGCTCCGCCACCCAGTGCACCTCACGCTCCGTCACGGCACGATCGTGCTGCTCGTCGGCGCTGGTCAGCAGCTCGCTGGCCTGCCGCAGTAAGGCGGTGACGGCCGCACGGAAGGGGGAAGGAGGGGCGGAGGGTGGTTGTGGTGGGGTGGTGGTGGAGGCGGTGGTGGGTGTGGGTGGGGGTGCAGGTGCGGTGGTGGGTGGCAGTGGGGGTGGCTGTGGGGGTGGCTGTGGGGGTGGCAGTGAGGGTGGCTGTGCGGGTGGCAGTGCGGGTGGCAGTGCGGGTGGCATTGAGGGTGGTGCTGCTCGTGTGTCGGCTGCCCCTCTGCTCTCCGGCTCGCCCGCACCGGCCGGCGCCAGGGCCTGCGAGGGAAGGGAAGTGCATGAGGTATATATATGTATAACTATAAGTATTGATGGTAAGATACTAACAAGCGAGGTTGGTTGGACAGATGATCATCAACCACGCTAACCATAACCATGGAATTCAAATCATGCCGAGCCACTCGCCACCTCGCCCTCCCCCGTCTTCTTCCCTCCCAGTGCCCCCCCCTTGGCCCCCAGCGCCGCGACCGCCTTGGCCAGTTCCGACAGTTTGTTCGAAGCAGCGGGGGATGCCACAGATGCTGGGGTTGCAGTTGCAGTCACACCCGCACCCACAACCGCACCCGCACCCGCATCGCTCCCAACGCCCCGCTGCGGCGACGCCGGCGCCGGCGCCGGCCGCGCGGATCCCGACACCGCCGGCTCTGACGGGGTTTCTGACACGGCAGGCTCTGACACCGCCGCCGGTGGTTGTGACGCCGCAAGTGGCGCGGGTGCAGGTGCGGGTGCGGGCATTGCCTTGCTGGCGACATGTTGCGGGGATGGGGGTGCGGCGTTGGGGTTGAGGCGGGTCGGCGGCGGGGGTGGCGGTAAGGGTGGGTGCGTGGGTGCACGGATGGGTGCTTGGGTGGGTGGGACCCATGGGAAGGCGTCCGGGTGCAGATTGGTGGATTCCGGGTTCGATTCCACGCTTGCTCCCGAGCTGAGGAACCTCCATTGGAGGTCGCTGCGGCGGGGGGGGTGAGGGGGTGGGAGTTGGTGTGGGTGTGACGGGTGGGGGTGTGAGGAGGGGTTGGGAGTAAGGGGTGATGGTTGCGAAATAAGGTTGATACTCATTGTATTATGGAGGTCATTCGAAGTCCAAACGTCTGATAACCCTGTCACTCTCACCCCACCTGCACCCGCCCCCGCACCCGCACCCCACCCACCTCATCTCACCCCACACCAAACCACCCTCCACCCCCTTACCTGTTTCATCCCCACATGCAACCCAGCCCCATCCCACCCACACCTACACCCCCCACACACCCAACCACCCCACCCCCCACCCCCCCTCACCTCCCCTCTCCCCAGATGCCCTCCCCCTCGCCCGCCTCGGGCGCCCGGGAGGCCTCGCGCCGCAAATCGGCCAGCGAGTATCCCTCGAGGGTCGAACCCGTGACGTACTGGGACGCAAAGGAGGCGCGCAGGCGCTGGCCGCAAAACACGCCCATCTGCGTTTTGAGAGAAGGGGAGGGGGTGGGCAGTGTTTGCATGGTTCTGCCTGCGTTACCGCATTATGGATAACCGCCACTAGCCAGATATTGATTGGTGGAAAGGCGCGGGTGGATGCAGCCACCCACTACCAGTATCGCTACTAGTCAATGCACCAGTGACCATAGCTATCGATTACCAACACTAACTATCGGTCACCACCCCTCACCTTGGCGGTGTTGGTCTGTATGCCGTCCAGCACGACCTGCGCCTGGCTGGGGTTGCTCCCTTGGAAGACCACGAAGGCGCACCGGGCATCGGGGATCACGTGGACGCCCTCGATGTCCAACTGAGATGGGAGTCGGGAATGGTTATATCATAAAATATATTATATTATACGATATAAGTGATAATGCTGCTGCAACAACGCAAGGGGATCATGCGAACGCCCTCGATGTCCAGCAGGGGAAGTAACTGAAAGGATCATTATTATATGACAACAATAATTATTATCAATTATCAATTATCATTCATCACCCCACCTCACCTGCCCCTCGTACTGCAGCAGGTGCCCCAGCAGCAACGTGTCGGGGGGGGAGGGGTTGGCACGCGCGACCGCGTCGAAGTCCACGCCGTCGATCAGCTGCGAAAGGGAATGGGGTGGAGGGAGTGGATGAATTGATGACGATGATGAGAGTTACATCAATCAATGATGACAGTGGATCGATACTGACAGACAGTTGCATTGGCACTGCTGTACTTACCGCCCCCAGCAGCACGCTCCCTCCTCACCACCCACCACCCGTCTCTTACTAACACAATGTTCATCTGTTTATAAATTCATATTCATGTTCGACCATCCGCCCTCACCAGCACGCTCGTGGGCTCGTCCGCCCTCATCGCCCCCACCAGCTCCCCCACCGCCGCCCCCCACACGCGGCTGAGGGTGCGCGTGGCTGCCTCGCGCCGCTGCGGATGTGGAAACGACGATTGCTAACGATAACACATTGATGGTAATGAATGTGGATAACAATGAGATAAGACTGTAAGGCCCATACACGCGCGACAGGGTGCGCATGGCAGCCTCGCGCCTCTGCGAATGAGATGAAGCGATCGATTAAGCGGTATACTGATAGTGATACCATGTAAGAGTAACATGTGATAATAATGACATGTCGTTTGGTTGCACTCGCCGCCCCACCCCACCACTGCTGTAACCCCCCCCCCTCCCACCCCTCACCTCCTCCCTCCCCTCTCCCCTCATCGCCCCCCCCAGCGACGGGAACTCCTCCAACCCCACTCCCGTGATCATCGACTGCCCGGTCAATGCCACGCGCCTCCGCAAAGCACGTTCCTGAGCGGCAGCATAGGCGGTGAGGGCGCCCCACAGGGACTGCGAGTAATGGGGGGTGGTCAGATGATAAGTGAGTGTCGTTATATATAGCATATTATAGATATAGATGATAGATGTAGGTAAATATATAAACATGTGCACCTCGCAGCCTCACGTGCGCCACAAATCTCTCTCACCAGTAAATCCGCAGATCTAAGCTACCAATCATTCCGGCTATCCATCGCATTCTAACAAAGCACAACAGCACCCACCACCCCTCCACCTTCTCACCTGCGCCACTCCCCCACTCCTGACCACCTCCCCTGTCACCACCGCCTCCAACTCCGCAAAGCCCTCCCCGTCCCTCTCATCCGCGATCACGGGAATCTCCGATCCCAGATGCGCATTCAAATCCAATCCCTCCATCCTGGCCAATTCCAAATCCTCAGCCAATGTCGCCTCGTCTCTCTCCACACCGTACGAGCGCGAACCACCCGCAAACTCCATCAGGGACTGAGATGAGTGGAAGGGGGTAAGCTTATACTTATAATTATTTATGTATATTTATATGTATATGTACGAACGCGAGCCGCCCGTAAACTCCATCAGACCAACCCCCATGCCCTCACCTGCACCTTCCGCTTGCCACCTCCCACCCCCGCCCCCGCTTGCTGCCACCCCCCATACCCTTGCCCTTGCACCCCCACCCCCTGCCCCCCCACTCCCGCATTCCCCACCCCCCCCCCATCCTCCTCTTCCCCCTCGCTCTCCTCATCTCTCTCCTCGTTTCTGGCATCGCGGCGGCGCACCCGCAGCGGCTGGGCCGCCACCTTCACCTGCACCGAGCCGGGGGCAGGGGCGCGGCGGGACGCCTGGGGAGGGAAGGGGCGGGCTTAGTATTATACATGTTTGATTTTATTAGCATTATCATTATTGCCATAATAGTATTATGATAATAATATTATAATATTGACATGTAACATGGTCAATGTCAGCCACCATGCATGCCTACGCACAGTCACCTGCGCCCGCGCCCTCTCGGCCGTCTGGCGCCTCTCCGCACGCCGCTGCGAGGGAAAAAAAGATAATTATTTATTACGAAACACATAGCTACCTATAACATCCCAACCAACACTCATATTCACTCTATCTATATCCCCTCAATACACACAACACCCACCTTAATTGCCGCCGCCCTCCTCCTCCTCTCCTCTCCCCTCACCATCACATCCAGATCCCCCATATCAATCGACAAACAATCGTTTTCATTATAATCAACTCATTCACCCAAACACCCACCTTGATCGCCGCCGGCCTCCTCCTCCTCTTCGCCTCTTCTTTGACCTTAATCGCAGCCTCCGCCTCCCTCAGCCGCTGCGCCTCCCTTTCCCTCTCCTTTTCCGCCCGCAGCGCCGCACGCAAACCAGCGGGGGTGCGCCCGGGGTGAACCTCCGTCACCTCTGCGGAGGGGAGGGCAATTGAAGAAAAATTGGTGTTGGTATTACTTGTTATTATCACAATCATAGTATTATCATAGTAATACCATGACATATCCGTATACTGTATAATACTTGTATGATCTACAGCAACGATTATATTGCATATATAATATTAATAATGACCACCACCCCCACCACAAACTCACCCGCCACCACCGTCTTGCTGGCGTTGACCCCGTCCCCCGCCCCCCCGTACTGCACCACCTCCGTCAGCACCCCCGGACAGCCGTCGGTAGGGCAAAGCGCGATGCCAGAAGCCGGCCCTTGATTCTGCGCCCCCTTTTTGGCCGGGTCCCACCCCGCCCACTGCCCCCCCCGCGCTTGGATGGCGGATTTGAGTTGCCGATAGCAGTCGGGGTAATGGTAGGTCATGTTTTTGCAGCCGAAGGAGCAGGAGAGGGCGATGCGGGGGTGGCAGGCGCGGACTGCAAGGAGGGGTGGCTTGGGGGGTTGAGGGGTTGTTGGTTGAGGGGGTGGTTTGGGTGGGGTTGGAAGCGGGTGTGAGGTGATCGGAGCAATGAGACAAGTCGGAGTTATGAACCCTACCCCCCCAAGTGATCGCTGTTACCATCACTAAAATTCATAACAAACACTCACTTGCCCTCCCCTCCCCCTCGACCCTGCATATAGCATCCTCCATCGTTGCCCCCTCATGTACGGTCGTCGCGCTGGGGCTCATCCTCACCTCTCACCTGAGCTATTACCACTACTACCATATTTAACAACGATAACCAATAACAACTCACTTGCCCTCCCCTCCCCCTCCACTTTACATATAGCGTCTTCCATCGTTGCCCCCTCCACCACCGTTGTCGCGCTGGGGCTCATGCCACACCGATCCACCACCGCCTGCCTCGCCGCTTCGATCCTCTCCATCCGCTGGCGCTCCTCGTCTCTTTTCGCACGGATCTCCGCTTCCTGGGGACGATAATATAGATGGTGAACAGTGTATATTATTGAGTAGTTGATAACGACTGTGGTACTGATGATGACTAGTGTGGATACGAGGCATGGTGGGGTTGCAGGGTGTGCGGGGGGTGCAAGGCGTCGATGACACCACATGTACAATCATAATTGCTATAATAAATAACCCACAACTCGCCTGCTCGGTCACCGCTGGCTATTGCGCCCCCCCACCTTGACATCACAGTCCGCATAACATAATAAATATTATCATACCTACAACAATCCAATAATCAACTCGCCTGCTCCGTCACTGCCGGCCCCACCACCACCGCCGGCTCTTGCGCCCCCCCACCCCCACCCATACCCCCAACCCCGCTCGCCGCCTCCCCCACTCTCTTGTTCCTCTTCCTCTCCGCTTTCTTCTCTTTCTTGATAACCGCCGCCCGTTTACTGGCGTCGACCTTGCTCGCCAGAAACTCGCGCACGGCGGGGAGGCCATGGACTGCGGGGGAAGTGGTGGTTGGAGAGTGAATTAGGGGAGTGAATCGGGAATAGTTGAGTGATAAATTGATCGGTATGGATAAGTAACACCGACAGTCAACGTAAACAGTAACAACAATAACAACCACATTTACTCACTCGCCCACTCGTGTTCCCTGGCCAGCCTCTGCAGCGTGTCAACCATCATAACAGTCACGATAACAGTAACACCAGTAACGATAACAACAATAACAGTTACTCACTCGCCCACTTGTGCTCCCGGGCCAGCCTCATTAGCGTGTCGGCGTCGTAATCCCTCAGCCCCGCAAACTCCTCTTTTCCCAACACATCTTCCATCGCCAAGACATGACAATCGCCAGCAACGCCCACTAACTCGAAATACTGGCCCGACCACCACGGCTGGCCATTGTGGGGGGCCGTGGGGGCGGTTGTGCGGGACGTGCTGTGGCCCGCGCCCGCGTTCGTGCTCTGGGATGCACCGGTGCCCGCGGCTGTTGCTTTTGTGCTCTGCGGTGCGCCTGCAGTCGCGTTCGTGCTCTGCGCTGCACCGCCGGACCCTTGAGCCTGCGAGGGGGCAGCACAACATACAACACAATGAGATTGGCCCGAGAGAGTTGTCAAGTGGTGCTTGTTACTGTTGTTGTTGTTGTTGTGCATGCAGCCTTAGTGCGTGATGGATGGTCGTGATGATTGATTATTATGACGGACTGAATGAAGGTGGTAAAAGCAACCGCAGTGACTATCGCCAACTCCCGCCCACCCCTCGCCACCGCACCCGCCCCAACGCCACCCCCCCTCTGCCCTCACACCCACTCCCACTCCCCACTCACTCACTCACTCCACCGCACCCCTACTGTCACTCACTAGTCCACCCACACCCACACCCAACCCCACCCACCCACACCCGCACCAAAACACACCCACCCACACCCACACCAAAACACGCCCACACACACCCACACCCAAACACCCCCACACACCCACACCCAAACACCCCCACACACCACACCCCCATTCATCACTCGCCATCTCTCCAGGCACATAGAAGGGCGGGAGTAGGCTGAGGTACATCACATCGTAGGGTAGCTTGCCCTTTTTTTCCATGACCCTCTCGCGCGTTGATTGGGGGAGGGAGGGAAACTTGGTGAATAGACAGGGAAGGTAGAGGTGGGCGATGGAGCGAGCCGCTTTGACGGGCTGAGGGGGGGGGGGGGGGGGGAAGAGGGGGGGAGCAGTTACTTACTTATTTATAACAATTATAATATTCACAATATATATTATATTATATTTTTTTGCTTTAAATATTAATTATATCAGATGAATTAACAAATGAGAATTCATGGTTGTAACTAGCACCGTCTTACCACTCGCGCTTCACACGCCACCAGAACCCTCTCTACCACGACTGAATGCTGCTACGAGTATGAACACCATGGCTCACCATCCACAGCTCCCGTTTTACTATGACAACAATCACCAATACTATGACCACCATCGCTCACCATCTGCACCACATTCAACTTCTCCCACTCCATCCACAGCTGATATTCCAGCTTGTATGAAACAGTGACATCTGACGCCCCACTCCCACCCCCCGCCTCCCGTCTCAGCTCCTCCCCTCTCCTTCTTTTAAATTCGTCAAACGCCTCAATTTCAAACAAAGCCAGAGCCAAGGTCGTCTTGTCCGGCAACTGCGGGTGCAAAAGCACAGAGCACGATTGTCTCGTTGCAGGAAACCGGAAGTGCTGTTCTGCCGATGAAAGCACGATCGCGATGCAGAGGGAAGAGAAGGGTGTCGACCAGCGAAGCACGTGTGTGAAATACTCATAGTTATTATCACCATTTGCAATGTTTGTAATTCATATATTCTCACCGGCTCCCCCCCCACCGCCGCCCCCGCCAGGCAAAACGCGAGCGTCCCCCCCACCACTATCACCCAGTAATATCGCATTACATATCAGAAACAGTACTATTCGAAAACACGCTCACCGGCTCCTCCCCCACCTCCGCCCCCGCCAGGCAAAACGCGAGCGTCCCCCCCACCACCCGGGCCGCCACCTCATCCGCAGGCATGGATTCCAACATCTGCGGATATCAACGAATGGAATTATAATTGATAATATGAACATAAGTATGACTTATAACTATAATATGCACATTATAATACAAACATTACAAACATTAACATAATATGAACATTGACATAACATCATATGAAATTACACCAACTCTTTCAACTCTCACCTCGGGCACCACGACGTCTCGTACCTCCCCCGGCAGCACGTCCCAGGGGGTTAAGGTGCCATAGAGACTCGCGACCTGTGCGGGAGTGAGGACGATAGTATAGAACATGACAATATAGAATAGGATGAGAATATGACGCAGTCGTTCCTAATGGTTTATTATCAGTTACTAGGTAGGCACGTGCGTTACTGACCCCGTCGAGTCAGCGTCGCTGTCGATATCGATATCCGCAAAGATACGCGCATCAATAGTATATATAATATCAGTGTATGATTATATATAATAATTATGTATGATTACATATAAATATTGTTATATATAATATAACATCCACCCCCCTCACCTGCTGGTCCAAGTCCGCAATGGCCCCCCCCGCAGCCGTGGCCCGTGAAGCCCACGCGTCCGCGACGAGCGACTTGGAGATGATATGTATGGGATTTTCCAATTGCGATTGGATGATCGATATGAGCTGGGGCGCGTGGCGGGAGAAGAGGGCTTCGATAGCAGTCATCACGGTGCACTTGGCTCGCACTGCCTGGCGTATCTGGGGATGAGAGAGGGGACTGAGAGTGAGTTGTATAATAAGAGAGTTAGAGAGTTAGAAAGTTGGAGAAATGGAGATGGAAATAGGCGATGTGTAGTTCATGGTTCGTTGTTAAACGGTTGCGATAACACGTCGATACTATTGGCAACTACGCAATAATTATGCTGAATATATAGACTGAATATATAAAAAAATAATTCGCGGGCATCTCACCAGGCCCATGGCCTTGGCGACGACGGCGGCGCTGCGCCGCAGCGTGGCCTGCGGTGGGGGAACAAGGATCGAAAGTCATTTCATGGTAATGGATATAGATATAAATATAAATATATTGTATATATAGATAAACTGTATAAATCGATATAGATATACTTTGCACATTGACATACGTCAATAATAATAATAATATAATGTTATTATTATTATATGTTATTATTATTATAGTCGATATTGTTTACCCCACCCCCGCGCATCCCCCCCAGCACTCGCCAGCTCAGCGCTGATCTCCGGCCCCGTCTTGCCCATCTTGTCCCCCGTCAGCAAATGCACCAGCACGCGCAGGGCGTCAACCCTCTCCAGGCAATTCGCCTGCGATATATGGGAGTGATGGCAGTAATTGTGATAACATAGTGACAGCGGTAATAACAGCGCTAGTGACAGCAACCCAACACATCCGATGTTTGTCTCCTCGCGCTAATCGGTCGATCAATCAATCATCGATGTCATTATTGTACATTTTACCCACTCCCATCATCTCTCTCGCCTGCTGCCTCCGCTGCTCCTTGGCCCCCTCGGCCATCGCGTCCCACTTCTGCAGCACATACACCATCCTCTGCGGAGACGGGGAGATGATGTGATGATGGTGATGACGATGATAACAGATGTGAGGAAGTGCAAACACAAACACCCACTCAGACCCACACCCCCACCCCCCAACCCCTCACCTCCTTGCTCCACCCCACCCCCCCCTTCACTCCTTCACTCCATCCAATGCCACAACACACGTACACACACAGTGACACACACACCACACGCACCCCCATCCCCACACCCATACCCACACATACACACTCACACACCCCACCCACCCCTCACCTCCTTGCTCCACCCCACCCCCCCCCACTGTTTGACGTCCTCCAGAGCCGCCACGATTTCAAACGGCGACGCCAGCCACGCCCTCACCACCCCCGCCACTGTCCGGTCGCTGTGGTGGGGCAGGCCGGGGATGGGGACATTGGCGGATAAGAGGTGCTTGATCTGTGGGTGGGGTGAGATGAGGTGATACGAGATTACATGGCGAGATTGGATGGGATTAGATACTAAGAGGGGTGGGGTTAAATGGAGTACTTATTATTAACAAAATGACGTTTTGTTACAACCATGGACAGCAACTAGTAACTAACCATGGACGCGGCTGCGACGCGCTAGCAATTCAACGACAGATAGTATTTACAAATAATATTTCATTGTTAATAACGGCCATTCCCCATTCATCGACAACGCGCCATCTCCACTCACCGTGTCAGACAGGCGACGGAAACCCTCCCTGGCAAATCCGTAACCCCACACCGTCAAGTCACCCTGAGATGAGAGACAGATGCGTCAGGATCTTATAAGCGGCAGTTGCAACGATACTGCAATATCTATTGATCATTGATACAACATTAATTATTGTTCATCATTATCATTACGAGTACTGGTGATACTATCGACGATGCAACAGACGACGGGTGCAAGGGTGCCTTGATCAACACTATTCACCCCCAACAACCTCCTTACACACCCCGCACCCCGCAACCCATTACACACACCACACACCATTACACACCCCTCCCCAACCCCACTCACCACTCCACCCCACTCACCCCGCACACCCCACACACAACTTCCCACCCCACTCACCCCCACCCCCCCTCACCTCCCTCTCCGCCCCCTTGAGCGCATCCATGGTCGTGAACTCGACATCGAGGCGTATCAGATCCGCCATAATCAGCGCCTTGTTCTCCTGGGCCACGCGGATGGTCTCCTCCACGTTATGGCAATCGGCAAAGGTGACCGCCAGGAGCCACGAGAAGGCCCCGCTGAGCATGTCGTAGCGGGGGGCGGCGAGGGCCTGTGAATATGTGGGGAGATAAGGATACTATTGTATATTTATATTATATGTATATATTTTATATTTCCAGTACTTTGGAACGCATGAGGAGGCCCCGCTGAGCATGTCGTAGCGGGGGACGGCGAGGGCCGTGAAGGGGGTGGGAATATGATTACATGATTATACTTTATATGTATTTATATCTGTATTGTTTACTATTTCCAGTACTTTTGAACGCATGAGGAGGCCCCGCTAAGCATGACGCAGCGGGGGGCGGCGAGGGCCCTGGGGGTGGATACTGGGAAAAGAACTATAATAGCACACAACTGGGAGGAGGACTATAATAGCACACAAGAGCACTGGGCCCACTAGTCATGTGAGTTCGCGACAATGCTGTTACCCGGTTGCTTACTTACAACCCTCACCCTTCAAATCACAAACTGAACCCCTCAAACCACACCCCTCCCACCCCCCTCACCTCCCCATAATAGCTATTTGTAAAAGCTTACTTGCACTCCCCCTCCCAGACCCCATCACCTCCTCGAATTAACTCATTCATTTAATCATTTCTTCATCTCCAAACCCCCTCACCTCCTCATAACAGCTAATCGTAACTGTCTTTACTATTACCCTGCCCCTCACCTCTTTACAATAGCTATTTGTAATAGCTTACTTGCACTCCCAAACCCCCTCACCTCCTCATAACAGCGCGCCTGTGCCTCCTTGCCCATCCCCTCCCACGCTTCCCGCATCTGAGCCAGCAACTGCGGGGGGGCGACGGGGGCGGAAATTTGAAATTCGTCGATGATTTGATTCGAATAGCTGCAATAGTAGCTATTATAGTACTATAACACTTACAATAACGGTGACAATATAGTTAGTACAATAATAGTTACTACCATAATACCATGCACCCCCTCGCCTCCCTCATGGGCGCGTAGCAGACGTTCCCCTGCCGCAAGGCCTTGTTCAGCGCCCCGACGGCGTGGGGGTCGCAGTAGAGGATCATCTTGGCCGTCTCGACGTCCGGGGTGTCCTGGCACAGCGCGCGCCAGAGGAGCGCCAGAGTGTCGGTTTCGTGGTCGGCAACATCGTAGCCGCGCTGCGGGGAGGTGGTGAATGAGAGGGGCCGGTAAATTGCTGAATGGATATGTTGGTGAGTGTGCGATTGGTACAACGTAATCGCGCTGCGGGGGGGTGGGGTAGGGAGGGATTGGTAAGTTGCTAAATGGATATGTTGGTGAGTGTGCAATGGGTGCTTCTACAAAGGTTCACGACTGTTTGTTAGCGTCACATTATAACTGCGTCGTCGCGCTGCAGGGGGGGTGGATGGAGGTTCGTCAGGTGTGCAATTCGTGCTTTGAGGTGTCGTGAACGAGGAAATCTCACGACCCTCGCATCCCAATCCCACTCCCGTTCCCATTCGCACTCACCTGCCTCATGACCTCCCTCACAACCCTCGCATTCCACCCCACCTCATTCCCACTCCCATCCCATTCTCATTCCCACCCCCACTCACCTGCCTCATGACGTGACAACCCTCGCATCCCAATCCCCTCTCATTCCCATCTCATTCCCTCTCATTCCCACTCGCCTGCCTCATGACCCCCTGCGGCGACATCGCTGGTTTCTGCAGCAGCGCCCTCCCAAAGGTGGACAGCAGCTGCTGGACCGACACGCCCAGGGCCTGCGGGGAGAGCAATGACGATAGTTGGGAATGACGATAGTTGGGAATGGCGATATTTGGGAGTGACCATAGTTGGGAAAGCAACAGCGACGTCCGTCGTCGCGATATTCGTCGACACTCCGCATATGGGAAGAGACAGGAAGTCATATAATGCAAGCAAGGAATGAGAACAACGAAACCACCACACTGCGCTCGCCACCGACACACACGGTCGCTGTGCCAAGCGAGCTGCCTCCCAACCCTGCCTGCAGTTTGCAACCAAAAGTAGCAAAACCGCCCAAACGCCCAAACTCGACATCCCCTAATAACCCAATCAACACACATCTCTAAATCGCCCCCACCTGGAGTGGGTTGTCCTCCATCAGCGCTTGGTCGACAGGCTCTGAGGGGCCCGGCTCCAAGCGTGGCAGCGGCATCGCGGACGGCGCCGACGCTCCCGGCTCCTTCCGCTTCGCACGGACGAATGGCTTGCTCTGTGCAGTGTCGGTGTTTGTGCTCTGTGCAGTGCTCGCTCCAGCAGCACCGCTTGCAGCGCTCGGCTGCCTCAGCCCCACCACGGGCGCGGCGTCCCCGTACCCTGCCACCAGGACGCGCTGCCCGGGGCGAGACGCCGGCGCCGCGGGAGCCGCCGCTGGCTTGCTCGGCGCAGCAGCAGTGCCGCTTGCAGGCTGCGGTTGAGCCGCGGGCTGGGTCGCTGCAGCTGGCTTGCTCGGCGCTGGGGCTTTGGAAGCAGCCGCTGGAGCTGGTTTGCTCGACGGAGCAGTCCCGCCCGCGCCGCTCGGCTGGCCGAGACCGACGACAGGCGCAGCATCCCCATACCCTGCCACCAGCACGCGCCCCGGACGCGCGGCCGGCGTCGCGGGGGTCTTCGTCGCGGGCGCGGGAGGTGGCGTGCTCGATGCAGTAGCTGAATTCGCGCCGCTCGGCTGCCACGTCGCGGGCGCGGCGTCTCCGTATCGCGCAACGAGGATGCGTCTCTTCGGAGCCGGCTCCCCCGGCGTCTTTTGTGCGGACGCGGGACCTGCGTGGGAAGCGGAAGCGACAGATGCGATCGCGAAGACATCGTCCGCGATTCCGAGCCGCGGCGGGCGCGCGGAGGCGGGCGCGGCGAGGACGTCGAGGGCAGCACGGCACACGCTGCGGCCCGCGCGCGCGCTGGTTGCAACTGACGCGGCCGCGGCCCTCACCCGGCGAAGCGCTCTGCATCGTGACGTCCGCAGGCCCAGACGCTGCGCCTTGCGGGCCCTCGGCCTTGCGACCCAGGAATCCAGGGGCTAAGCCTGCGTTCTGCGCTCCCGACGTGCGCGATGCAGCGTCCGCCGCAGAAGAAGTGAACTGCGCACTCCCAGTCGACGTCCCCGGGGGAGCGGCCGGCGCGGTTGACGCCCCGTTCGCCGCGGAGGGCCCCCTGCGACCTCCCGCGGGCACCGCGCCGTCGTCCCGCTGCTGGTACGCGAGCAGTTCGGCGAGGTCGTCCGAGTCCGATCCCTCACTCGCCGCTTCACCTGCGCGGGGCGCGCGGGTAAGCAGCGTGAGGGCCCAACCAGTCCCCGCCCGCGCTTGGACGGCGCTCGAGCCTAGATTCCCGGCAATGTGAGTGGCCAAAGCTTTTCACATAGGACTAGCCAAGCAAACACATCCATCGGTCGCCGCCAGGGCCGCGGGGAGCCACAAACAAAGCCGTACCCTTCGCACCGGGAGTCCTCGCTGCCGAGCCCGACGGCGTCTGCCCCTGGGGCGTCCCCTTCTTCTTGGACCGCTTCACCATCTTGACCTAGCCGCGCGCGCGGCCCTGCAAGGGCCGGGAGGGGAGGCGCAGGCGTGCGCGGGCGGGATCTCCAATTACGGTCGGGTCCGCGTGATGGAGGCCCCGCGCGAGTGCCACGGCGATGCGGGGAGGGCGCGCGAGAGAGAGGAAGCCAAGGAAGGCGTCGCGTCGACGAACAGACGACGCCGGCCTCGGGCGGGGCCGCCGGGGTCTGGCACACGAAGCACAGTGCGCGACGGGCTCGCGCGGGACGTCCTCCGACGCGCCCGAGCGGAATGCGGCACGTGAGCGCGTCTCACCTCAAGCTATCTTCTAGATGATTGTCCCCTCGGCCCTTGCGGGGCGAGGAAACCGCGGAAAGCCCCACCTGTGAGCCTTGGCTATTCCTACGCGCGCAGCGATGCGAGCCTTCGTATCTTGGGATCAATGTGCGCACGAATCTGTCGGGCGAGCGGGAGGCGCGGGGTGCACCGAGCTCCGGCGTGTTCCCTGGCACGGAACGCGAGGCGGTGCGCCAGAACTCGTGCCTTGTGGACGCCCCCCATCGTCCCGGCGTGGCGGCATTGCGTCCAGTCGCATGCCACTCTGACGCCGCCATCGCTCCTGCCAACTGCAGAGCCGTGTTTCTGATTGTTTGACCAGTACCACCCCGTTGCTCTCCTCCCCGCATCCGGCTCGTGACCCGCTGGCTCCCGCGCGCCTTCGATAGACGTGACGCGTCGATCTCGAGAGTCTGGCCTGCGCACCCGCGCCGAGCATGCTCTCACGCGCGCTCCCGGGGCCGTGCCCACATGCGCTGGCGGCCGCCCCTCTCCGCCGCGCTCGTCGCCCGCCGCCGGCGCCGGCCCCGCGCTCCATCGGGTAATCCTTTGCGCCACATGAGCGCGTGCTTTTTCCCGAGCCATCGCTCGCCCCGGCGCGCCTGGGCGCTGCGTCCGCTTCCCCACCAGCCCCCAGCCACCCCGCCGCTCGCGCCGCAGTCGCCGCACGCGTAAACCCTCCCACGACCTCTACGATATCCTCACGCACCTCCACGAGTCGCCGCACGCGCCCCCCGGCCCTCCCGGGCACGCCACACCCACGCCGCCCCGGACACGCACCCTCCCACCCTTGCACGCAGCGTCGCGGCCGCAGCGGGCGACGACGATGGCCCGGAAATGGCGCCTTGGCTGTTCGCTCCGTCATCCTGGTCGGAGGGCGGGGGTAGCGGCGCGGGTGCCGGTCCACGGGGCGGCTCGCCGGGCGGGCGTGGCCGTGGCCGTGGTGGTGGCATGCGGGGCCGCGGCCGCGGGCGGTGGTCGGCGAGAGGCGGGTCCCAGCGCCGGGAGGGCTCCGATTGGCGCGAAGGCGGCCGCTCCTCGCCCGGCCGGGGCCGCGGGCGCGGTGGTTACTCGCGAGGAGGCCCCGAGTTCAAATCCTTCCAGAGTCAGAGCCCGAGCCCTTGGGAAGAAACATCTTTTTCGGACGACGCCTGGAGCGACGCGGGGGCAGCTGAGCGCGCGGACCGTCCCGCCTGGCGCGGCGGTGGGGGTGGCCGTGAGAAGGGGGGTCGTTATGGTGGGAGGTTCAGCTCTAATCGATCCTTCGACGATCGGCAGGGCAGAGGCCGCGGCCGGGGCCGCAAATGGTCCGACCGGGAGTCGTTCAGAGCTAGTGGTGACAGGCCCAATCGTAGCCCATCTCGTGGCGGTGCAAATTGGGGGGATGCCGGTTGGGCGGATGGCGGCGTGAGCCCTCAGATGGCTGGGATGTCGTGGGGAGAAGGGTCGGGTATCGATGAGGGGAATGACTGGTTCGGTGGGGGTGGTGGGGATGTGAGTGCAGGCGTGGGCGGGGGGGAGTGGGGGGATACGGCGGGTGTGACGGGGGATGGTGGGGTGGGGGCGTGGGGTGATGGGGAGGATGGGTGGGGAATGGCTGGGAAGGAGGGGTCATTGGCAGTGGATGCGTTTGCGGGAACGGAGAACGTGAGGGGGTGGGGGGAGGTGGAGGGGGAGATGGGTGGGGGTGAGGGGGGGGAGGGGGAGGGGGAGAGGGGTGGGGGGTGGGGTGGTGTGAGAAAGGTGGAGAGGGATGATGTGGTTGGGGTTGAGGGTGATGGGGATGGCGATGGTGGTAGGGAGTGGGGTGATGATCGGGCTGGGATGAGGAGGGGGAGGGGCAGGGGTGCGAGAGAGGGGTGGGAAGGGAGAGGAAGGGGGAGGGGGAGGGGCGGGCGGGAGAGAGATGGGGAGTGGGGTGGTGGCAGGGGGTGGGCCGCGAGGGGTGGCGATGAAGGGGGCGTGCAGAGTGACGATGATTGGAGGGCGGGGCTGCTGAGGGAGGGGGATAAGGAGGGGGCTGGGGATGAGTGGGAGGGGGGGCGAGGGGGGTGGGGTGCGCGGGAGGGGTGGGGTGGGGACGACCGGTGAGCGTGAGGGGGGTGGGTGGGCGATGGTTGCTGTCAAGGCAGTGGCGATGAGTTTAAGCTGATGTTGGTGACATTGCGTGATTACGGTTGTGTGCATCTTGCATCTTGTTCCTATCGTGCTTTGTGCTTTCGTCCGCAGGGACCCCCAGTCCCGGCCCCGCGGCCGTCGCAGCTCGGATGGCCAGGCGCGGTACGAGGAGCGCAAGCAGTGGATCGCGGTGCTCAAGTGAGGCATCAATTGGTCTGTATGTATGCATATGTATAAATATTCATCTATATTCCAATTTTTAACTCTATAATAAATATAATTATACATTGACACCCACTATTCCTCCCATTCCCCCATCTCAGGGAGTCCAACCGCCGCAGCAGCGACGGCCGCGACAACTCGAATTATTCCGATAATTTTTCGAGTAATAACAGGGACGCGTACAATAATCGCGCGCCGGGCCGCGGCAGCGCTCGCGCGGTGTCAGAGCTGCAGCGTATGGCGATGGAGGGTCACGCGAGGGCGGTTGCGGTGTTGATGTTGATGAGAGTGGAGGAGGGGGCGGAGGCAAAGGGGGCGTTCGGGCTCGTGGGGGAGGCAGTGGATAATCGCAAGTGAGTTTATAGTCATAATAATAGTAATGGGTGTGCGTGTGTTGATGTTGATGAGAGTGGGTGAGCGGTTGGGCTGCTGATGGCGTCGGTACTAGTCAATATAAAACCTATATTACAAAATGTTACCAATAACTATTGTTTCTAATAAAAATCATCACTGTCGATGCTCTCTCTATTCGCAGGACGGACCGCGTGAGTCCCGAGGTCAAGGCCTTGGACGATGCGATTGACGGGGAAGACGGTGATAATGAAGGGGAGAATATGAATGGAGATGGGGAGATGGGGGGAGAAGGGGTGGGGGGGCAGGGGGCGTTCAGCCTGCAGGCGGCCTTCAACAAGCTGTCGGGTGAGAAGGGCGGTTGGGGATAGTCAATTATAAGAGATAGGTTGTAAACTAGTTATATTGGTATTAGTCTAGTTCGAATTTCCTTCTCCTTTGCTCAGCTCCTTATCGCCGCTGGACCACGCGCGTGATGCAGGGGGGTTCCATTTTCTTATTTATATAACACTCATAACTCGTTCTCATCCCTCGCAGCTCCTGATCGCCGCTGGACGACGCGCGTGGTGCAGGGCGTCACCCGCCTGCGTGCTCGCTTGGACTGGCAGGTGGCGGCGGTGGCGGGGCGGCCGAGGGAAACGGTGGACGACGTGCCGTGGGTGGCCATGCAAGTCATGGTCTACGCCATTACAGAGATGCAGTGAGTGACTGTGTGTGTTGATTATCGTTGATGTTGGTATAAATGCCTTGCTGACATGGAGTGAGTGATTGTGTGTATCGATAAGTGTCAACGATGTTATAATTGTCACGCTTACGTGCCGCTCCTCTTCACCCCTTTACATCACAGCCCAGCACTCGCATGCCTCTCCTCTTCAACCCCCTCTCATCGCAGGCAGCCCGCCCACGTCTGCCACGCGTACGTGGACGTGGTCAAGCGCGCCTGCCACGAGGGGGTGGCGGGGCTGGTCAACGCCGTGGCGCGCAAAGTGACGGCCAGGGAAGTGCCCGTGCCGGCGGCGGTGAGTGGGGGATGAGGGAGGTGTTGGTGGATGTATATTTATGGTTTGATTTATGATTTATATTATATGTACTTATAGGTAGCAACCCTCCTCGCCTATACCATTAATATTCAACTGTATCTACTATGATATATACCATCAGAACAACTCCATTCGCTATCATCATGTATCATGGGGTGCCAAAGTAAATCAACCGATCACTCCCCTCCCACCTCACCCCACCCCCCCTCCCCTCCCCCCCAGCCCCCCCCCTCGGCCCCCCCCTCCGCCCACGTCGCTTACCTCTCCCTCTGGGGCAGCCACCCCGCATGGATGGTGGAGCGGTGGGTGGAGCGGTGGGGCGTGGATGCCGCCACTGCTCTCATCGCAGCTAACAACGCCACACCCCACTTTGGGGTGCGGGCCAATGCGGCGATGGGGGTGGACGCGCAGGGCTTGCTCCAGGCGTGCCGGGACATACTAAGTGAGTGGAAGAGAGAGTTTGCGATGTTATTGTATTCGTACGATGTGATTGATTGATTATATTTAGGTGTTGACATGGTCGGAGCGGGCGCAGTGCTCGAGGCGTGCCGGGACATACTGGGTTAGTTATCTTTATATCTAATTGTATGTTTTTATTTGCTATGTGTGATGTAAATGATATGACTAACTATTATTACCGCCAACTTCAACTTTAGTAACACTGGCATCAGTATCGCACGCTAACATCCTCAACACCATGACACCCACTTATTGCTACTCCATATACACCATATAACCATATTTCTCGATCCCCTCTCAGGCGTCAAGGCCTCCCCCTCCCCTCTCCTCCCCACCGAGTTCATCCGCGTGACCACCGGCCTGTCAACGCTCCTTGCCTCCCCGCTGCTCAGCAAGGGGGCGTGCGCGGTGCAGGACGAGGGAGCGGGGCTGGTGGTCGCGATGCTGGACCCTCAGCCTGGGGAGGCGGTGTTGGACATGTGTGCGGCGCCGGGGGGGAAAGCGACGTTCGCGGCTGCGCGGATGATGGGTAAAGGGGTGCTGGTGAGTCAATATATGGTGATGATTATAGAGTTACTGTAATGATTGTGCTGGACATGTGCGCGGCGCCGGGGGGCAAGGCGACGTTCGCGGCCGCAAGGATGATGGGGAGGGGGGTGCTGCTGAGGGTTTTTGTGGAGAGAGGCTAGCATGCTTTGCATAATTAGATGAGACGAGGTGACATGAGATGGTGAGTGGTGATGCGATGAGGGTGCTGGTCAGGGTAGCGACATGAGACGCGGTGGTGGCGATGGGCCAGCACAGGCAACAATGGAGAGGTGCTGTTTGTGACATTGCTTACATGTCCATCGGATGCCGATGGACATCGCAAGCTCGCTTTGCCCAGATGCCCCCATGCATTCTGCGCTTGCTCAGCCACCGACCTGGAGCTTTCCCGACAGCGCGAGGCTGAGACGCATGAGAGCATTGTCAGCTATGATCGACCCCTCGATGGCAATCGATCGATGCCCCGTCTCTATTTGCAGCTGGCAGCTAATCCGGAGCTCTCGCGCTAGCGAAAAAGCGAGATTCAGATGGATAAACATATTTACACAGTCAACTATGTCGGTTTTTGTGTAATCTTCCTTTTTTTGCAGGTGCTCACCGACTCGCGGACCTTCTTAACGCGAATGCGACCCCTCTAGACCTATCGATCTCAAGATCTTCATCTTCATCTTCGCAGGAGGTTACACCGGGATTCAGAATCTCAAAGCTCTCAGAATCTCAAAGCTCTCAAGGTCCTGAGATCTCTGAGAGCAGGAGTCTCAAGACCTGTGGATCTTAGTTCCTAGAACGCATGATTCCGCACCATCACATTGACGACTATTGATCATGTTCATGTACTCTTCCTATTCGCAGCTTGCCACGGACTCGGAGCTGTCCCGCCAGCGCAAGATCGAGGTTGCCGTGGCGCGGCAGGGGCTGGGGGGCGTGGTGCTGACGCAGGCAGTCAAGGCACAAGACCTGCACGCCAACTGGACCAGGATCGTGCTGCGTGAGTGTTTATGTTTGGTTTCTATTGTTAGCATAGGTATTACTAAGTGGCTGAGTGTGTCAGGACCTGCACACCAACTGGACCAGGTTGCGTGAGTACATCGGTATAAATATACATAGATAGTAAATTTAGTATGTATACTAACTATGGCTGAACGTGGATGGGCTGGGCATGATGGGACCTCACCCTGGCAGAGTTGCACTCCATGACACATCACCCCACTTCACATGACCCATCCCCCACCCCCCACTCTCCCCTCTCAGCTTCCGACCCCCGCCCCGCCAAGCGCGTGGCGGAGCTGCAGGACCGCGTCAAGATCCAGGCGGGGAAGGCGGGCACGCGAGGGCCGGTGCTGTTCGATCGTGTGCTGGTGGACGCGCCTTGCACGGGGACGGGGGTGCTGGCCAAGCGGAGCGACCTGAGGTGGAGGAGGACCATGGGGGAGATGCGGGTGAGGGGTGATGGGGGTTGTGGTGGGGTGCGGGTAAGGGTGGTTGTAGTGGGAGATGTGGTGGGGTTGTTGTGGTGACTTGAGGTGGAGGAGGATGGAGGGGGAGATGCGGGTTAGGGTGGTTGTGCTGGGGGATGTGGGGGGGTGTGGGAGGTGAGGGAAGGACATATGGGGTGGGCAGGCTGCATTAAGGGAGCTAAGGATGCGCAGAGAGATTGGCTGCCACGCTCATTCCCCTCTCTCTCTCCCTTGTCACTCCCGCAGGTGGCTGTGGATGCTTAGAGGAAATTTCTGCTATGGCTATTGTAACAAACACGTTCCCCTTTCTCCCCATTCAATCCCGCAGGTGGCTGTGGATGCGCAGAGGGAGCTGCTGTCACTGGCGGCAGACCTGGTGCGTCCGGGGGGGCTGCTGGTGTATGCGACGTGCAGCATCGAGGCGGGG
Organism: Protoeuglena noctilucae; assembly: GCA_958009085.1. Classification (NCBI taxonomy): domain Eukaryota; kingdom Viridiplantae; phylum Chlorophyta; class Pedinophyceae; order Marsupiomonadales; family Marsupiomonadaceae; genus Protoeuglena; species Protoeuglena noctilucae. Next base: position 41,535 of record OY253690.1, read on the forward strand.
GAGAACGAGGGGCAAGTGGAGGCGTTCCTGAGAGAGAGGAAGGATTACAGGTGAGGGTGGGAGGGAGTGGCAGGTGTAGAGGCGTTGTTGAGAGAAAGGAAGGACTACAGGTGAGTAGGGTGGGAAAGTGGGTGGAGGCGTTTTTGAGAGAGAGGAAGGACTACAGGTGAGGGTTTGCTAGAGTGGCAGGTGTACAGACATGCGTCACGGTGGGGGCCGGCAGCAAGTGGAGCTAGCTGCTAGCGGGAGTGAATGCACAGCCGCATCTGAGGCTGCAAACTGCAGAGCACGAGTAGCCATGAGCTTACAAAACGGCATGGTTCTGTCCATGGATGTCAAATGGACAGCCCCCCTGCGCTGACATGATCGACGCTCTTCGTCGCACCACCCTCCCCCGCCCGCCCCTGCTCCCCCAGGCTGGAGGGTCCCCGAGAGGGCACGGTCCCCGCGTCCGTGCTGGATGCGCGGGGCGTGACGATGCAGACGCTGCCGCACGTGCACGGCGTGGACGGGGCGTTTGCGGCCAGGCTGCGACGCGTGCGGTAGGCGCGGGCGGGGGGCTGCCTGTAGACGGGGTTAGGGGTAGGGGTAGCGGGGGCGTGCGTCAGCGAGGGGCGTCAGCAGGTCTGGGGAGGTGGTGGGGCGAGCGCGGAATAGGGCAAAGGGCTCGCCCTTTGCGTAGTGGCTGCACCTTTCCGCGTCGCCGCCCTCCGCCTGCGACCTTCCGCGACATGTTGAGAGGATGTGGATGGCAGCAGCGCATTTGAAGGCAGCTCCTGAAGAACGAACAAAGCTCTGACGCCAGCAAGTGTCTTCCTGTCTCCGTCGCCGGCCGTCGCGGCCACTCCACCGTCCGCGTCTTGCATCAGATGCTTAACATAAGCTCTCCGGCGCGGCAGTCTCAGTAGGGAGGGCTGCACAGACGGCTCCTCCGCGCATACTTGGCTGGAGGCCGTTCAAAGGCGATCGGGCCGACTTTTCGACGTCTTTACTTGCAAAGGTGAGGGATCCGAGCCGGGACGCGAGCGGGGACGGCGCAGCGGCTCTGAGCATCTGCAGGACCTTCCCAGCCAGATTTCTGCCTCCCGTGGCGGTGGGGAGCTCTCTTTAGGTGTTTCGCTCCGTCAGGGAACTAGTGTTCGCGCATGTCGGCGCACTGGGAAGCCGGATCCCTCTGCGCGGGCCCGGAAGGTCAAAACTATGCTCTGCACGGTCCCCGCAGCCGCTGAAGGAGCGCGAGGCCGGCACGCAGTGCGGGGAGGTGTCAAGACGTGAAAAATGGCCGCCGGGTGAGGCGGGGGGCATAGGGGCGGCACGGGGTGGCAAGCGCAGCGTGCGTGCTTGCGTCATGGCCGCTGCAGGCCCGCCCAGGGCCTGCTCGGATCTGGTACCGATCCTATTGGCAGACTTGTCTTACGCGATGCGTGTTTACTCATATGACATGTTTCTTTTTGTCACAGGAACACGGCCATGCACGTGACTACAGAAGACGAATTGCGGGGGGGCCTGGCAATTGGCCGGCAGAGCTTCAACCTTGGTGGAAACACGTTAACTTTAGAAAACGTGTTGGCGGTGGTGGCGGGCAGGACGGCGGAGATTTGCAATGGGACATTGCGGGCAAATGGCCAAGTCGGGGAGGGGTACGCCTTACAGGCGCATGGTGGGGGTCGATTGGTGCTTACGGGGGTGACGATGGAGAGAACAGGGGTGTGGTGCAAGGGTGGGGAAATCATCCTTAGAAATGCAAACGTGGACAAGGCGCCTTACTCAGGGTTGCTGTCGGAATGGCGCAACAGCCACATCACTATGATTGGAGGAAGCATTTCCGGCTCGTTGGAGAACGGGGTGCATTGCCTTAAGGGCGGGCAGGCGACATTGGAGAGCGTGGCAATTTCACAGTGCAAGAAGCACGGGGTGTTTAGCAAAGGCAAGGATGCGGACGGCACGAAGAGCAAGGCAACTATTATCCAAGGGAGCATTACGGGTATTCACACTGGGGGGCAAGTACAGGTTCAGATTCCGCCAGCAGGGCATGGCGAGGGCATAGCAATGACCCACTTGCTGAGTAGCCTTACTCCTGGGTCTTTTTATGACGGAGTGTGCTGCGAGTCGGGTGGAGTTGCAGATGTGAGGGGTGCAAACATAGCCAAAAGCATCCGGAGTGGTATTTACTGCAATGGCTCAGGGAGCACAGCAACCATGTATGGAGGAAGCATATTTAACTCTGCCCTTGATGGAGTGACCTGCATGGCTGGTGGGTTTGTGGAGTTGGTGGGCGTGGCGATCACCAGGCAACAGTCGGGTGTAACGAGCTACCTCCGAGGCAGTAGGGTGATCGTGCGCGCTGGGTCCATTATGGAGTCTAGGGCTCATGGGGTGCTGTGTCGTGAGGGCGGAGTGGCCGAGGTGCGGGACGTGGAGATTGCCGGCAGCGTTTGCAGTGGCGTGTGCAGCCACGGCTACAGCATGAACGGCCACAACAGTACGGTGGTTGTGCAGGGCGGGTCGATTAGAGATTCTAGGAGTAATGGGGTTTTATGCTTTAGTAGCGGGAGGGCGCACGTGCTGGGCGTGGAGATTGCTGACTGCGTCGGAAACGGCGTATTCACCCATGGCAGGGGCAGCCTGGCCTACGTGCGGCGGGGTAGCATCAGGGGACCCAATATGTTTAACGGGGTGGCCTGCGAGAAGGGCGGACAGGCGTTTGTGGAGGGCGTAACCGTTCAGAACTGCACCCGGTACGGTCTTTACTGCAACGGTCTCTCACGTCTCGTTGAGAGCACTTTCTTTCAGTGCTACGTGTCCGGTTGCGTAAGGGGACGTTCCAACTACTTCTCATACTGAGGAGGGCAGCTAGGGGGATCCATGTGCTGGTTCAGGTAAGTCCCTGCTGCCGTCCCCGCTTGCACCATCTGCGAGGCACGGTTTGGCCACGACAGCTCAGACACGCCAGGCCGCGCCCGTCTCCGCAGTTGGGCAGTGCAGGGGGGACGGAGGATGTTCAAAGCTGGGAAGGGCACCCCGCATAGATGCTCAGATTTGCGGGCTAGCTGGGGCGGGAGGGGTAGGGAGGAGGTGGCGAGGGTAGGGGCATGCATGTGTCTTGCGCGTTTGTCTCTGGGAACACGTGAGCAGCAGCATGGGCAGCCAGCATGGGCAGCCTGGCGTTTGAAGCGCAAGCATGCAGTCGCCACACCGAGGAGAGCAGCAACGAGCTGCATCGCCTGCCACCTGTCCCTGGCAATCGCGGGCGACTTGCTTGTGCGGGGCTGCGCCTATGTAAGCACACGTCCGAATGTGGATTAAATGGCGTCATGTTCTAATATGAAGCAGCTACTCCTTATTCTTATACATATTGCGAGACGAAAAGGATAAAAAGTTTAATAACCCTAACCCTAATATTACTAGTTAACAACAACATTTTAGTTTATAGAAGTAATATTAGTGTTATTACTAGACATATGGATCACGTATTCTTAGTACACTTATGACTATAATAACTACTCCCTTCACTCCACCAGCTGGCCACCGACTTGGAACTGTTCTGCGAGATTGCTGTGGCGCTGCAGGGGCTGGGGGGCGTGGTGCTGACACAGGCGGTCAAGGCACAGGACCTGCACGCCAACTGGGCGAAAGAGAGGAAGGATTACAGGTGAGGGTATGCGAGAGTGGCAGGTGTAGAGGCGATCGTCACGGTGCGGGTAGCATGCACATGCGCATGTGCATAGAGAGAGCAGACTGCAGGTGAGGGTTTGCGATAGTGGTAGGTGTACAGCGATGGATCGATGGATGTCACGGCAGCCCCACTGCGCTGACATGATCGACGCTCTCCGTCGCACCACCCTTATGAGCTCACCCGCCCCTGCTCACTCCCCCAGGCTGGAGGGTCCCCGGGAGGGCACGGTCCCCGCGTCCGTGCTGGATGCGCGGGGCGTGACGATGCAGACGCTGCCGCACGTGCACGGCGTGGACGGGGCGTTTGCGGCCAGGCTGCGACGCGTGCGGTAGGCGCGGGCGGGCGGCTGCCTGGCGGCAGGGGTAGGGGTAGTGGGGGCGTGCGTCGGCGATGCTTGTTAGCGGGATTGGGGAGGCGGCCGCGTCGATGCATATAGGCGAGCAGCAGACGGCAGCGCGGCACTTGAAGGGGAAGGTCAGCCCTCTCGATCGCTTCTCTGGTCCTGCTCGTGCACCTGCTCCATGACATCGCACAGCTCCTCCCGCGTGTGGCTCCTCTCCAGTCTCTGATGTCCAGCCGATGCGTGTTATGCAGCTCGTCCGCACACCTCGTGTGCTTGCACCGGTACTCCACCCCCGCAGCGCCTTGCAGCGTCCTGCCCCAGGTGGCTCTGAGCCCCGATCTGAGCGTGGATGGGGAGCGGCTGCCGATGCGCGGGGTGGGAGCGTGCTCTGGTGGTTGTGCTGTCGATCTGCTGCCTGCATGTCGCTGCGGGCGACGCGGAAGGGCGGCGGGCGAGGCCACGGGCTTGTATACGACACCATCAGCGACTCGGCAGGCGCACCGGGCGCGTCGGATCGCCGTGATGCGGGCGCGGGGCCCAGGGTGTGTCTGGCGCGGACTGGCGCAGGTGTGCCGGAGCCATGGGTCGTCGCTGCGGTCGCGGAGGAGGGCCGTGGTGGTGGCAGTGATGCGGTAGAGGTCCAGGAGTGTGTACACGGGCACTGCGCGAGCTGGAGTCGGCGTCGGCTGAGCAAAGCAGGGACGCTGCGGGTGTTTCGGGAGCCGGAGGGGCTGAGCGGGCTTGCTAGGAACCGGCGGCGACGCGGTAGGTGAGAACGAGGCGCTATGAATGTGTGGCGTCGCAGATGAGCCTAACAGACGCGTGCGGCAGCCCTGGGCACTTTGTGAAGCACGGTGTCCCGTGTTTGACGCAGCGAGGAGTCGGAAGCGGCCGTCGGTGGCCATGTCGGCGGTAGTGGATACGCAGATGTCATCGGAGGGGGCGACCGTCGGTGAGGAGCGCACGGGAGGGCTGCGTTGTTGCGCTAGATGTGCGTGCCTCATTGCGACATCCGGCCACGTCCGCTTGCGCGCGCAGGGTGGGGCGACCTGCCCGAGGAGCTGCATCGCGAGATCCTGCGGCTGGTGCCCCTGCACGACGCGACGGCGGCGCGGCGGGTGTCGCGGGAGATGCGCGACGAGGTGGACGAGGTTTGGAGGGCGTGGGGCATCCGGGCCACCGCGGAGGACGGGGGGGAGGACATGCGCATTCGCTTCAGCTTTTTGCTCCACAGTGACGAGCTTGACAGGGGTCCACTGGCGGTCTACGCGCTCCAGGGGTCCCACGCGCACCACCTGGCGAGCCTGGGGCTGTGGTGGCTGGCCCTGCTGGTGGCGGAAAGGCCGGACCTGAACGGCATTCCTTGGAGGAGTGATGCCAACTACGATGTAGAGTCGGCCTATGACGAGGAGTCTGACGACGGATCGGCCTTTGACGAGGAGTCCAATTACTACGGGTCGCATGATGGCAAGGACCAATATCCGGACCAGTCACCGCTGATGGTGGCGGTGCGGGCGCGGCGTCCAATGCGGCGCGAGGTGGGCAGCAGGGTGGAGTGGGCGTACGCGCTGGGGGACGAGGAGGTGGCGCGGGCGGTGCGGGTGGCGGTGGCGATGGGGGCGGACGTCAACCGGCGGCTAAATTACGCTTGGCCGCTGATGACGTACTGCGCGAGGCGGGGGTGCCTGGGAGCGGTGAAGGCGTGCATGGCAGCGGGGGCAGCAGTCGACGCACGTGGTGACGGTTTCGGCGACTGGGAGACGGCGCTGGTGCGTGCGGCCCGGGGGGGATACGAGGCGGTGGTGGAGGTGCTGCTGGAGGCGGGCGCGTCGGCCAAGGTCGGGCCTATGGGCGAAAATCACACCCTGGCAGTGGTGTGCATGGGTCACCCGACGCCGGGCATCGTGAGGCGGCTGGCAGAGGCAGGGGCGGACGTCAACTCTTGCTATGAGCGTGGGACAGCCCTCCTTCAAGCCGCGTATCGTGGCAATGTGGCCGTGATGGCGGTACTGGTGGAGCTGGGGGCCGATGTGGTTGGGACTGACGAGCTGGGGCGCACTGCGATGTATGGGGCGGGGAACGGGGAGGTGGTGCGGTGGCTGGCTGCGCGTGGGGTGAGCGTCCAGGGCAACGGTCGCGGCCGGTCCCCACTTTGCGAGGCTTGCGGAAGCGGTCGCGCGGATGCCGTCCGCGCCCTGCTTGAGTTGGGTGCGGAAGTGAGGTTTACAGACAGCGATGGTTGCACGCCTCTCCATCGTGCGGCGGGGCTCTGGGACGAGCAAGAGGCCGTGGAGGTGTCCCGGCTGCTGTTGGAGGCGGGGGCGGACTTGAATGCCGTGGATGGGGACGGCAAGACACCCCTGCACCACATCTATCACGCCGCGTGTGTGGACGTGCTGGTGGACGCCGGGGCAGACCTGGAGGCGCGCGATGGGCAGGGCAGGACGCCGATCTACACAGCCGCGACTTCTTGGCACGGCAAGCCCGAGGTCGTGCTGCGGCTGGTCGACCGCGGCGCGGATCTGGTCAACACGGGCGGGGAGCCGGGGCGGGTGATGCGCAAGGTGGAGGAGCTGCGGGCCCAGCGCAGCCGCAGTTAGCTGCAGGACCTCTGACCCAGGTGAGGACGGCGGCTGCGGTTTCGGTCGGTGTCTGTGCGACGCACAAGGGTGAGCTGGCGTGCCGACCTGTCACGCTGAGTCGTGGAGTAGGTGGCAGGTGTGGCAGCACTTGCAACGGCACGTGGCAATGTGACTGTGGGCGTGCAGGGGGGCCATGGCCGGTATCTGGACCAGCGGCGCAGCTGTGCGTGATGTGCGAAGTGACTTGCAGCCCTGCGTCCCGCACTTGCAGCGCTGGGTGGCTGGCTGCTCACGTGGCCCTGCACGCATGATGCACATTGGGCATGGACGTCTCGCATGCAGTGAGCGTTGCTGTCCTGCGTTTGTGCACCCTTCATCGCATCGACGGCCAAGGGCAGTGTGGGTGCAAGCGGGGCTGGTGCGATGGGCGGGTTCCGGGCATAGTGAGCTTGGTAGTGTGGCGAGGACGCGGTAGGAATGCAGCGGTAAGATGGCTGGCCAGAGTTTTGGCTGTCGTTGAGCCTCGCGGTTCTCTTTTTTTAATGCTCTGGCACAGCTGCAGGGTCGATTGTCAGGCGCTGTTCAGAAACGACTGCCGGCGAGCTTCTACATGCAAGCATCGCATACTGAGGGCCTTGCTAAAGCTTAGAGCAGACACCGGTCACGTCACGTCGCATCGCGGCTCGGCTCACAAGGTGAGGCCAGCCAGGGTTATGGAGGTCTGCCCCGCGGCTGCCTGTGGTCGGCAAGATGAGATGAGCCGTGCAGGGGTAACTGTCGCAATATGTCGCGCTGTGCGGGGCCGGGCGGAGGGGGAGCTAGCCTCGGCGGGCCGGGCCGCGCGGGTGATCCAGAGCACGGTATGAGCTTTGCGTTGACCGCGCTGCCCTGGGACCTCTTGAGCGAACGCGATGCAGCGACAATAGTGACATGACTTGATGCGCTATCGTGGCTGTCGTGCGACCCTGCGGCACGCCGGAGCGCACGGGAGTGGGGACTTGCGTGCTTGGAGCTATAGCAGTAGGAGGACTGCGCACGTTCGGACCCGGTCCGACCCCGTACCACCCGGTCCCGACCTGGCGTTTACACGGGCTTTTCTGTTTTTTTAACAAAAAATTTCCCGAAAAACTACGTCCAACTGCGCGCGACGGATTTTCCCGTCAAAAACCCTGTAAGAAACAACCCCCGAAACCGCGCGAAAACCGTGGAAATATCCCGGCGCGATCCCCGCGCGATCTCCGCACGACTTCTGCGGGACTTCGGCACGAGTTCTGCGGGACTTCTGCACGCCGAAACCACGGGAAATACCGTCTTCCGGCCCTCGTCCGACAGCAGCGAGCCCCCGTCCGACAGCAGCGAGCCCTTGCACGACCCCGGCGGGACTCCGGCGCGACTTCTGCACGACCCCGGCTGGGGGCCCGGGCCCCTCACCGCGCGACCCCCGCGCGACCCCGGCGGGACTTCTGCGGGACTTCTGCGCGCCGGAACCCCCGGAAACACTGTGTCCCGGCCCTTGTCCGGCAGCAGCCTGCCCTCGTCCGGCAACAGCGGGCCCTTGCACGCCCCCCGCGCGACCCCCGCGCGACTTCTGCGCGACTTCTGCGGGACCTCTGCGGGACTTCCGCGCGCCGAAACATTCATTCCGGCCCTCGTCCGGCAACAGCGACCCCTCGTACCGCAACAGCGAGCCTTCAAATGGCGCTCTGCCCGGCGCAACCATCCGCGTGGTGCCTACGCCCACTCGCGTCAGCCCAGCAATAAAGCAGCCACTTATCGGCCGCGGCCGCCTCCCATGCCCAGAGCGCCCTCAGGCTCTCCCGCAGCATGGCAGCGTCCGGGAGCGGGTCCTCATCGAGGCTCGCTGTGGTCCGCCAAGACGAGGGGGTCAGCTTGTGCGTGCACCGGGCGCGGCAGAGGAGGGGGGCCCTCGAGCGGGCCAGCACCCAGCCCAAGCACCAGAAGCCCCGTCGCCCGCCGAAGAAGGCGACCGCGGCGTCCTCGACCGTCTCGCCGTCTGTCGTGACGAAGAACCACGACCAGGGGTCGAACTCGGGGAAGCGAGGAAGCTGGAGAAGCCCGGCCTCATCTCGGGCAGCACCGCGGCCGCGGCGTCGGTGAAGACTGGCGCGACGCTCCGGCTCTCCATGAGCTCCTCACTGGGCTGCACTGGGGGAGCGGGGGGCTGGGGCGGGGGCGCCGGGGTCGGGGGCGCCTGGGTCGGGGCCGCCTGGCCCGGGGTGGCCGGGGGCCGGCGCCGTAGCACCAGCCTGCTCAGTCGCTTCGTGATGTCGGGCATAACTGGAGGGGGGGACTGCGCCAGGGGGGGAGGGCCAGCCCACTGCTTCAGCTTCCGTGAAACGCCAGTGGAAGGCTCCGGGGCGCGGGCCGCGGAGTATAAACGGCCGTCGCGGCCCCCTCCGCGGCCATTTCCGACAGCAGCTGGCCCCCGCAGGTCCAGTGCCGGCCATGGAGGAGCTCAAGATCGTCCTCGGGCAGAGCCTGTCGTGCGGGAGGGATCCCGTGGGAGTCCTCATCCCCCAGTGCATGGCGCTGACTCGCAGGCGTGGAGAGGCCGAGCCGCGCCGCTGCCGCAACGCGCCCCACATCGCCCTCGACGGGGCGGACCCCGCGGCCTCCCTCGCCTGCTACCTTCACGCCGGCCCGGTGGACAGGACCATCTGCATGGTGGGAATGCAAATGGCGGCGGTCGATCCCGAGGTCGAGTCCGCCGCGGTTGCGATGCCGCTCGCGCTCAACGCGCTGGCCCTGGAGTTCAACCAGCTCTTCTCGGAGGCCGCGAAGGCCCCCGTGCCCCGTTTCGGCCTCAACGTGGGCGGAGAGCGTGTGCTCGCGGACGGCGTCCACGCCGATGGCTTCTCGCCCCTCGAGCTGTACAACGCTGCCCTCGGCGCTGCCCGGCGGCCCCAGACCGACCCGCAGACCGCCGCGCAGTCCCTCCGGTTCTGCCGGTTCTACTGCCGCTTCGTGCGCTACCTGCACGAGGTATTCCGTTACGCCCGGGAGTATGACATCGACACTGAGGAGGACATCGACGTGAACCTCCAGGAGCTCCGGATCCGCGGCGAGCAGGAGCATGCCCAGGCGGAGAAGAAGGCCCACGACAGCGACACCGGGGTCACTGAGCGCAACAACCCCGACATGGACGTTGACCAGGAGGACGAAGGGTGCCCAGCTACCCAGCCCAGCAGCCCCTAGGCCTTCTGAGCTCCCCTTGAAGTGCGCTCTATATCCGCTCCCTGGTACCCCCCCACTCCGGCCCGACCGTCGACGCCCCTGACCGTCGACGCCCTGGTTCAGGCACTGCGGGGTAGGGTAAGCCACCTGGGTGCTTTGGGTTCCGGTCGCCACACCGACACCGCTGCATACCCGGCTCCCGGCAAGCTCTATAAATGTTCGCCGCGCCCGCCCGCCCCTCCGGGGGCATGAACCACGTCGACCTGGCGGAGGTGCTCCGCCTCCCCGACTCCTTCCGCAACTCCGGCATCTTCCGCGAGGGCAAGTTCCCGCTACTGGAGCGTCTCGATGCGGCGCGGGACTTCCGGGCCATCTTCGGGCTGCTCTCGGAGCACCAGGACAACACCGACGCCTTCACCTTCCATCTCCATACCACGCGGGACCTCATCCGCTGGAACATCGTCCTGGAGGGGCACATGTGGGTCGAGAATGGCCTCCGCGTGCCGCGGGACTTCGCCATGTGCTACTTCGCGCTCACCAGGGGGTCTGCGCCTGGGGCCATCATCCGCATCGCCGAGGTCGCCGAGTGAGCCGAGCACGGCCGTCGTGAGGCACGTGGGGATCGTGTTGCCCAGCGCGCGCCAGACGCGCGTGGCGTTCAGCCCTCCCCACCGCAGCAGCTGCGGTGGGAAGCCCTGAAGTGCCTCTGCGTCGACGCGCGAGAGAACGTAACCCCCGCCGCCCTCGAGGGGCACGTAGGCAAAGGACCGCTTGTCCTTGGAGTTGGGGCGGTATTGGGTGCGGATGGTGCGGCAGAGCTGCTTCTCGGGCCGCAGGCCAGGCTGCCCCAGCAGCTCGGCGAGATTTGGCCCGGCGCGCGCCGGGGGAGGCTCCCAGTTGAATTCCGCGTCCCATGAACCCACGATAAAGAGCCTGCGGCGTCCCTGGGGGATGCCGTAGTCCGCGCAGTCCAGGACGTGCCAGCACACCTTGTAGCCCGCGTCGCGGTACGCCTGGATCGACGTCTTCAGGCCTCGCGAGCCCGCCTCAGCAGAGAAGCAGCAGACGGCCGCGAACACGAGGGCTGCGAGCGCGAGGGCGGCCGAATGGCCGCAAAGCACTCTCCCTCTACCATTCATGACCCCGCACGTTTCCACGACCTCATTCCGCACTACGCGGCGTGCATGGTCTGGTTATCGCAAATCTATGAGCGCCGCCTAGCGAAGAAGCTATGGATCCTAGCGCTGCAACAAGCATCCCTGCATCTCTGCCGCGGGGAAGGCTTTCGGCGCGCTGTTGCGAACCCGCGCGCCACACGACTGGCACTCGAGTCGGGCGCCCCAGTCGTCGACTCAGTCGACGCTGTCCCCCGCTTCGCGAGTCCTACACGAGTGCTGGAACGGTCCAGTCACCCATGGGTGGCATAGGCGCCATCTGGATGCGCTGCCATTCCACGGCGCATGAGGCGGGTTGAGGAGCCTGAAGCGGGTTGAAAGGCCATGGAGACCGCGCGCCGACCGAAGACAGCCCGCGCTCGGGACACTCGCGATGACGAGAAGGCAGCGCGGGCCAGTGCGTCGGGGACGGCGCGGTGAGGGCAGCGATGTTGCCTAGTGGTGCAACGGAGATTCAGTTTATCTCACGCATACGTGCGCGAACGCGTCTCGTGTCGACGCTCTGCGCATCGTTTGGATTGCAGTCGCGACCCCATCCTGCCGACCAACACGCCCATCCCGTCGCACGTCGCCCACCACGCGTCGGGAGCGATGACCAAGCCCCTCCGGAAGCCGTGGTTTCCCGCCGTGCCTTTGCTCGAGCTTCACCAGCGAATCAAGCGACAAGACGCGAAGTCTGAGCAGGACGAGCCCGATGGTGCCAAGCCGCAAGACCAAAAGTCTGCAAATGCCACGTCGCTCCCGGGGGGGACCACCGAGGATGCCAGCCGGCCTGCAGAGTGGGCGCCCCTTTCGCGCGCCGCTGCGGTAATCTCAGAGGAGCGCAGCCAGCAGCATGGGCGGCACCAGGAGCACGCTGCCCGTCGCCGCCATGAAGGCGCTGGACTTCTTCGTCGGCGCGGGCGTGGACGTGGGCGTGGACGACGACGATGGCGTCGGGGTGCTGGGGCCCGGGGTGGAGGCGGGGACGGGGACCGTCGCGACAGACGCCGCCACGGACGGGACCTCGAGCTGGTACAGGGCCGAGGTGGCGTCGGACGCCGTGGCGATGAGGGCCGACTGGATGGAGGTGGCCAGCGCCGAGCCGCCCCCGACCGCCGTCACGAGCTTCTGGGCTGCTGCGTTGGTGGCAGCAGCCACGGCCACGTTGAGGTTCACCGCCACCTGCGGGTACCGACATAAGAATCAATGACTTCAGCTCAACTGACAGCAGCATGCAACTGCCCTCAGCAACAGCACTCACGTCCAGGAGGGCACGGCGCGATGTGGAGGCCGTGACCACAACCGACGAGGCCGGCACGCCCAGCTTGGAAGCCACGGTGCTCTGGATCTGGGCCTCGATGGCGGCCAGCTGGACGCTCGAGGGCTGGGTCTTGAATGCGAGCGTGACTGTAAACTTGACCCGCGGCGTGCCCGAGGCCATGGGTGCGGGGTTTGGAAAGAGGTCGTTGATGACGATGTTCATCGAGAAGACGTCCGAGGTCTGGTAGCCCGAGCCCGCCGTCTTAGGACTGCACGATAGCACCAGCGTCGTGGCTGCGCCGGTGACGCTGGGCATAGCCGATAGGTACACGGCCGTGGGGGACGTGGTGACCGCGATGTCGGGCGTGGTGGCCGTGGAGGCCGCCAGGACCGAGCCGGTGTAGGCGGGGGAGTCCTTGTCGTTGGTCAGCGTGCAGTCGACCGTGACGGGCTGGTTGAGGGCCTCCAGGTTGACGAGCTCGCCCGCGGCATACCGCGTCTGCTCGATGGCCTGGATGGACGTGACCTGGGAGCCTGCCATGAGCGCGTTGCCCTTGGAGTCAGTGGCGATGGCCTTGGTGCCCGTCACAAACACCACCTTCTGGTTCCGCACGTAAACCTCAAACTCGATCGCCTCGGTCGTGTAGCCGCCCGCGGACGACGAGGGCATGCACGTGTAGGTCACCGTCTTGTCGGCGCCAATGGTCAGCGAGGTCGGGATGGTAACGCTGACGGCCGTGCCGCCCACCACGTTGCTCGTCGTGGACATGGAGAGAGTGGACGTGACGTTGGGCAGCGTGGCCGTGTCACTCGACGTGCACGTCACCGAGACAGTGGCGGTCGGGGGGACCGTCGTGTAGAGCTTGACGAGGGCACCGGACGTGCTGCTCTGGAGCTCGAACACGGCCGGGGTGAGCGAGGCCGAGCCCGAGGTCAGGAGAGTGCCGCTGGCCACCGTAGACCCGCTGGCGGTCGTGGCAGAGGAGCCGGCCACGGCAACGAGGGCGCGGGCAAGGACCACGACGTCGAACTTGACGCTCTCATTACCCTTGTAGGGCGACGAGGCGCACACCACTGAGCACGTGTAGGTAACGGTCGTGTTCTTGCTCACAGCCGCGGGGTTGGGCAGCGACAGGGCTGTGCCAGCGTTCAGGAGGCCCGAGACAGTGACGTCCGTCATCACGGCCGTGTTGTTCGACGCGCAGTAGACGTCCACGGCCACCTCATTCTTGGACGAGTCCAGGGCGGGCGTCTTGGTCCTGAGCGTGACCACTTCGCTGCGGCCCGCGTACATGACGAGCAGCGGCGCCAGAGGCGCAGTCGTCGAGTACCCGATGTTGGTGCCGGCCGAGATGGACAAGAGCGTTGAGCTGTTCAGCGCAGAAGAGCCTGCCACGGCCATCAGGCCGTAGTAGTACACGTACACGTCAAACTTGACCGAGTCGGTCGGGTCCAGGCCGCCAGCAGCCGCCGTCGGGGCGCACGTGTAGGTCACCGTCGTGTCGCCGGTCTCGGTGCCCATGGGCGTGGGGATCTGGATGTTGGCGGCCATGGTGCCCGAGACGGACAGGCCCACGATGTTGGCCAGCACAGTCGTGGCACTGCTCGTGCAGCTGAACGTGACCGCGGCCGTGGCCGCGGCATTCAGGCTGATGGTCGCGACGGCGCCCGCGGTCGTCGACTGGCCGTACATGACGGCTGGCGTGATGGCAAGCGAGCCACCGCCTGAGATGTCCGTGCCAGTCGCCAGCGCCAGGTTCGTGTCCGCGCGGACGGCGGACGAGCCGGCCTTGATGACGGGCTTCAGGGCCTTAACCTTAATATCGAAGAAGACGGTGCCCGTCACAGTCGTCTTGCCCCCAGCAGAGATCGTGCGGGCGAGGGCGGTCGTAGACGCAGGCGTAATGGCCTGAGTGGTGCCAGACATAGTCGCCGCAGGTGTTGGGGCAAACGTGGGCGCGGCCACGGAGCTGGGGGTGCAAGTGTAGGTCACTGTGGTGTCCGCAGCAATGGACGATGCCACCGGGATCGTGATGCCCACGACGGTGGCGGCCGAGAGGGACACGTTGTCGATGTCCGCGAGCACGGTCGAGTTGCTCGACTTGCACGAGTAGGTCGTGGGCGTCTGGGGGGCCGCCGTGGCTTGCAGGGCCACGATGGTGCTCGAGGCCGCCGCGCCCTCGAACACGACAGGGGTGCGCGAGGCGATGCCGGCGCCGAGGATCGTGGCGCCGGCAGTCAGGGTCGTGGTCCCGTCGGCAGCCGTGCCCGCAGCCGAGCCAGCCACGACCTGGGCCGTGGGGTCGGACACGAACACGTCGAAAGTGACGCTCACGGTGGTGGCGAAGCCGCCAGCCGTGGCGCTGGGCGCGCACGTGAAGGTGACGAGCGTGCCTGCCAAGACGACCGCGGGGGTGGGGAGGACCAGGTTGACGGCGGTGGTCGTCGAGACGGAGGTGGCCGCCACGTCGCCTAGGATGGCCTTGTCGCTTGACATGCACATGTAGCTGACGGCAGTCGTGGGCGCCACGTTGACCTTGAGCGCAACCGTGGAGCCCGCGGCGTAGGTGACGCCCGCGTAGAGCTGCACCGTCTTGGCCAGGGACCCGCCGCCGCTGATCTTGGTGGACGTGGAGAGCATGGTGTAACCGTCTGCGGCCGTGAGTGCCGTGCTGGGGTAAACATCGACCGTGCGGGGCAGGACCGTGACGTCGAACGTGAACGAGTCGGCCGTGGTGAGCCCGCCCGCGTTGGCCGTCGGGGCGCACGTGAAGGTGACCGTGGTGGCTGTCGAGACGTCGCCCGCAGCGCCAAAGGTGAGGCCAACGGCGATGGTGGATGACACGCTGGCCGTCACGCCGGCGAGGATGGTGCTGTTGGAGGACGCGCACTTATAGCTAACAGCGGCCGAGGGCGTGCCGTTGGCCACCAGCTGGACGAGGGCGCCGGCAGCGGGGGTCACGGTTGTCACGACTGAGGGCGTCTTGGCCGCGTTGCCCGAGGCCAGGGCCGTGCCCTGCGCCAGCATGGCACCGGTCGCCGTCATCGCGGCCGTGCCGGCCTGGGCCGAGACGGCCAGGGGCACGACCGTCACGTCAAAGGTGAACGTGTCGGAGGTCGTCACGCCGCCCGCGGAGGCCGTGGGCACACACGTGTAGGTCACCGTCGTAGTCTTGTCAATCTGGCCGCTCTGGGGCAGGCCCACCGGGACGGCGGTGGTGCTGTTGACCTGGACCAAGGGCACGCTGTCGAGCACGGACGTGTTGGAGGACATGCACGAGTAGGTGATGGTCGCCGTCGGCGTGGCGTTGGCCTGCAGCGCCACCACGTTGGAGATGCTGTTTGCCACCGCCAGCTCGACGATCTGCGGGGTGGCCGAAGCCTTGCCCGACACCAGCATGGTGCTGGTCGTCATGGCCGTCTTGCCGTCGGCGGCCGTCTGGGCCGTACCGCTGTAGGCCGCGACCACGATCGCCTTGACGTGGACCGTGAAGGCCACGCTCTCGGACGTCGTTAGGCCACCCGCGCTGGTCTTGGGGGTGCACGTGACGATCACGTCCGTGTCGGCCTTCACGGAGCCTGGGGTCGGCAGCGTGATGGCCGCCTTGGTCGACGACAGCGTCACGTCCGAGACGGTCCCGATCACGCTCGAGTTGTTGCTCGTGCAGGCGTACCTCACGGTGGCGGTCGTCCCATTTGTCGCGGGCGTTGTGTTGGCAAGCAGCTCAACGGTCGTCCCCAGGCCGGTGGACTGACTCTCATACAGGACGAAAGCCTTGCCGGAGGGCAGGGCGGTGTCCGCAGCCAGGGTCGTGCCGTCGCTGAGGGTCTGCGACGAGGCGGCCGCCGCCTGGACGTTGATGGCCACCACATTGACCCAGAACATGACTGAGTCGGTTGTCGTAAGGTTGCCGAATGCCGCGGTGGGAGCGCACGTGTAGCTGACCTGCACGTTGGCCGTGCCCATGTTCGCAGGGGCAGGGAGCGTGATGGCGTCGGCAGCCGTGTCGTTAGTGATGGACACGGAGGCGATGTCCGCCATGATGTTGGAGTTGCTGGACGTGCACTTGACTGTGCCCGTCGCGCCCGGAGCAACATTCTGTTGCAGCTTGACCTTGCTGCTGTCAGAACCGGCACCCTCAAAGACCTGCACCGCCAGCGCGGCGTTGTACGTGCTGCTCGTCAGGTCGGTGGACGTGCTGCCAAAAGCTGTCCCGTTGCCGTTCAGAACTGTGGCAAAGGCGGGCACCGGCGTCAGCTCGGCGTGCATGACGTATACGTTGAACTTGACCGTGTAGCGAGATGGGACCGAGCCAGTGAAGACGAACCCACCGGCGCTGGTCACAGGCGAGCATGTGTACGTGACAGTGGTGTCGGCCGAGATGCCCGTCACAGGCGGGATCGTGAAGGTCGTCACGCTCGTGTCCGTGATGTTGAAGGCCGCCACAGCGGGGGCGATCGTGGAGTTGCTCGAGCTGCAGGAGAAGGACACGGTGCCAGCAGGAGCGTAGTTAAGCTGAAGGCCGATCTGACCGGTCGACGCTGACCCTTCGTACAGCACGGGCGTCATGGACGTGGAGCCAGCTGTCGAGTAGCCGACAGAGGTGCCGGAGGCGAACAAGGTGCCGTCCGACCAGCGAGTGAGGGTGGACGCTTGGACCAGCGCCGAGACGGAGCGCGGCATGATCGTCAGCTGGAAGCTCACTGTCTGGCCCGCCGACACGCCCGTTGGCGCAGGGGACGACGCGACTGTGCATGTGACCGTCATCGTCACGGCCGACGTGATGGCAGCGGGCGCGCTGAAGGCGATGGGGGCCGAGGCAACGGCGCTGACCGCCACCGCGGCGGGGCTGGCGAGGGCCGTCGTCGTCCCGCTCGTGCAGATGATAGTGGCCGTCGCCGAGTTGCCGAATGAGAGTGTGGCGATGGCGCCGGCGGCTGTGTCTTCGCCCTCAAAGATGCGGGGCGTGAGGCACGAGGAGGTGTCAAGGACGGTGCCCACCGTGATCTGGGCCGTCGGCATCGTGCTGCGGTAGGCCGCCGAGCCCGCAATCGCCTGCATCTGGGGAGTCACGTCAAGGATGAAGGCCGTCTTGATGCTGGGCCAGCCGTTCGTGGAATCGTTGGTCGTACACTTGACGTAGAACCTGGTCTGCATTCCCACGTTCTGGATCTCGATAGTCGTGGCCTGGGCCAAGGTGCCCTGCGCAGCGATGTCGTTGGCGGTCGACCCGCTCGCGTTGGTGGTCGTGGCAAAGGTGAACGTGTCCGAGGTAGTCTCGGCCACCGTGAATGCGCTCGAGGCCTCCATGGAGAAAGCCGAGTCAATGTACGCCGTGCAAGACACGACGCTGCCACCCGTCAGGGACGTGCTGGCCGACCCGTTCTGGAACTTGAGCGTCACAGAGTCGCCCCCTTCCTGGGAAACGTTGCCAAAGTCTGTGCTCATCGTGGGGTTGTTGGGGGCCCAGACGGACGTGGTGTTGCCGCTGACCTTCAGGAGGACGATGTCGCCGTCCGCCACAGACGGGTAGGCCGTGCCGAGAGTCAGGTTCTGCGACGTCGTGGACCCGGAGGTGCCGAACGACTTGGTGTAGTCGGTCGAGGTGGCGGAATTGGGGAGGTTGATGGTGTTGCCGCTCGTGCATGAGATGCTGATGGATGCCCCTGCGTTTGCGCCGTTGAGCTTGACGGCGAACAGGGAGCCCATGGTCGGCGTCAGGTACTCCTTGTCGACAATCTTGACCGTGCTGGGGACGATCGTCCCCGAACTGAGGGAGCTACCGTTGGTCAGGGACGTGCTGGAGCCAGCCACGACGAGGATCTGCATGGGCTGGATCACGATGCTGACCGAGAAGCCGTCCGAGGTCGTCAGGTGGTTGGCCGCTGTCATGACCTTGCACGTCAGCGTGACCGTCTTCGAGGTCGTGATGGAGCTCGGGGTGTTGAGGGTCACGTCGACCGGAGTCGTGGTCGTCACGGAAGCCACTGTGGGGGTCGCGCTGAAGTCGCTCGTCCCCGACTCCGTGCAGGTCAGTGCGTTGGCGCCGCCCGAGTTGCCGTTCAGCTGCACCTGGAGGACCGAGCCGCCCGCATCGGCCTGGCCCTCGACCACGACGACCTGGCCGAGGGAGGTGCTGCCGATGGTCGACACGATGGCCGTGTTTGCGCCATATGCCGTCAGGTTGCCAGTGCTGTCGACAGACTTGTAGGCGGCCGACTGGGCGTACACGATGAAGCCCAGCGGCTCGAGCGTGAGGTTGAGCTGGAAGCCGTCAGACACTGTCAGGTGGTTGCCACTGGTGTTGACTGCGCATGTCAGGGTGATACTGATAGGGAAGCTCAGGTCTGCCACCGTCTTCATATCCATGTTCACCGGGGTCGTGTCGGTGACGTTTGCAACAGTGGGCACGATGTTGCTGGTGAAGTTGGAGACAGTGGCCGTTGTGCACGCGAGAGCGTTGGTACCTCCTGACGCACCGTTTAGCGAGACCTTGATCGTGTTGCCCGGAGTGTCTGCCTGGCCCTCGAGCAGGTACAGCGTCGTGTTTGATGTCCCGCTGATGGCGGCGGTGATGGCCGTGGCGGTGCGGAACGTGGTCAGGACGTTGGTCGACGCGACGCCGCTGATGGCGCCCGACTGCGCCGTCACGATGAAGCCCAGCGGCTGCAGGACCACGTCCAGGCTGAAGCCGTCGCTCGTCGTCAGGTGGTTGCCTGTCGCGGCCACCGTGCACGTCACCGTGATGGTCTTGGCCGTGGAGAGGTCGGCGACCGTGTGAAAGTTGACGGCCACGTTGGTCGTGGTCGACACCGGAATAACAGAAGGGACCAGACTGTTGGAGAAGTCGGACGCGGTGGCCGTCGTGCACAACATCTGGTTGGTGCCGCCCGAGTTGCCGTTCAGCTGCACCTGGACGGTGCCACCCACGAAGGCAGCCGTCACTCCACCAAGCGGATTGGAGAGTGCAGACACCAGACTCGTCACGCTGGTCGCCCCGTTTGTCGAGGTGATCGCGAACACTACTTTCGTGGACGCGGCCGCTGATGTAGGGTATGCAATCGTCAGCGTATCGTTCGCAGCAAAAGTGCCACCGATGTAGACCACATTGACGGCCTGCACTCCTGTAGCAGGATCTAGGGCCACATTGCCCGATTTCGCCGTCTCCGTGCCCGACGAGGTCACCGTGTAGGCTGGGAGGGCCGTGTTGACTGCGGCCGCCGTGATGGTGAACGCATTCCCCGTGCTGGCCGTCGCTGTACCGCCCAGCGTCGTGGTCAGCGCGGCGGCGACGGCTGCTGCCACTGCGGAACCGTCCATGCTTGGATTAGATATATTATTCGTGTACTCTATGGTGTAGAGGGTGGGGGTTCCAGTGGCCGTGCTCTTCACAGTGACGGTGACGTAATCATTAAGCGATAAGTAGTCAGTGAAGGTAAAGGGGCCAGTACCCGTCACCGTCAGAGTCGAAGAGTTGTTGTTGGTGACTGCAAACGAGACGCTCAGGCCCGTGCCCAACGTGATGGTGAGGACGCCGCTGGTGGCAGACGCCGACCCTCCGCTGCCCAGGGGGGAGCTCAGCGCGTTCAGAAGCCCCGTCGTCACGTTAGCCACTGTCGTCCCGTCGACAGAGTTGACAGTGTACGTCGTCCTAACTGACACACTATAGTCAGTTACGAACTCGATGGTGTCAGACGCCGCAAACGTGCCGCTGAGCGCGATGGCGTCGACCTGGGACACGCCGCTGCTGTTGGGCACCAGGGTAACATTGCCCACAGCTGCACTGGAGCCGGTGCCAACTCGGGCAAAAAAGACTGCGTAGCCTCCCGTATAGGACGTCGACCCCCCAATTTCCTTCCCTGCCGCGGTGGCGGTGAGCACGATGACGTTATCGGTGGCGATTGTGGCGCCAGCCAGCGGAGATGCGAGCGCAGACTTCACACCCGTGGCCACGTCGGCAAGCGTCAGCCCGTCTGTGCTGTTGGCCGTGTACGTGACCGTCGTCTTGGCGGTGGTCGTAACGACCTCCACGGCCACAGTATCCGTCGCAACGAAAGTGCCGCTGAGGGCCACCTGGTCCTGCTGGAATGCCGTGGGACTCGCCGCGACAACCGTTTGCTTTGTACCAGCGGCACTCGACCCGCTCCCGACCTGGGTAACCGTCAGCGTGGTCGTAAACGAGGAGTTGGCCGCCACAGCCGTCAGCAACACTGCGCCGGCCGCGGCATCCGCATCGGCCTGCCCCTCGAGCAGGTACACGGTGTCGTTGCTCGACCCGCCCTTCACCGCCGTCAGGGCCGTGGCGGAGCCGAACGGGACGAGCACATTGGTCGACGCCACGCTCTTGATGGCGCCCGACTGGGCCGTGACGATGAAGCCCAGTGGCTGGGCCACTAGGTTGAAGCTGAAGCCGTCGCTGGTCGAAAGGTGGTTGGCGGCAGTATTGACAGTGCAAGTGACCGTCACCGTGGCCGCCGTATCGATGTCTGCAACCGTCTTGAGATCCACGGCAACCTGTGTCGTATCCGTCACAGCAGCCACAGTGGGGACCGTGCTGCTCACGAACTTGGTAGCATCCGAAGCCTTGCACGTAAGGTTGTTGCTGCCGCCCGAGGGAGCGTTCAGCGCCACCTTGAGAGTGCTGCCAGGCGTGTCGGCGCTTCCCTCGAGCACAATGACGGTGCCGTTGGATGTTCCGCCAATGGCGGCGGGAACGGCGGTCGCCGACCCGTACGTAGTGAGGACGTTGGTCGAGGCGATCGACTTGTTAGCGGCCGCCTGGGCGTACAGCACGAACTTGAGGGGGTCGGCGAGGACCGTGAAGGTCACGCTGTCGGTGGTGCTGAGGCCGCCGGAGGCCGAGCTGGGGGCGCACGTGACCGTGACGGACTTCTGCGCGCTAATGTCCGCGACCGTGCCGATAGTAAGGTTGACTGCGGTGGCAGTAGAGATGGTGCTGGCGACCGTCACGCCCGTGATGACCGTCATGTCATTGGGGGTGCAGGTGATGGTCACTGCAGCGGTCGGGGCCGAGTTGGCCTTGATCGTGACTGTGCCGCCTGCTGAGTCCGCCTGCCCCTCGATGCGGACCACCTGGTTGTTGGTGGACGTGAGGTCCGTGTCAGCAGTGAAGGTAGTGTAGGTGCCGTCGGTGTTGATGGACTTGTTCACGCCGTTTTTAGCGGTGACGACCAGCTTCAGCGGCGTGGCAGCCACGTAAGTAGACGCAGTGCTGTAGACGCGCCCAGCCGCGTTGGCGGCCGTGCAGGTGAGCAGGACGTTGGTGGCGGTGCTGATGGACTGCACGGCCGGCAGGGTGATGGTCGAGGCCGAGGTGCCCGAGCCGCTGGCGATCGAGACCGTGTAGTCGGTCCTGGTCGTGCTGTTGGCGAGGATGCCGCTCATGGTGCTGTCGACCAGGCACGTCACCGTCAGGGCCTCTGGGGCGCCCTGGTCCAGGACC
The DNA here is from genome assembly GCA_958009085.1 of Protoeuglena noctilucae. Taxonomy (NCBI): domain Eukaryota; kingdom Viridiplantae; phylum Chlorophyta; class Pedinophyceae; order Marsupiomonadales; family Marsupiomonadaceae; genus Protoeuglena; species Protoeuglena noctilucae. Next base: position 63,212 of record OY253690.1, read on the forward strand.
ACCATGAAGAGGCCGCCGGCGCCGTAGGCGCTGCCCTCGATGGCCAGCACGCTGTCGTTGGTGGTCAGCTTCTGGTTGGTGAGGAAGCTGGCGCCGGTGTCGCCGCGAACGGCGCTCGTGCCGGGGATGATGGAGAGGACCAGCGGGATCGCCGTGACGGTGGCCGTCGCCACGTCAGTGGGCGTCGTCTTGGCGGAAGACAGGTAGGCGCCCGTGACGTCCGCAGCGGCGGCACACGTCAGGGTGGCGTCCACACCGGCCGGGATGGGGTCCACCACGTCGACAGCGAAGGCGTACGTGCCGGCCGTCAGGGCGCTCGGGAGGGTGGTGCCCGAGGTCGCGCTGACAGCGCACGTTATGGTGACGGCCGTGGTCCCCGCCCCACACACGAGCCCGGAGGCACAGGCCGAGCCGGCCGTGAGGGAGGGGAAGGAGATGGTGACCGGGTTCGTGGAGCTCGCCGAGGCCAGCGTGTATTGGTTGCTGGTGGCCACGGGCGAGGTCGTCTTGGAGGTGACGGTGACCCTGGAGGCGCTGCCGATGCTCCCGGTCGTGCCGGACGTGCAGGCGAGGTCGAACGAGCCGCCATCTGCGACAGGCGAGATGACCTGGAGGACGATCTGGGCGCTGAGGAGCGAGACCTTCGAGCCGCTCGTGACGACGACGGCGGGGCCGCTGACAAGGGCCGTGGAAGCGTCCGTGGTGGTGCTCCCCGTGCTCAGGAGCGTCGACTTGGCGGCGTAGAAGGCGAGGTCGCTTGCCGCGTGCGCGACGCCCGCGAGGCCGAGCGCAAGCGCACTGGCGAGGCAGAGAGGTCTGCGCAATGCAGAAAGGTGAAAATACCTCGGTGGTATTTTCGGTGAGGGCGTGCGACTACATGGGCGAGTCATGAAACGCAGATTGACGCGCGGAGGTCGCCAAGAGCGTTAGCTGGCAACGCGAGAGCGAGGATGAGCTAATAAGATACCGCCATGCGCGGCAGCTCACCGGAACATCGCATGAAGTCGCTGGAGCGCCTCTTGTTCTCAAGGCCGCCACTTAGCGCTTGGGTTCGTTCGGCAGCGTAACGACTATTGACATTCCTTGCCCTGCGAAGATGCGAAAAAAAGCATTTCGACGGCTGTTATCGACGGCGCAGGGCAAGGAATCGCCGGGGCCGTGCCAGGCTCGCGCGCGGAAAGGGGCTGCGCGGATCGGATGCCGCTCAGAGAGTACAAGAGAGTAGATCGCCGAGCGCACCTGGGCGGAGCCGAGGCAGCGGTCCCAGGAGCCTAGTGTCCCGGACAAAGGCGGCGCGCGGGGCCATGAGGGGGCGTGCAAGACTGGGACTTGCACTTGGCGTCGGATGGCTGAAGATAAGAGCACTCGTGACCTCTGTCAGCCGGGCAATACGATGGTATTGCCCCGATGGGGCCCTGAGTAGTCAGAAACAGCAAGTTCCTACTTGCTGGACAAGACAGGGGGAGAAGAGGGGGGATTGTTAGTTTACAAGGGTGGTAACAAACTCCTACGGCGCTGCTCCTTTGGTTTGGCGCTACCCACGCCAGTTCCGCCCTTCTCAGGTCCCCCGCTTGGCGTCTACACTGGTGGGAGATTCACCGTGTACCGCGCGGTACACTTTTTTTCCCCTTGAGAAGGGAACGCCGGCGGAACGCCGGCGGTGCCGTGGTCTGCTACGCAGGCGGAACAACACGGGGGAACTCCAGGGGAACACGATCGGAACAACGCAGGTACGCGCTGATCAGAACAACGCAGGTACGCTGCTGGAACGCTGCCGGAGCGCTTTGGGTGCGGGTCACGGGTACGCTGTAGGTACGCTGTGGGTACGTTCTTCAATGATTTCGGTACGCGACCGGGGTTAGAACTGGCTCGCGTGGGCAAAGCAAGCGGGGTCCGGGTGCACGCTAGCGGCTGCAGCGCCTGCTGCGGCCAGTGAAATGCTCTAATGAAACCTCTGAGGTGCGCTCGCTCGCTCGGTGCTACACGAGTCCGCAGCAGCAGCACAAGCGATGGCAATGGCAGGCGCGGGCTGGCTGCCCCGCCTCGAATGGCTCACGTGTTGAATGGAGGAGGAAACAGCATGGGCGCGCCCGGCGGCGCTTGCCTGATGGCACGGGCAGGACAGGGACATGCCTCACCGAGCGGCCCTAACGGCCGCATCGCCTGGCATGCGTCGACGACCCGCCGCCTCGGGTGCCGAAACATGTGACTGCGGGGGACGAGGACGCAGAGGGCTTGGCGTCTGGAAAGGATGCGCATGTGCCGCGCGCGCCGTGTGCTGCGCCCGACCCTCCGCTCGGCGACGCGCCTTGAAGGGGGCGTGGACGCTGCCTGCGGCACCCGACTCGCGCCCCTCCCAAGCCCTCTTCGCCGACACCCGCGTGCTCAGTCCTCCACCTCGCGGGGAGCCCTCGTCCAACCGCCCACGCGTAAGCTCGGATCACTCTACTGCACGTCCGCCACCCGCTGACAGCCTGGGCTCCCCGTTGCTGTGCGCAAGACATGGGGTCATGCATCAAACTGTGTAGGGACGTTGTACGTGCTGTGCAGTAGCCCTGCTGGCGACAACACACTCAACATCCCCACCGGCCCATATCTAATACCAAGTCCAGCTCAGCCCACAAACGCCCACCCATCAGCACACCTCGCACACGTCAGGCAGCATCAGCGCCAGGCGAACGCCTACTGCAGCCAGCACCAAGCACGCAGCCCTAACTCCTGCGAGGCACAAGGTGTCGTGCAAAGCAGCGCAGTGATGGCGGGAAACCGAGCGCTCTCCCCTGCAGCTACAACACCACCGACGCACCGCTCATGACCCCCGCTCACCTCGCAGCCACTACCAAGCGCGCGCCTGTCCCATTGCTCTGCGGGCATCAAGGTAGAGCACCTTGGCTGAGGGCCATGCCGGCAGCGGGTCTGTCGGTACATCTCAGTGGCGTCAGGTTCCCAAGCCTCCGATAATGCATGGCAAGGCATGGCCAGGCAGACGGATGCGTGCTGAAGGCAGCTACTCTGAAAGAGCACGGCGGACCACGCTTGCCAACCGCCGCAGCTTGGCCGCTGCCACACACCACTGGGGCAGCCTCCTTACGTCGCATACGATGGCGCAGGTGAGCGATACGCTAGCGCAGGTGCGTGGGCCGCGCTCACCGAGTAAGCATGGTGTGGAAGGGTGCGGAATGAAGACAGCCGAGATGACACGCAGCCAAGGCTCGGCCTCCGGCAACTGCCGGCCTGCACACGCACCGAGCACGAGGAGCGGTCACACCACCACGGCCGCTTGCCTCGTGAAAAGACCAGGAGCATGTGAAAGGCAGCCGCTATCCATGTACCGGGAAGCAAAGGGCGCGCCGTCGAGCAACATGTCAGGGTCTCCCTTCCGCCACCTGCCATGGCGCAGCTGCACAGGCGCATGACAGCAGGTGTGCCCCACACGTCAAGCGCAAAGGGCAGCGTCTGGTCTCGACATTCGCTGTAGAAAGAGGGACGAAGGCGTCCTATGCGACCAATTGCAGGCCCCAGACTCACCTCTCGCACGCTTCACAGAAGCGGGGAGCGCCGTCTCTGAGGCCCGCACACAGCAGGTCGGCAACACATGTGCCGCCACCTCTGCTCAGCCCTGAATGCAACGAGCAACGAGACGGTCTCTGACAAAGGAGCTCACAGCATGACAGGTGTCCTGCGCCAAGCGCAGAGCGCGTGACCGACACTGGACCGGCACAGTGCTGGGCTGATCCTGAGCCGGCCGGCTGACGGAGGGCCATGACGCAAGGCCCATTGCGTGCCACCAGAGCACACACAGCATGCGCCACGACGGCACAAAAGTGCCACCACAGCAACTGCGTCCTGGCATCGGCCATAGGCCAACACAGGCGCCCTCACGTCAGGCTCTCGACCGGCGACACAGCATTGAGTGGACATAAGACCTCGTCTCCTGCGGGTATGGCGCGGGGCCTGAGCGCATCGTGGCCGCAATCGGCAGGGTATGCTGCGAGCCAGGCCAGCTCAACCAGCAGCTGCGAGATAGCGGCGGAATCTACAGGGTTCCAGCGCACAGCATCGAGACAAGGCAGTTGAGGTTCGCGTTGGGGGACAAGAGCGGCCATCGCGGCCCCGGCAGGCCGATGTCCAGAGCCTAACGTCCCTCGCGGCGATGTGGCGCACCGTCAGCTCCGGGACCTCGCGGATGGCGCAGCTTGCAAAGGATGGAACTCATCCGTAGCTTGGGGCGGCGACATACCTTGCGGACGCCGAGAACGGCTTCCGTGAGCGTCCAGAAGGGCACCCTGCCCAAGCAGCCCGACGCGACCACCCCGAGGTGGGTTGGCGCCCGCTACGCGACGCGTAAAGAAGCATATTGCACTGGGAGCCGTCGGATCCCCTCGTCTCGCAGGCCCGGGGCCGGGAGACTCGAGCTGCGTTTGAACAGCGCCTGCCCAAGAGGGCGGGAAACGCGTTGTAAACTACATGGTGCTCGAGCCACACCTGCAGAAGCAGATTGCTCGACGTCTGGAGGGTGCGGGCGGGACTTTGCGCGCCGCAAACGGCGCGCGCTGGCGCCCCGACACGGGCGTCAGGGAACGCCAGCCTGTTCCCAGGTTTCGGAATGCACTAGTGGCTCAGCCCTTCGCCCAACAAGTCGCTTGCACGTCACGTTGCACTCCGCGTCCTTCAGGATCTCCATCGCCGCACCGTCGGTGCCTGGAATTGCAGGCGCGTCCCCGCGCCTCTCGGGGACACGATGGGGAAAGCTACGGTGTCTGTGCAACTCTTGAGTCCTTCAGTAACACCCCGGGATCACTGGCTTGCGCCGGCGCGCCTCGAGCGCCGCGTTGCGTCTCGCATGAGCTTGCCCCCAGACGAGCGGTTCCGCAGCGCTCAATAGCCCCCCATGCCTGTATTTCTTCATCTCGATGCGTCCTTCAAGCTACTTTCGATCGTCAGTTGCTGGATTCGCCCGTCGGGGCGCCCCTCGGGCCCGCCTGCGATCCACGTCTCGGTGCAGCCGCCCCCCTCCGAGCGCGCGGCTGGGTCGGCCCGAGTCATGGGTGTTTGTATGCAAAGCAGTACTCTTTCAGCTGCCATCGCGCTCACAGGATGGGCGCGCAACCCGCGCAAGACGCGCCTGTCGGATGCCACCCGCCATGCACCGCCACCGCCGTCGATGCGGCCTCGACCGGGCCCATGGGCTCGGGGTTCACGCCGCGTTCCGTCGATGACCGACATGACTCGCAGTGCGATGTACCGAATCGGTCCCCTCGCGCCCCTCGCCAGCGCGGTGCCTCCGAGAGCACTGGAAACCCGTGGCGTCGCCTGAAAGGCGCTGCCGCGAGGACGCCGGGACCACCGGTGCTACCTCTTCATATTCAGGAACCTCCCTCAGTCCCTGCGGATGGCGGCGTCGCGGTCGGGAGCGCGCACGTCCCCGCAACCACTCTCCCCATCTCCCGAGCCGCCCTGCGACCGCCCCGCTCCACGCGCCGACAGCTACATTCATCAAGCCCCAAGCGGGCCCCGCCGGGGTCGTGCAAGGGCTCGCTGCTGTCGAACGGGGGCTCGCTGTTGCCGGACAAGGGCCGGAATGACGGTATTTCCCGTGGTTTCGGCGTGCAGAAGTCGCGCAGAAGTCGTGCAGAAGTCGCGCGGGGGTCGCGCGGAGATCGCGCGGGGATCGCGCCGGGATATTTCGACGGTTTTCGCGTGGTTTCGGGGGTTGTTTCTTACAGGGTTTTTGACGGGAAAATCTGTCGCGCGCGGTTGGACGTAGTTTTTCGGGAAATTTTTTGTAAAAAAAACAGAAAAGCCCGTGTAAACGCCAGGTCGGGACGGTGCGGTGCGGGTCGGACGGGCCCCGAGCGTGCGCACTCCTCCTACTGCTCTATAGCGGCGTCGGCAGAGCCTGTCGGGCCCGCGACACCCGACCAACGCGCCGCCGAAAGCTGCAGCGTCTTGCATGAGCCGCGCGAGGGGGGTGTGCATCGATTTTCTACCGTCCCGCGACCCCCCGCAGCACTGCAGTGATGGCAAGCCAAACGGGCGGGCTGGTGAGCCCGGTCCTGAGGAACATGGTGATTGACGAGAGCGATTTGGAGTTTAAAGAGTCTCTGGGGACGGGCGGGCAGGGCGAGGTGTTCCGGGGGCGTTGGGTGTCGCGCGGGCGCGAGGTGGCGATCAAGCGGCTGGACGCGGACATGAGCGGGGTGGCGAGGGGCTCGATCGCAGCGGTGCTGGATCGGGGGGTCAAGGAGCTGCAGCGGATGGCGGCAGCAGCGACGGGCAGCAACCGCGTGTGCCCGTGAGCAGCGGAACAGCTGCGAGCACTGGCAGGGCTTGCAAGCATGGCCATCTACCCTGCGCCTCGATGCCAGCGGGCGAAGGCCACTGCGGACACGTGACGACCCCGTGCTCAAACGCTGCTCCTCCTCCCTCGCATCCAGGCTGTTGGGCTTTATGATCAAGGACGCGCGGCTGCACATCGTGATGCCGTTATACGAGCGGGGGTCGCTGGCGCAGCGCATCGCTGAGCAGGGGCCATTCCCGCCAAGCAAAGTGGTGGACGTGGCGATCCAGCTGCTGGAGGGTCTGCGGGATCTGCATGACCTGGGCATCGTTCACCGGGACATTAAGCCAGCCAACGTGCTGGTCGATGACCGCGGCAACCTGCTGCTGGCCGACTTCGGCCTGGCGACGGTGGCGGAGGGCACCATGGGGGTGTCGGTGAGGATGGGGCCGGCGTGCGTCACCATAGCATAGTAGTAGGGGACGCGAGGTGCTGCAGTGGCTGGTGATGCCTGGTGCGGCTACCACTTGTGACATCCTGAGCTTGTTACCGGCTCCGCCATGACCCCGCAGCTCAGGTCTCGCGCTACGGAGAGGCAGGCTGCAATGGGCACGGCGCAGTACATGGCCCCCGAGCAGTGGAACACGGAGCTGGGCCCGCACACCGCGGCATCGGACGCGTACGCGCTGGCAGCAACGTTGTGCCACGTCGCGTCGGGTAAGCAGCCTTATGGCAACAAGCAGATGATGCAGATCATGTTTGACGTGGCGCATGAGCGCTTCCCCGTGGTGCCCGCGTCGGTGCCGGAGCCGCTGCAGTCGGCGCTGAAGGGGGCGCTGAGGAAGGAACAGAGAGCCCGGACGACCGTTGCGGAGATGCTGAGAGCGGCCAAGGAATCCACGTGAGAGGCCGACATTCGCCGCTCGCGACTGCTTCACAGACGCCGCTGCTGTGCTGGCAGTCCATCGCATCCTTTGCGGTGCCCATCTGCCAGAGCGACGAACGAATTAGACGCCGTTTACTCGCCTCGCCCAGGAGCGTGGACTGCCACGTTTGCACGGAGAGAGTCCCGGTCCAGCTGACGGTGGCGTGCAACCAGGGTACGCACCCGGTGTGCGCCGACTGCCTGGGGCTCATGGTCAGCACGCTGGCCCAGAGCTGCATGTTGCTGGATGCGAGTGGGGACGTGAAGTGCCGGGGCTGCACGGGCCAGGCGTGCGAGGGGGTGCTGAAGGCTGGAGAGGTGGCGACGGCGCTGCAGGAGAACCGAGCGCAGCAGCAGCACTTCTTAAATGCGAGCCGGCGGCACGCAGCGGAGGCGGAGCGAGCGTTGAGGGCGAGAGAGGTCGAGGAGCTGCGGGGGCGCATCCTGGAGCTGGATGCGCGGGGCGGGGCAGAGGCGGTGGATGCGCACCGCAAGCTGGTGGAGGAGGAGCTGAACGTGATGCGGTGCCCCAGGTGCCGGCGGGCGGCGGAGATGGTGGACTTCACGGCGTGCATGGCGCTGCTGTGGCCGAAGAGGGAGGGCGGGTGCGGGGCGGCCATCTGCGCGTGGTGCCTGGCGGACTGCGGGGAGGACGCGCACCGCCACGTGGCCAACTGCGCCTGCAACCCGCGCAAGCCGAGCGTAGGGGGCACGGAGGCCGACTTCCGCAAGCACGAGGCGGCGGAGCAGCGGAGGCGGGCGCTGGCGTACCTGGCACACAAGGTCCCGGCTGGGCTGCGGAGGGCGGTGTGGGACGCAGTGAAGGGGCTGCCGGCGATCCGAGAGGTGGGGCTGCAGTGGGCGGACGTGGATGGGGAGTCGGCGAGCACTGGGAATGGGGAGGCCGGCGGCGCTGGGAATGGGGAGGCAGCGAGTTCTGGTGCCTTGGAGCCGCGCCCTGGCAGTGTGGAGGTTTCGACAGAGGCGCAGCTAGTGGCGGCGATGGGGAGGGGCGGGGCGGTGGAGCTGGGCGGGAGGACTGTGTGGCTGACGGCGGAGGCGGCGGTGACGAGGGCAGACGGCGCAGTGACGATCCGCGAGGGGACGCTGCGTGTGGCGAGTGCGGGTCTGGCGGAGGGGTACGCGCTTGGAGTTCGGAACGGGGGAGAGCTGCGGCTGGAGGGGGTGCGGGTGGTGGGGACCGGAGTGCAGTGCGAGGGCGGCGGGAAGGTCGTGCTCACAAACGTGCACGTGATAGACGCGCCGCTCTCGGGGGTGCGGGTGGAGGGCATCGGAAGCAAGGTGGAGTTGGAAGGGGGCCGCATTGAGGGGCCCCAGGGCGGCTGCGGCGTGATGTGCGTGGAGGGAGGCAGGGCCAAGTCGTCGGGGGTGGAGATCGTCGACTGCAGGGACAGTGGGGTCTGCGTCAGTGGCAAGGGCAGCGCGGCCATCGTGCGCGGCGGGCGGATCAAGGGTGCCAAAGAGCAGCACGGGGTGGCCTGCTACAGCAGCGGGTGCGCAAAGGTGCGGGACGTCGACATCGCCGGCTGCAAAGGGTACGGCACCTACTGCGATGGCGGCAACCTGTCCCACCGGAGATGCAACGTGTCTGGGTGTGAGGCCGGGTCCCACGACTCAAGGAACACAGCGAAGCCAGAGCCAGTGGCCCGGGCAGGCACAGGCACGGAGACGGGTGCGGGCGCAGCCCCTTCTGCAAGGCCAGAGCTCGCCCCGGCTACACAGCCCAAGCCAGCCCCCGCTGCGCAGCCCAAGCCGACGTCCGCGGCACAGCCTAAGCCAAGGTCCGCTGCACCGCCCCAGCCTGTGCCTGTCACACCGCCAAAGCCGGCGCCTGTCGCAGCTCCGGCAGACCTGGCATCCAGGCTGGGCATGGGCTCAAATGCCAACCCCGCGCCTGAGTTGAATCCGCTGGCGCGCTTAACTGAATTGGCACAGGAGCTGTCGAGGGGCGCCGGCTCCACTCCAGACCGGCAGCGAGGGCGGGGCGCGGTTGTGGGCGATCACGTGACAGAGACGGAAGAGTCGATAGCCGTGGCGGGGATGGGGGTAATAGCAAGAGCAACAGCATTTGCAGGAGTGGGAGGGATGACTGGGATGGGGGGGGGAATGCAGGGCGCCTTCGCTTTCAGCTCGACTGTGGTCGGGCAGCATGGGGCGGGGTCAGCCGTGAGCATGGAGGTCAGGCATGTGTCAGGCGTGGCAGGTCAGACGGCGGCGGGTGCGCGCATGATTCACATGAGCAGCTCCAGCTCTAGCGGTGGTAGCCAAGGGATGTCGGTCAGGGTGACCACAACGGTGACCAACCGGGTCAACGGGTCTTCGCGGGTGCAAGTGTCGAGCGGCACGGGCACGCCGGGAGGGGGCGTGCGCATCGAGGAGATGTGAGTGAGGGCAGGTCGGCGGGAGGATGGGCAATCAAGACGCTAGTGGGCGGGCCAGTGCAGTAGGTCGGGCTCCTGGGTGGTGCTGGTGTGCGGTGGGCAGGCTGTGTGTGTGGGGGTGGCCCGGTCTGCAAGGTCCGGAGGGTCTAGTGCAGTGAGCATAGATTGATGCTTTCAGCGACATGCCATGAGCAACGCATGCCGCCTTTTAAGAAATCGGCGCAGCTAGCTATAGGTGCGGGTCAGGACATGCACTGTGACGGGACAGACGCCGGGAGTGCGCAACATCACACGTCTAGCCCCGCTGCGACGCTGCCAGGCGCGGGGTGTCCCTCTGTTCCCTCTGCAGCGCGGTTGACGGGGAGAGCATGCGTGCTGGAGAAGCTGGCTCCGCCTGACGTGTGAAACGCTCCATCACGATCGCGAAGTCGCATGTAAAGTGCACGTGCGACGTGGCCGACTTGCGGGCCGGCCCGCGCGACCATCGGTGCAAGCGCCAGCGCAGGCAGGCACAGCACGCAAGCAGGGTCGCCCCCACGCCGGCGATCGCGGCTTTCGAAGGAGGAGCCCGGGACCAGAGCGGGCCACTTCGCGCCGACAGCCGAGCAAGTGCGAGCGCGAGCTTTGCACCGCGAGCGTGCGATCGGAGAGCGAGGGGCTGACTAGAACTCGCGAGGCGGTCACATCAGGTCCAGTGGGCTTCTGCGCCGCGTGCGAGGCCGGTCTCTGCAGCAGGTGAGCAGAGAGATGGTTGAGGGAAAGGGCACTGCGGGCGTTGGGGCTTCAGGCGCGGCGCCTGCGGCTGCTAAAGGGAACGCGCCCTTGGGCAGGGTGGACGGCGCGCGGGGATCGTGTCCGCAGGTCGGCGCGCGATGGCGGGCGGACATAAGGTCAAGCGGTCGTCGGCGACCAAGAGCACGGCTCCGCAAGTCGGTGAGGCGCGAGGGAAGGCTTTTTGTTGCTCATGCAGCAACTGCCCCGTTGCCGACGTTCAGCGCGGTCCGGTGGCGCGCGCAGGGTGGGACGACTTGACCGGGGAGCTGCATCGCGAGATCCTGCGGCTGGTGCCCCTGCGCGACGCGTCGGCGGCGCGGCGGGTGTCGCGGGAGATGCACAACGAGGTGGACGAGGTGTGGAGGCCGTGGGGCATCCGGGCCACGGCGGAGGACAGGCGGGACGACATTCCCAAACGCCTCGTTTCTTTGCTGCTCAATTGCGAGCTTAACTGGGGTCCGCTGGCGGTGTGGGCGTTCGTGGGGTCGCACGCACACCACCTGGCGAGCCTGGGGCTGTGGTGGCTGGCAGGGCTGGCGGCGGATGCGCGGGACCTCCATGGCATGTCGTGGCATGCCGCAAGCTACTGGTTTCCGGACCAGTCCCCGCTGATGGTGGCAGTGCAAGCGCGGCGGCCGGTGGGGCGCGGGCAAGACGGGGAGGTGGAGTGGGCGTATGCGCTGGGGGACGAGGAGGTGGCGCGGGCGGTGCGGGTGGCGGTGGCGATGAGGGCGGACGTCAACCGGCGGCTGCGTGGAGCATGGCCGCTGATGACGTACTGCGCCGTGCGGGGTTGCTTGGGGGCGGTCAAGGCGCGCATATCAGCGGGGGCGGAGGTGGACGTACCTGATTTTAATTCGGGCTGGAAGACGGCGCTGGTGCATGCAGCAAGTGAGGGTCACGAGGCGGTGGTGGATGCACTGCTGGAGGCGGGGGCGTCTGCTAAGGTCGGGCCTGGTGGCGTGGATCACACCCTAGCAGCGGTGTGCCAGGGTCATCCGACGCCGGGCATCGTGAGACGGCTGGCAGAGGCGGGGGCGGATGTCAACTTTTGTGAATGGCCAGGGGGGACGCCCCTCATCACTGCCGCGTGTGGTGGCAATGTGGCGGTGATGGCGGTGCTGGTGGAGCTGGGGGCCGATGTGGCTAGTACTGACGGACACGGAGTAGTGAACCCGTCCGGTAGACCGCCGCCGCCGCTGCCGTCGCGGACTGCGATGCATGTGGCGGAGACCGGGGAGGTGGTGCGGTGGCTGGCGGCGCGTGGGGTGAGCGTGCAGGGCGACGGTCGCGGGGATTCCCCGCTTTGCTGGGCTTGTGATCAACGTCGGGTAGATGCCATCCGCGCCCTGATCGAGTTGGGTGCGGATGTGAGTTACAGGGACGCTCAATATGGTAGGACGCCTCTCTATCGTGCGGTAGGCTTCTGTGGCGAGCAAGAGGCCGCGGTGGAGATGACGCAGCTGCTGCTGGAGGCGGGGGCGGACGCCAACGCTGCTAACGAGATAGGCACGACGCCCCTGCACTGGGTCATGCACGCCGCGTGCGTGGACCTGCTTGTAGACGCTGGGGCGGACCTGGAGGCGCGGGACAGGGAGGGCATGACGCTAATCTACGCAGCTGCAGCAGAGGCTATCGACGTTAGAGCCGGGGTCGTGCTGCGGATGGCCCACCGCGGCGCCGATCTGGTGAACACGGGCGGGGAGCCGGGGCGGGTGATGCGCAAGGTGGAGGAGCTGCGGGCCAAGCGCAGCCGTAGCCAGGCCGGCTGAGCTGGCTAGGTGCGGCGGCTGCGACTTTGGGTGTCCCAGGTGGTGGCAGCGGGTCGCACAATGGCTGGGGTGGGTAGCGGCTCATGTGGGATGGGTGCGATGGGCGGGTTTGGGGTATGGAGCTTTGGTAGGGTAGCGAGGAGGGAGAGGAGGCAGTAGGGCTGCAGCAGTCGCATGGCTGGACAGAGCTTTGGCTGTCGCTAAGCACCGTGTTTCTTATTCGTATCTAAATGCTTTGGTGAGCCAGGATCCCAAGTGTGCCGATTGGCGAGGCTCAGCAGTGCAGCAGCGCTCGCTGGCTTGTGCTCCCCGTCCCTTTCAAAAATCACCAGCAAACTGATCGCGGTCTATAATCACCAGATATCATCACGGGTCACACACGTCACGTCAGAGAGAACGCGTCGAGCGTCCACGGCCTCACACACATATCCCGCCATCCATCTTCACCCATAGTAGTACTATGTACAGCACCCAGCCCACCTCTCTCTACGCACGCTGAACCCTTGCTCTCCTTCACAAGCGCGCCCCGTCCACTTCCACCTCCACCGCCACCGTCTGCACCCCCCTATCACCCATTCCACCTCTCCCTACCCACGCTTAACCCCCCTTTTCATTTCATACGTGCACCGCATCCACTTCCACCTCCACTGCCACCGTCTGCACCCCCCCGGTCCGTCCCGCCCCCGCCCCCGCCCCACCGCTCCCCGCACCCCTCAGCGCCAGAGTGTCAATTTCGATCGCGTCCCATCGCATATCTAACGTGATCACCCCCCTTGGCACTTTCTGCAGGGGGAAGTCCCCCTGCAGCCTCCCCGACCGCGCCACCTGTGACACTGGGACCGACATTTCCCCGATGCTCTGCTGTAAAGGAGAGGTGAGCCGTATGATCTTGGTGAGTTTGGCCGTGATGCCGAGGTTCTTGTTCACCACCTCCAGGTGAAGCACGGCGCCCTCGGAGACGTGGGCGAAGGAGAAGCTCTCGTGGAACTGCGGGGATGGAGTGGGTCGATGTATTGCAACGATTGATTATTGCTAAATAATTATCAATGGATAGTGTGTTGGAGACGTTTGCGAAGGAGAAGCTCTCACGGAACTGCGGGGGCAGGTGCCATGATGGGGCAAGGGTGGATCATTTCTATGGTGTATCTATTACAGTATCCATTCTAGCACAGTCACTTCATAAAACCAATCATTATTAGTACTATACTATACACGATAAAGCAATATCAACTAAACATAATCTCACCACCGGGTTGGCCGTGTCGACTTCCACCCGCGTCCTCTCCTCGAGGGGTCCCCTCTCCGGGTCCACCAATCGCAAACGCACCATGGGGTCCACGGAACGATTCAGGAGACCGGAACAACGTGTGACCTGGGGAGATCATGGGATATACATACATGTTGATAGCATGTAATAGTATATTACTATGATGACTGGGACAGACATCACACTGTCAGTTAGGCGCAGTCCGCCATGGTGCTTACACCAGCAGCTTCTGTCAGTACCACGAAATTACGCATTGTTCACAATTACACCAAAACCACCACCCCATCCCCTAGTCTCTCTCCCTCACCTCCACATGCAGAATGCCCCGCCCCCTCAGCTCCGCAAACCCCGCATCGTCGCCTGACCCCACGCCGTTCAACCGCGCACCCCCATGCACGCTCCCGGCTGCCTGCGCCTTTACATTCACCACTCCCTCTCGAGATGCCACCCCGCCCGCACCCGCACTGCCACCTGCATCCCCACTGCTACCCACATTGCCACCCGCACTACCACCCGCACCCAAGCCCGCCGTGCCTCTGAGCCCCCCGGCCTTTTTCAGAGGCAGGTACCGGACTTGGAAAAACTGCACAAGAGGAGCATGTCAAAAATTATTATAGTCAATATATGATATAATAGCATGCTGCATCTATATCTGCATGGTACACCACATCTCCACACCACATCTCACGCAACACCTACCCTACCACCCCGTCTCACCAGCTGCGTCTGGTTGGCCAGAATATTCGGCAGGAAGCTCCTGCTCTTCTCGGGAGGACCATGCTTCCCATCCCCACTAACTACGCCCTCATCCCCCGGTCGCAACGGCGGTGGTGGTTGTTGTTGTTGCTGTGGTGGTGGTTGTGATGGTGCGTGAGGGTGGGGCGGGGTGTGCTTGGCTGTGGATGTCGCCGCACCCCCGCGCCACCGACGAGAGCCGCTGGGAGACAGGGCAAGGGTGAGCGACAGTGGAGAGGAATGACAATCAATGTATATACAGTTACTACCATTCGGTATACATAGTGGATGGTAATGTGGCACAGATGCACATCGTCACTTAATACGACATGACTTAATATCATTCTCCCAACCCATCCCTCTCCCACTCCCCCCCTCACCCCACTGCCCATCACCCACCCCTCACTCATTTACACCAACCCTCTCCCATCCCCCCCCTCACCCCATCGCCGTTTCGTCGACCCACCGCCCCGGCTGCAAGATGGCGGGGTGGCTCTTGAGCGGCAGCGAGCACCGCGTGATGAGGCCGTCGCGAATCACACCGAAGTTGTCGTCCATCAGTTCCACCTGAAGGGAGAAAGGGATAGCGGTACATAGATGTTTATTATTATCATAATTATATTATTACATAATCACAATAAAGATAATATTATAATAATAATGAATCAATTTTCATTTAAATACCATAATCATTATTTCCAATGCATAACACACGCTTGCCTCGAGCACGTCGTTGGTCAGGTCGTGCACGATGAGGTAGAAGTCCTCGTCCCAGGCCGGCGCAGTGGTCTTCGCCTTTGTAGACGACCTGCCCCTTGTGGCCCCGCTCACCGACATCCGCACATATGGGTCGGGGATGTCGAGCCATCCCAGCGGATTGTACACGTGGGAGGCGCGGAGCACGCGGACCTGCACGAGGCCTGCGAGATATTAGAAGAGAGGGTTATATTATATTATATTATATTATATTATATTATATTATATTATATTATATTATATTATATTACCACCTCGTCGACCGTACCATACTCGTACCTGCCACTATAAACACCAAACTCCCCCTGTTCTACCATTAAACCACCATTGTCTCAACTCACCCACGGGCGGCTGGTAGCTCCGGTCAAAGAGGGGCACGTGCAGCGTCTGGGGGTAGAGGAGCATGCGAGACAGCACGGCGTCGACGATGCGTTTGATGGCATCTCCGATGAACGGAGTGGATATTAAATCAAAAGGCACCCCCGGGATGCGGAGGGCGAAGTCGAGGGACGGGGGGGCGGGGAGTGTAAGGTCGACGGAGGCCACGCAGGGGAACTTGGGGGACCAACTGAGGGGGTGGGGTAAGGGATAGGGACACTGGGAATGTGTTATGATCACGCATTAACTAATACAGACCAGAGAGCTCAGTTGCACCTCACCGCACAAGCGCCCTCACAGTGCCCAGGAACACCACGTCTTGCACCTCGCACGGCACCCGCACCACGACCGCCCCCGCCACCGGGAAGCACAGCGCGGCGCGGAGTCGCGCGTTCGATCCCCACGCGACGGACATCTCCAAAGGCGTCACGTCCGCGTAAGGGCTCAGGACGCGGGCGCCCTGGACCCTGGGTGGTGCGGTGCCGAGGTCGGCGGCCTCGATGACCAAAAGCGGGGCGGGGAGGCCCAGGGAGGCGAAGCGGGCGGCCAGGACGCGGTTCTGGGGGTGGATGAAGAGGGGTTGGGTGGGTAATGAGAAGGGGGGCAGAGGTACGGTGACTGCATACAGTCTATCAATCATTGTAATTAATCACTACTAGCACACCAAGCACACCATATTGATTTATATTGATACATCAATGTCTCGCCAAGTAACAATGCCCCTCACGATGGTTGTCTCGACGTTTCGGTCTACGATGAGGTCGGCGGCGCGGTTGATGTGGGGCCATAGGATGTCGAGGGTCGTGGAGAGCCACTGGGAGCGCTCAAAATCGGGGGTGCGCAGGAAGGCGGGGACTGCATGGGGGGCGGGGCAGGGGGTGCTAGATAAGAAATGACGACTGCAGGCAGGAGGATCGTTTGTCGCAATCACTGGGAGTGGTCAGATGTTATAGGGGGTGCGCAGGAAGGCGGGGACTGGAGAGGAGATGGGGAGGTGTGGCAGATTACAGGCAGGTTACAGATGCAATGGACAGGGTTGCTTGGTAGCACCATGGCAATCGAGATGGGTTGTGATGGCGACCCCTATACACCTGTACACCATCCCCATTGCCCCTGTCGCATCCCCCGTCTCCTCCCCCGCTCACCCAGCTCGGGCCTCCTGGCCAGGTAGGTCCTCCCCACCCAGTTGAGCGCCGGCCTCCGCCAGAAACGCCGGGCGTCGTCGTTGGCGTCCAAACCGTCGAAGGAGGGCTCCAAAGCGAGCAGGAATCGCCACAGAAGATTCCCGATGAGGAATCCGACGACGACGGCGGCGAGGGAGGCGACAAAGACACCGGACCCGGTACCACGCAACAGGCGGTACACGCGCGCTCCTTGCTCGGCCCACCCTGACGCCGCCTCCGTCCACGCGCGCTGCACCTCACGGCGCGCCACGGATAGCGCCTGCGTGATAGCGATTAAGGAGTGGGTATGGACGTCATTGGGACCTCAGAAAGCCTGTGTATTGTGTGATGCATCGCTGGCACTCCTCCACTAGCTATGGATAGCCAAAGTCGCAGGAAAGCAACGGCCCCTGCGCCACCGCAGCTCATCACTCGCCCGGTGGAAGAGGCGGAGGGCGACTCCGAGCCCCGGCGGGGCGTGGGCTTCGATCCACGCCAGCGCCGGGCGACCCACGGCATCGTAAAGCAACGACGCCCATCGGGCCGCGACGCTGGCGATCGGGGCCAGGACGAGGTAAAGGAATCGAAATATCAATCGCGGGACGGTTAGGAGGAGGGAAATCGCGGCCCCGATGAGCCGCGCGAGGGCCATGGCGCAACGAGGGCGTTTCGTGCAAATTGATTGCAGCGCCGGGACGCCATCCGGGGGACGGAGTCTCGCATCAAAAGCGAGACGATGTCAGCTACGTCAATACGGGGAGGGAAAGCAGAGGGACGAAGGAGGAGCAAGCGGGGCAAGCAAGACGGTGACTTGCACCACTGGGGTGCAAAACCACGGCTCCCTGGGGCCGCTACGCGGGAGAAACAGGGTCACGGTAGAGTGCGCAAAGCTGGCGATGATGGGGGAACCTCAACCGAGGCGAGGAAATTAAGGAAAGCAAGCCAGCGTTGCGCGCGCCAGACGCAGAGCGCCCGTTCGTGTCCGCGCCGTGGATGGGCCGACGCACGCTATACAGCGCATCCAGGAAGCTAACATACTACGTCTGCCTAGTGTAAACTTTAGCTAGCTGCGCCTGCCCCCTCCTGCCGACGCTCGCTTTCACACGAAAAGCTTGCTGCGAGCCTTTAGCCGTGAATCCCGGCTCGCCAGCTGTTTGCTCGATTTCTCCTGGTCAACGCATCCGCGCACCCACGTGCGTCACCGCGGGAACCTTCGGGCTGCCGTGTTCAGGGGTGGCGAATCGAGCGGGCGGCCTCGCCGGGGGTCCTTGCGGACCGGAGCGAGGGTCGCGGTGCAGCGATGGACGAGGAGGCGCTTCCTGACCCCGGCTACGCGCTAACGCACTCGCTGGAGGACCATCAGGGCCCAGTATCGGCGGGTGCGCACCGCGGCGTGCGAAACCGCGCGGCGCCTGCCAGGCTCGTCTGGCGTCGCGCAAGTGACGCCTGTCCATTCTATATACATCGCAGTACGCTTTACGGCGTCCGGGGATCGCGTGGCAACGTCCAGCGCGGACAAGACGGCTAAGGTATGGGGCGGGCACGCGCTGCAACTCACGGCCGCCGCGATCCTGCGTCTGCATCGTTTCGATGCATCCCCGCGCATGAGTTGCGCCCCGAAAAATGTCACGCGAGCCTCTTGCGCGTCCTCCGTCACAGGTGTGGGACGCTTCGACGGGTACGTGCGTGTTGACCCTCGAGGGTCACTCGCGCGGCATCTCCGACCTCTGCTGGGACCATACATTGCACGGTCGCTACCTCATCACCGCGTCCGACGACACGACCGTCGGCGTGTGGGACGGTGAGGCACAGAGAGCTGCGTTTGGGCGCGCTCGCGATTGCGTGGGCGCAAATCCGCGTCTCTGTCATTGCCGATTGCCAATTCATGCAGCCGAATGTGTGACTTGCACATCGAAGAAGGCATACATGGCAAAGTCTCTGCTGGTTACTTCCCACCCAATCGAGTATTAAGCAAGTCTCAATCCCAGCCCCTCTCTACTCTTCAACCCCCGCAGTGGAGCGCGGCATCCCCCTCCGCTTCCTCCGCGGCCACACGCACTACGTCATGTGCGTGCGCCTGGGCCCCCGGGACAACCTCGTCGCATCAGGGTCGTTTGATGAGCGCGTCGCCATGTGGGACGTGCGTTGTGGGGGCCAGCCCATACGCACCATCCCCGCGCACTCGGATCCCGTCACTGCCGTGGATTTCTCTCCGGACGGCAGGTACCTCGCCACGTCCTCTTACGACGGCCTCGTGCGTGTGTGGCAAGTGGCCACCGGGCGTTGCGTGCAGACATTGGCAGAGGCGGGCAGCAACGCGCCCGTCGGGTGCGTGCGGTTCGCGCCGGCGGGGCAGCTGCTCGCGGCGGCGCAGGGCGGGGGGCTGCGGCTGTGGGATGGGATGGCGGGGGCGGGCGATGCGACACGGCCGCGACTGGCGTTCGAGGGTTCTGGCAGCGATTCGTTCTGTGCGGTGGCGGAGTTCTGCCTGCAGCACAGAGGCGGGGGGGAGGGGCGGGCGGGGCACTTGGTGGCGGCGGGGGGGGACGACGGGAGGGTGCGGTTCTGGCCGCTGTCCCAAAGGCACGCGCTGCTGCGGGGGGCGGGGAAGGGGGCGGAGAAGGGCGCAGCGCGGCGGCCGGTGTACGCGCTCTCGACGCGGGGAGAAGGCGCGGAGGGCAGCCCGGTGCTGGGGCTGGAGGTAAGTGGACCTGTAACGGCGGGCGGGTGACACCGAGCAATGCGGCAGGCATGGCTTTGCTGATGAGCCCGCTCGTTTGCCTCGCTGCAGTTCCATGGGAGCGGACGGATGGCCACGTGCTCCAAGGACGGGACTGCCAAGCTGTGGGCGCTGCGGGAGGAGCTGCGCCAGCCCCTCTAACGGAGCGAGCGTGATTCTGGCGCCAGGCCCGCACGCTGGAAGTCTATATAGCGACTCCACTCACTGCAAATGCTAGTACGTACCCCGAGCGAGGTTGTGACGGGTTCATCGCGCCGCGGCGCGCCCATCTGCGCCGTAGCAAAGTTGCAATGCCCGTGCGCGGAATCGACGGACCTTCTTGACCTTAGCATCCTGTCGAGCTGTGAAACAGTTGCGTGTCGTTCGCGCCCATGGTTGGCGCCTCCGCCTGGGCGCTGCTGTCGCTGCTGGGGCTGGCGTCCCGGGCAGCGCCTCGCCTTTCCGTGCCCGGAGTCGCCTCTTGGCTTGCCGGCTGTCCCGTGGTCGTGCCGCCTGCATTCTCCAACGATCGTCTCGCGGAGGCCGTCTTCCTGCGCCGATCGGGCCTGAGCGCCTTCGCGACGGATACGTACCTGGGCAGCCCGCTGGTGGCCCCCGCGGCGTCCCTCCTGGCCCGCGTCGCCGATGCCGCGTTCCCAGCGTCCGTTTTCGGTTCATGGATCCCCGTCGTGCTCGCCGTGTGCCTCGACGCGGCGTCCGCGGCGTGCCTGGGGGACCTGTGGGCGAGGCATGCGGGCTTTGGGGGATCGCGGGGCGCGGCGCGGTGGGCGGGGGCGGCTTCCTGGCTGCTAAACCTCTTCGCCATCGTGCCGGCGTCGACGGGTGCGCGCGGAGCCTCTGTGAATGCGGATCGCGGGGGCTGATGGGTGCAGTGTGGAATTGAGAAGGCAATTGCTAACCTCGCGACGCCGCACCCGCAGGCACGGCAGCGGGACTTGTACCCTTACTCGTCCTCTTTGCAGCTGTGCTCGCCGATCGAGGTGAGAGCTTACGGGTCCCATGATATTGCTGGCAAGCCGGTCGGTCTGAGGGGCGGGCACTCTATTCTATTCTATGACTGCGTTCTCTTCGCAGGTCTTGTGCTTCCTTTCGTCGCGGCTCTGCTTGCGCTCTTTCTGATTGACATGGAGAGCGCCCTGTACTTTGCTCTGCCCCTCGCATCGGGGGCGTTGTTCGGGTGGCGAGGAAAGCGACAGGGGAAGGAGTGGCAGGGGGCGATGTTGGGACACGAGAATGTAGAGAAGAAGGGCGGTGAAGGGCAAGTGGCGAGAGAGAGGGGCGGCGGGGGTGCGAGCGTCAGCGGAGAGGTGGGGACAGATGGAGCGGGCGGAGGGGCGCAGGAGGGAGGGAGAGAGGGGGCCGCTGGGACTAGAGAGGATTCCAGTCCCAGGGGACTCGCGGGGTGCTTCAAAGCATTGGGCCGGGAGGTGTCTGGAGCCCTGCGGTGGCGCCCCGGGTCGTGGCGAGTGGCGGCGGTGGTGACGGCATTGGCGGGGGTAACAGGCGAGGGCTGGCCGCAGTGAGGACTGTTATGAAATGCACCCTGTTGGCTCCTTCGCCTTTCCATTGCTTGACACAGACATGCCGACCCGCCCAGTCTCTACCCCCGCAGCCCTGTCAGCTGCCCGGGTGGCGCTCTGGGTGTCCTGCCGCCACGCATCTGGCGAAAGCCACATTGTTACACAGCCCTGGCCCTGGATGCATGTGCTGCACGATCGCGTGTGCGAGTGGGCGCCGGCCCGGGCACTGTCTCCCTACGAGTCCTCCCCGGCCCTCGGATTGTCGTGGTACGTCCGGGCACTAATCTTCCCCGAAGCACGTGCCCTGGTGAGGCGAGACGGGCGAATGCTTGGTCACACCTACCTGTTGCGCGCGTCGCTGCATTCAGCCATCAATTCTGTTTACACCGGCGGTGGCGATGTCTATCGTGACATGACCATCTACCCAGCACTCGACTAAGTCAACTAGTTTACTAAAACCACTGGAACCACCACGCGCGCAGTTCCACGCCGTCTTTTCCGTTATCGGCCCCGCACTGGCCGCCTGCGCTTCCATCCACTTGGCCCTCGACCCGACCCTGGCCCTGGCTTCCGCGGCGGTGGCGGCCGCGACACGGGCGCACCCCACCTGGCACGACGTGGCGCTGGCAGTGGGGATTGTGACCTGGGCGGCGGGGCAGGCGAGTGTCGCGCGTGGTTGCGAGTCTCGGAGCATCAGACATGGCTGGGGCACCTGCATAGCACTGGCTTACACTCGCACGCACTCGACCCTCGCAGGGCCGCCTGTCCCGGTGCCGCCACTGGCAGCTGTGGGCGGGCCTGTGCCTGTGGCCCCCGCTCGTGGCCCCCTTTGTGCACTATGCGTGGGCAGAGCGCAAGGCGGCCAACGCCAACTTCCTCTTCGGCGCCAACCTGGCGTATGTTGCGGGGGCGGCCGGGTTGCTGTGGGAGATGATCAGTGCAGATGGCGAGGGACGTGCGGGTGGCTCTGGTGACTCACAGCGAGTTGCATCTGAGCGCACAGAGCGCCGGTAGGACTGCGCTGCGTTGCGGTGACGAGGGGGCGGGAGCGGCGATCGCAGCGTTTGAACGGTAGTGAGGAACAGGGAGTGCGGTTACGTGAGCCCGTCGAGGGGCATATAACTCGCGCACCTGATTGGCAGTGCACCAGTGGGGACTGACTCTGCCCGTACGGAAGGCTGTGTCCTGCTGGCACGGTCTCAGCGCATGGCTCTAGCATTACAGATGAAGAACGGGTCACGCTCATTTCTCAATTCACCTCACAGCCACTCCGTGACTAATATCCCCAGCCACGTCACAGCCACCCCATGACTACTTGTCGACCCCCTTCACAGCCACTCCATGACTATTTCCAGCACGTCCAGCGTCTCGATGTCCGCCTGGCACCCCAGCAGTGTCCCTACGCTGGGCTCGGTGCGGCCCCCGTCCCCGTGCACAAACTCCTTCACATAAGTGCCCGCGCTGGTCAGCAGGGCCAAAGCGATCGCATCGTCGCTGCCGGGCACGCGCTGGGGGAGGGGTGTGGGGGTACAGGGTGAGTAACAATGCGGGGTGGGCTGGGGCTGGTGGGCGGGTGTGAGGGATGGCATCGTTAGTGCTGGGGGTCGCGCATGGATCGCAAAGCAATGACCATCATGCGCTTTGTTAATGGACTGCTCACGGCACGGTCCACATCAACCAACCCACCCATCTCATGCACTCTTCTCACCTCAACTGCCCCTCACCTCTGCCGCCATCTCACGCACTGCTTTCTCATCTAAACTGTCCCTCACCTCTGCCGCCATCTCGTGCACCGTCTTGTCCCTCACGAGGTCGGCGCGGCGGTGGCTGACGCGGACGGGCGTGCGCTGGTGCAGCGTCAGGTCCCGCAGACCCGACAACAGCGCCAGGTCGGCATCCGTCTGTGTAGCAGGTGTGTGCGTGGAGGCAGGTCAGATTGTAAATAACGTCATCTCTTGCCAAGAGATGTGTGGTGAGAACGTGAGGTACAGAAATAGGGACCGTGGAAGCTAGCATCGTTATCGATATCGCCACCACCTCCCTGGCCTGCTTGCCACCCTTGCTGACACTCAGCCGCACCGTCACATATCACCACATCCCCACTACCACCCCCATCCCCTTCCCTCCTCACCACAGCCCGGCTCAGTCGCACGGTCGCCAAGTACCGCTTCTGTTTGTCCTCCTCCCCCTCTTTCAGCATCCTCAGCTCCCCCGGCCCCACCAGCCGCAACCCCCGAGCCTCCACGCCCCCATATGTGTCGGGATCCGCCCTCAACGCTGCCTCTATCGCAGCCAGGTCGACGCGGTCCGGCCTGGCGACATGCGGGTTGGGCAGCTCGAGCACGAACGGGCGCCCCTTGCCCAGCATGCGAACATCCACGTCCTCGCGGCCCGCCGAGATCATCTTGTGGCCCTGGGGGGGGGTGAGAATACTAGAATTGAGTTGTAGTTGCTGGTACGAATCATGTGACATATGGGTCCGCGGTGATCATCTTGTGGCCCTGGGGAGGGTGAGGGTGACGGTGGGGAGTCGTTGTTGTCAGTACGATTCATGTGACGCATGGGGCCAATCAGTTGGTGCGCCTTGGTTGGCGAGCGATGGTACCGGTTGGTCGCTGTCTAACCCCTTCCCATGCAATGCATTGCCCCTCTTCCACTTACCTCCGCCTTCATTGCCGCCTGCACCAGGTCCCCGATCGCATCCCATGCATCCACCAAGCCTACTTATTACACAACACATAACACCCCTCTCTCACACACCTCTGCCTTCATCGCCGCCTGCACCAGGTCCCCGATCGCCTCCTGCACCGATGTGGTGCCCTGCCGCTCTCCGTCCACAAAGAAAGGCGAGTTGCTCACCCCACGCCGCGTCTTCAAATAGTACCCGCCAATGAGGACAGGGTCACGCCAGGGACACGTGAGCACCTGGGAGGTGACAGGGAGGGTGGCAGAGGGGGTGGCAGGGAAGGTGGCAGGGAAGGTGGGGGTGGCAGTGAGGGGTCGAGATGAGCGTCCCCGAGCCCCAAAGATCATCAGCCATTCCCTGACACACACCTGAACAGGAGTGTCGGGTCTATACAAGGGCATGCCCATCTTGGCGTCCCTCAGCGCCCCCTCCCCCATCGTCGCCGCGTGGCTCAGTGCCTTGTTCGACAGAGGCAGGCTCAATTCCTCTGGCTGAGACAGCTCACGGAAGGTGCCGTCGCGGCGGCGCTTGCGGCTGCAAGGAGAGACGTGGGCGAAGTGTGCAAGTGGGGGGGGTCGAGGGTGGGTGACGGTGGCGGTGGCAGTGGCGGTGCCTGTGGCGCTGTCAAGATAGAGGGTGGGCGCATGTATAATGAAGATAAGCTAGTCATGCTGACTGAGCCAGTAAGGATGCCTGCCTGATATCGGTGCCAATGGCGGGTCAGCGTATTGGCGTTCCCATGCCCCGCCACCCGCATCAATCAACCAGGCAGTCGCCTGACCCTCTCACCCGACGGTGGGCTTGATGGGCAGGTGCCGGGCCTCCCTGGCGGTCCCCCGGTGGGCGCAGTAGACGGACAGTCGGAGGGAGCTGGACGCCACGATGGGCTTGCCCACACGCTCCTGCAGGGGAGCCTCCATGGCCGCCCGCCACGCATCGCGCACGTCTGCGGCCATGCATGCGGCTTGAGGGTGGACGAGGCGATACGCGATGATCGCGGCGTGGGGAGCGCAGTGCTCATGTAGGCCAACAGCTTATCGACGTATCATGACTATATCATGAGTATATCGTGAGCATATCATGAGTATAGCATGAGTATATCATGGCTCGTGGCACGCGCTGCCGTGTGACGCCAAACCCCACATCTACTTTCGCCCAGCACAGCCATCGTGACGCTCACTGGCCATGGTCTCCCTTGCTGTGCAGGCCCTCACCTGTGATGCCCGCCATGGCGACGCGGTATCGCGAGAAGGTGGACCGCAGGTGCGACAGGACGCCTGCCTGACGCAGCGCCACTTGGGCAGGAACGTTCAGGTCCAGGCTGTGGGGGCGGGAGTTACGAGGGGGAGTGTGAGCATGCGGTCGCAGTGGTGCTGCTACTTGTGTCGAGTGACGCAAAGCTATCAGGTCACGCTCAGTCGCGCTGAGCAAACGCTGTGTTCTAATACAGCAAACACCATACACTCCGTGCACCACACCTGAAGACCTCCACCTCGTGCCACTCAGCAACCACTGTGTTATCTCATGTTAATATAGCAATGTGCGCCACACCTGAAGTCCTCCACCTCGTGCCCCGATGCCGCCAGCTGTGTTATAGCAGAGCAGTGCCCTACTTTAGCAGTGTTTTGATAAAGCAGTGTTGTAGTAACGCAAAGCACATCGCGTCACCTGAAGTCCTCCACCTCGTGCCCCGACGCCGCCAGCGCCGCTGCGATGTCCGAGGGGGCGCCCCCGGCCGCCAGCCGCCACCGACGCTTCTCCATCCCCGGGGACTCGGCCACGTCCTCCCCTATCACATCTGCGGGTGTGCTACTATTTGCAGATATACAAAGACCTTGACATGAATAACTGAAGAATGTCTTATGTAACCTAACCTTCCCATCCAATGGTCGACCAGCACTGAACAGACAAATGCCTTATGCGAGCAATTGGTCGACAGCTGCCATCGCTCGCTCACCCTTCCCCTTGCCGTTGTACCTCAGCCCCTCCGCCGTCCCCTCCTCCACCAGCTGCAACACGCCCAGGCAGACCACGCACACGCCTCCGGGTGTGTGGGGGGGGCTTGGGGCTGTGGCGGGTGCTGGTGTTGTGTCATTCGCTGGTGCTGTGTCAGGTGCTGCAGCGGTGTCCGGTGCTGGTGACTTGTCGATTGCTGGTCCTGTATCGGTTGCTCGTGACTTGTCCATCGCTGGCATCGCATCGGGTGCTGGTGCTGTATCAGTCGCAGGTGTTTTGTCGATCGCTGGTGTTGCCTCGGTTGCTGGCAGTGGCGGTGCAGGCAGGGCGTCCAGCGCACTGACGGCGGTGGGTGGAGGGGCGCGGTACGCGGCCGCATCCGACACGCCCACGAGGCGCAGGGCGCAGCGAGGACAGCAGCCCTGCGGGTGAACATGGATAACATGGATTTCTTAGCGACATCCCCGGGCCTGCAATGCTGGCCCAAGCGTTGGCACGGACGGTCGTTCCATTACCATCGAACGCCTCTTTGCGTGCACCATTGTACAACCGTTCACCTGCGCGATCGCCTCCCTGGCCACGGGCAGCAGGTCCGCGGCGCGGTCCCCGAGCGGGCGAGAGAAGTACGCCAACGCGGGAGGAGGGTCGTCGCCCACCGTGCCCATCTTGTCGCGCGGGGGAGGCCGAGAGGGTTTCCCTGCGCAGTTATGACGTCATCTTATAAAACTGAATCTTTAAAATAAATTACAAGTATATCGACCGGGAGGCCCGCGGGCGAGCGAAGAAGCAGTCGGCTAGGGCACGCACCCTTCCTTTGCGCGGAGCCGACGGTCTCGGTCGCCAGGCACGAGCTCGCTTTCGACACCTGCGGAGACTCCCGCCGCTGCCGCGTCCAGCGCGCGGGTGGCGGGCTGGGCCTGCGGGGAAGCGCGCCGGCGCATTCGCAGCCCTTCCGCGGGGCCTAGTGCAGCCTCATGGCATCGCATTCCGCGCAGCGAGCACTCTGCGTCTAGTTGCTACCATCGCAGTGTGTATCCACCGCTGCCGCTGCGCCCTGGGCCAGCTAAGGCCCCGCGTTGCATCCATTCATCACCTGGTCGGCGGCGGACGGGGGGACGCACCCCGCCCGCTACTGCGATCGATGGAGTTGGAAGCGAGGGATCGGAGGATGCGGGCGTAGGCCTGGCAGGTGCAGCGGGCGATGGCGCGGCCGGGTGCGGCCAGCGTCTGGCTGAGCATCCAGGCGCTTGCCTCGCTCGAGTGCCCCAGCAGATGCAGGAGCGGGCAAAAAGATCCACGCAGCAAGTGCTGGCCGTAGCGCTGCACGGACCCAGCTGCGTGCCGTCACCACGTCGTTGCGTCGACGCGTCAGTCAGCCCACCAGAAGGACTGACATGCAATGTTCCCACCCCAAACTTTGGCGAGCGATGCCGTACGTGCACGTGCAGGCGTGGGCGGCGGACGTGTGGGAAGCCGAGTCCAAGGCCGACATCCAGTGCATGGGCAGCGAGCACCTTGGGGCGGCTTGCGGCACTAGCGCCCCCACAACTGACTGACTCTCCTTCAACAAGGCCCACAGCTAAGGTCGCAGACCTATCTCTTGCCACTCTTGCCCCCTCCCTTTCCCTAAACCCTCGCCGGCAGCGGTGGGGGGAGAAGGTGGAAAGGCGCGGCAGCCTCCCCACAATGCAGCCAGGCAAGTCAAGCGAGCTACAAGTCAGGCGGGCTGAAGGTCCCACGGCGCAGTTCAGCAAAGGGTTATGACGACCCCGTCGCGGCGTGGATGGCACGCATGACCGCGTCATCCCTGTCGCGAGCAGCGAGCACGGCAGTCACGCCCGCCCTAGCCCCCGCCGCCAGCGCAGCCTCAAGCTCCCCCTCGGTGGTCGGCGGGGCGTCGGGCCAGCTCACCAGTAGCAGGGACGGGTGGGGCGCCCTTCCTTCTCGAGAAGGGGCGCGCTGGCAAGGGGCGGGCAGTTATGTCCCTGTTGGGGAGTGTGGTGGCGGAGGTTCCACTGCGCCGCTAGCGCAGAAACCTCCGCCACCACATCCTTGAACATGGACAAAAACACCGCCCGCCCCTTGCCTGTGCGCCCCTTCTCGAGTAAAACGGCCCACCCGCCCTTGCTGCTGGCGAGCTGGACCGATGCGTCGCCTTCCTCGCTTTCAGGGACTTCAATTGCTGACGCCAGGTTTGAGCCATGCTTTTCATCGTCGAGAGCAAAACGGGGAGCATTAGACGGCCAGTGGTGGGCAAGTTCATCGTTGGCGTATGTGCCCGCCGCCGGCCTGCTGACGCTCCCCTCCTCGCACTCCACCACGAAAGGCATGGCTCGAACCACGCACTTGCCCCCCTCCACCTCCACCTCCATCACCACCACCACCCCCGCTCCATCCACCTCCCTAGGGAACTCCCCGCCACCCTTCACCTCGCAGAAAAACACCTGCCCTCCCAGCACGACATACCGCACGCCAACTCGACCCTTACCCGAGTCCCTCCGAGCCGCCGGGAGGGCTCCTCCCGTGCCGCGAGCTGCATGGCTGCGGCCTCAACCGCCGCCTGCTCTGCAGCAGACGCGGCGACAGCGCCCCGTCGAGGCCGCCCGCACACGCTTGTCAGTGGAATACAAGACAGCTGCCGCGGTCTCCGCGCCGCACTGGAGCGAATGCAGGTCTCCCGGGGCATCTGGCCGTTGCCTGCCGCAGCATCTATGCGGCTCGCGCACGCATGAGTCGGCTTCGGGCAGTCCTCGGGACTGCTCAGAAATGCATTGCTCAGGCGGTCACTGAGGGCGGTCGGAAGGCGCGCGGGCATCGCCTGCGCGCGGGAGAGACTGACACAGTGTTGCCAGTCCCGAGATCGGCGACCAAGAGCTGAGCCGACCCGGAGCAAACACCACAGCGTTCAATGTACACAAATAGGAAGATGAGGTGCATCGGAGACAACGGAGAGCTCGGCGTCGCGCCCAGAGGCGGCAGTCCCTGCGTGGCCCAGGCCCCTGCAGCCCTGCCTTGGGTTGTGGATGGCCCGTGGTGGCGCGGAACGTCTCAAATGCGGCTCGTGATGGTGCCTGGCACGGAGCAGAACGCTGCCGGATCCCCGAGGGCGCGCACGGGCCATGCTCAGTGTCCCGTTGCAGTTCGGGATTGGGGCGCCGGCGCAGCAAATGTTCCCCGGAGAGCAGGTAATGTTTTGGTCCAGACTTGTTCACTTGGACATAAGTAAGTGCATAATGCCAAGAAACAATGGGTCTTTGTGGAAAATATTGCCGCTCCGGGTCATCCAGCCTGCGCCGCTGGGCAGCCAACGACCAGCTCGGTTCCGAGCAACTGCCGCAGAAACACAGCTCCTTGGGTCCCACGATGGAATGCGGTCGGACAGCCAGTAGCACGTGTTCCAGCACCTGTACACAGGCCGCCCTGGCAAAAGATGCCGCATCGCGGCGCCCACTCTCGACCCAGCACGTGGGCGGCTGCCACCCTCCGAACTGCCCTTGCGCACGCAGACACCATACCCCCATACGGCAGCCACGCCTTGCCGAACACGTGAGCTTGCTGCGCGCGGGGTTCCTGCGTCGTGGGTGCCCGCCCGGGGTCTCTGCAGATCACCCACTCTCGCCCCCGCACCGCATGCGGTCCCCACCCTCCGCGACGCGTTGCGCCCGCAGACGAGGGTATCCCAGACGCTTTGTTTAGATTATGGGTTGATCGCTACTGCGATCGATGGAGTTGGAAGCGAGGGATTGGATGCGAGTGGCTTGGCAGGTGCAGCGGGCGATGGCGTGGCTGAGCATCCAGGCGCTCGAGCGCCCCAGCAGATGCAGGGGCAGGCAAAGGGATCCACGCAGCAAGTGCTCCCAATGGCGCTGCACGGACCCAGCAGCGTGCCGTGATCGCAACGTTGCATCGACGCGTCAGTCGGCCCACCAGATCTGGCTGGCAGCTCCAGGGCCAGCATTCGACATCCCGGACGTTTGCTGAGTAATTCTTCGTAGCGCAAGGTTGACGGAGAAGCTACAAATCTTTCCACCCGACCCGGGCTGCGTGCGCATCAGAGGGGATGGCCAAGCCCACCCTGATAGGTGCGCCAGCACACGGAGCGCGCCGCGGCTAGCTTTAGATATGTGCTCCTGCTGCCTCGCGGCCTGCAGAGTTCCGGCGGCGCCACGCGGTAGTCCCTCGGGGCCTTCGCCAGCCGCGCTGCGTCCCTGCCCCCGCGCGGCGCATCAACCGCGCTCTCTTTTCGCTCGCCGCAGTCCCCGACAGCCATGTCGCGCAGGGCGCGATCCTGCTGGCCCATTACGCGGAGGTCCCCGTCCAGACAGGCGAGCCGCGCGAGCCGCCGTTCTGCGCGTGGTCGCGAGCCGTCCCGCGCCCGCGATCCGTGTACTGCGCTGCTCGCCACGTCGCTTGCGTCTCTTTGTGCCGATTGCGATGACCATCGCGATCGCCCCGCGCCCGCAGACATCACGATGGCGCCGTCCGGCTCGGTCGCGCTGGCCTGGGACGGGCAGCGCGTCGAGGGCGTGACGGCCGTGTACTGCCAGATCGCGCGCATGTCGAAGAAGGCCGACGCGCTGCTGGGGAGCACGGACGCGGTGCGCGCGGAGGTCCAGCAGATGCTCAGCTACAGGCGAGCAAATGCAGTTGCGAGATGTCGCAATCGTTTCTCATTTACAGTAGAATTGTTATTTACTAACCATCCATGCTCATACTCGTCCCGTCTATCGCAGGAACACGGTCCTGGACCCCCTGCTGGACGACGCCCTGTTGGCGGTGAACGACATCCTTCTGCCCCGCACCTGGCTCTGCGGCAGCGGCCCCACCGTCGCCGATTTCGCCCTCTACGCCACCGTCCTCCCGGCCGTCAAGGGACTTACCGCGCCCCAGGTGCAACGGGAAGGGGCAGAGAGCACGTCACAACGTGCTGCAACGTGCTTTTGCAGGAGAGCCAATAATTAGGGGTACATTGCAGCGCCTCCGCGCACCCTGCGGTCTAGTAAGGGTACATTATAAGGCACAATCACACTTCCCATCATTCCAACGCCCGCAGAAGGTGGCCGTGCCCTGCGTCCTGCGCTGGTTCGACCTTTGCCAGCACCGCCTCAACGCCACGCGCGTGTTTGAGACAATCAACGTCGGCGTGCCGGCCCTGTCCCTGCCATCGCCCGCCGAGGCGAGTGGTGGTGGAGCAATGCATGGGACGTGGGAGTGCTTGCAGCATGGGTGGCTGGGCGTGGGTGTGTCGCAGGTCCCATGCGGTGTTTGAGCCTTGCAGATACAGTAACCCACATATGTCTATCCCAGTGGTTAACCGTAATCTCTTCGTTTGCGCTATGCTTGCAGCTGGCGGCCATGGCCGGCGCGGCTGCCAAGAGGGCACCGTCGGGGAAGGAGGCCGCTGCAAGCGCCAACAGCGCGACCGATGCGAATGGTAAAGCGAGCGCGTCTGCTGCGAGTGGCAAGGGTGGTGCTGCGAACGGCAAGGGTGGTGCTGCGGAGGGCAAGTCGGGTGCAGCTGCTGCGGAGGGGAAGGGTGCCAAGGCGGATGGCAAGGGTGCACCGAAGGGGGAGGACGCGAACGGCGGTGGCAAGTGGGGGAAGGGCGAGGGGGCGGGGGACAAGGGGAAGAAGGGGAAGGTGAGAGGGTGGCGAGATATATGGTTGACTGTTCATGATTCGAAACATATAAGAAAGGTTATATGCCATCAATGGAGCTATCTATGCGAGTGATTTGCGCGACGTGTACCACCAGCTTCACTCGACACGTCCCTCGTCACAGGCCGCCGACGGTGCCACGACTGCCAAGGGTCCTTCCGATGCCAAATCCGCCTCTGCCGCCAAGGCCCCTGCATCCGATGCGAAATCCGGTGCCTCGTCGGGCCCCTCCGTCTCTCAGCTGGACATCCGCGTGGGGACCATCGTGGAGTGCAAGCCGCACCCGGACGCAGGCGAGGGAGGGATTGGGGCGTATGACATTGTGATACGGGAACAAGTCGGTGGTTTGCAACATCACCTCCATGTTTTAACGTCCACCCCTCAACTACACCCTCACACACCTCTCCCCGCCTCCCCCCAGACGCCCTGTATGTCGAGCAGATCGACTTTGGCCCCGATCTGGGCACGCGCCAGGTCATCTCGGGACTGCGCAAGTTCGTGCCGCTGGAGCAGATGCAGGGACGCAGGGTGTGCGCGGTGGTCAACCTCAAGGCTGCCAAGATGCGGTGAGTGTGGTTGGGGGGGGGGAGGGATGCATAGAGGGATGGCATGTGTGCATGGGGGGGCATGTCTGCGTGGACTCTTCCGGCCTAATGATGTGCGCTCTCTCACTAACTCTATCATTCATATACCCACTCTTATGTTCAACTACGCCTCAGTAATTTTCATATCCAAATACCCATTCTGTCATAGACACCCCCCACCCCCCCTTCGTGCAGTGGCGTGGACTCCCACGGCCTGGTGCTGTGCGCGAGTGACGCGTCCCACGAGCGCGTCGACCCGGTCGCCCCCCCGCCCGGGGCCGCGAACGGCGACCGCGTGACCTTCGCGGGGTTCGAGGGGGAGCCGGACAAGGAGATCAACGAGTCGGTGAGGGACGGGGTGTTGATATGCAGAAGATGTGGCGGGGTTGGAATAGCGCTGCAGTCGCTTAATCGCACCCGCCCCGTCCGTCGCCCTTTGCTTTGACCGAACTGAGTAACTTGATAGCACTGCGACAAAATGCATTTATATACTGATTACTCATTCCATTCTCATCACTCCCCTCTCCTCCCTCTCAGAAGAAGAAGGTGTTTGGCACGGTATCGGACGAGTTCGTCACCGACGCCACTGGCGCCCCCACGTACCGCGGCGTGCCCTTCATGACGCCCAAGGGGGCCGTGACCAGCAGCATCCCCAACGGGAACGTCAAATAAGAAAGTTAGGTACTTGCATGGAATCACGAGTGATACTCAGCCAGCACATGCCGAGAGAGTGTGGCGGGGGGGGGGGCGGCATATGGTGGTGGTGCCGTGGCGGTGCGATGCGACCGCAGTTGGCTTTGCAATCAATAGCTGACTGTCGTGAGCTATCTGAGCGAAGTTTGAAATCGCCGCGACGAGAGCGTCTAGGGCAGCGCAGCTCACGGCTGCGTGTGGTGGGGGGTAAGGGAGTCCAAACAACGCTTGGCGAGGTCTCTAGAGCCAAGGAAGTGGGCTTAGGGGTGAGATGTGCACATGTCACCGGTGTGGCTGCTGAGGGTCAAGACAAAGAGACGAGGCAAGGATGTGTGGTGGTGTGCTTGGTGGCGGAGTGGTGCACCCGTGCTTTGTAACATCAGAACAGGTGCACCAGGTTGTGGCACACGGTCCAGAAGAAGGTGTAGGTCATGAGTCCGGACAGCACCATGCTGCGAGCGACAGGAGACACTCACATGGGCGCAAACACCCTCACAGCATGGGACTGAGTGTGCATCATCCGCAAGCGTCCGCTGCTCGCGCTCAGCTGCACGTGCAGTTAGCAATATGCACTCCAATATCATTTCCGCACCTGAGAGCCGCTTCCCTGGTCGATTCGAAAAACTCGGCGAGCTTCCCCTGGGTGCGGACGTAGAGCAGCAGGAACAGCGCGGCCTGCGAGAGGGGGTAGCCCGCGAGGCCGATCCATCCCTCGACGCCCAGGACACCGCACGCCGCACCGAAGACGAGCGAAGCCCACGTGCGCCTGCGGGGAGCGGAGAGACGCGCGGTTTTTTCGCGCGAAAGCCGGGGCAGGCCACTCCCGGTCGATCCGCGCGACGCGGGCCTCCGGAAGCGAGCCTGACGATTCATCATAACAACAATAGCAGTGCAGTGACTCACATGTTTTGCAGCTGCATCAGATTTGTCTGCTTGGCCTTCAGGTCCACCCGCGGCGCGTCCACGGCCCCCGCCTCGCCCCCCTTCGGCCCCGGCGCGGCCGTGGACGCGCTGGTCGACGCCATCGTAGGCCTAGATCCAGGAACCAGGGCCAAGGAGCTGATACCCGCGGGGCTGTCTGCTGTGTTCCCTCAGTTGTGCCTGATCTCGAGGCAAGGTGCTTCTAAGGCCCAGCGATGCAACGGTGATGGAGCTGGTTGACCTTCAAGCGACTGCCCTGGCGCTGCGGGAGTCGGGTCGCTACAAACCTCACCACAGGCGCGTCGCGCACAGACGTCTGACGCCAGAGGCCGCGCTCTTTGCGCAAAAAGCGTCCGGAAACACCTTTAACTTGTCATGTGACACGGCCAGTACAGCAGATAGGGCGAGCGCGAACGAAGGAGCTAAAGAAACGCGCGAGACCTGCTGGCAAGGTGGGACGCGGTTGCCGGCGCTCGCGTGCCGTATAGCCCCACGCAGATGCATATATGTCTTTGTATCGTACTCACCAACCCTTGCTCGGCTCCCCGACCGCTTGTCAGGGCTTGCTTTCCGGACAACTGTGGCACGCGGACCACAGGCCTTTGTCCTCGCCCCTCCGTGCCGCGCAGGGTACGCTTTGGTTTGCTTCTCGCTTCTCTCGGACTGACGTCGGAGCCATGGCGTCGATGAGCGCGCTCAGGCCTCCATTCTCGGCGGCGACGAGGGCCGCGGCGTCCGGACCAGTCGCTGCGCGCTACGGGGCCCTCGCGCCCGGCGCCGCGCGTCGGCCCCGCGCATGCGTCGCCAGGTGATACTTCATAGCCGATATATCACGACGCGCCGCTTTGTTTAAGCTCCGCCCCGCCGCTAGCCGCGCGGGCGACCGCGTCGGGTCCCTCGCCTTGTTTGGCTTTGGCATCGCGCCCGACCGTGTTCTGTCCCTCGACCCCTCGCAGGTACGTCAAGGAGGACATGGACCGCATGCTTCCCGAGAAATCGAGTCAGAGCGAGCAGCGCCGCGTGCTGGAGCGCATGCGGGACTTTCTGGAGAAGGA
Source organism: Protoeuglena noctilucae (assembly GCA_958009085.1). Classification (NCBI taxonomy): domain Eukaryota; kingdom Viridiplantae; phylum Chlorophyta; class Pedinophyceae; order Marsupiomonadales; family Marsupiomonadaceae; genus Protoeuglena; species Protoeuglena noctilucae. Next base: position 97,477 of record OY253690.1, read on the forward strand.
CATGAGGCACGTGCTCGACGACCGCGGCATCGACGCGAGCAAGTACGCGGACACGATCGAGTTCACCGATCCGATCACGAACATCCAGGGCAAGACCCAGTACCTGCTCGCCATCCAGGCCATCCGCCTCGCCATGAGGCCAAAGGTGGGGAGAGAGCGAATGCCGATGCTGCTGTGGGAACGCGATGACGTTACTCTTTCCCTTGTATATATTATTGCTGCCAAGCTTGCTGTGTGGTATTGATCCCCTTTCTACATACCCGCCAACTGCCCTTGTCGTCGGGTCCAGCAGACACCATATCGCATCAAGATGTGCACTCGCCCAACTCACCCTACCCCTCTCCCCTCCCCCCCCAGTTCTGGGTGCACAGCGTGAAGGTGGCCGAGCCCGACCAGATCAAGCTCCGCTGGACCGCCCGGTGCTTCCTGCCCGTCCCCGTCCCTTTCAACCTTCGCGACGCCCTGGCTTACGAGCTCACTGGGGAGTCGACATACACCGTAGACACGAGATTGGGGCTTATCACGAGGCATGTGGATACCTGGGACGCGCTCAAGCCCAACCAGCAGGCGTTCTTCTCCAATGAGGGGCTGAGGGACGTGGTGGCCACGTCGACACAGGCGATCTTGCAGGCGGCGCCGGCGCTCGAAACGCCAGAGTACGTGGTGCTCAAGCGGACGGCCAAGTACGAGATTCGCAGGTGAGGGTGGGGCGTAGTGGGGTGGGTGGGGTGAGGGTGGTAAGGGTGGGTGAGGGTGAGGGTGGTAAGGGTGGGTGAGGGTGAGGGCAAGTACGAGATTTGCAGGTGAGGGTGGGAGTGGGGTTGAGAGTGGCGGTGGGGGTGTGTGTGAGGGTGAGCCAGAGTGCAGAAATGACATAACTCCACCTTCCCTCCCCTCCCCATCACCTCACTCCACACCCCCTCCCCTCCCCTCACTCCACTCCACCTCACCTCACATTGTCCCAACCCCCTCACCTCAGTCCACATCACATTGCCTTAACCCCCTCACTGCACACCCGCTCACCCCCCCCACCCCCCCTCACCCCACACCCCCTCCCCTCCCCTCACCCCAACCCCATGACTCATCTCCCTGACTCAGGTACGACGAATTCCTGGTGGCAGAGACGTCGATGGGGTCCCGTGCCTCGCCCACGGGAGGTTCCGGGTTCAATACCCTGGCGGACTACATTTTCGGCCGCAACGAGGGGGGCGTGAAGATGGAGATGACCACGCCCGTGTTCACCAGGGCGGGGGACGAGGGGGGGAGGATGAGGTGAGGGGTGGGGGTGGGGTGGGGCTAGGGGGAATGTGAAGGGGAGGGGTGGATGAGGTGAGGGGGGGTGGGGGTGGAGATGGTGCGTGGGATTTGCAGATAAGAGTTGGGAGGATGAAGTGAGGTGAGGGGATGGGAGTGGCGTGTGGGAGCATCACGGCTTGGGAAGTTGGCTCACCTCCCCTGTCCCCCGTAGCCCCCACAGCTTTATATGTTAAGTTCCCTCACCCCACCCACCCCTTCACCCACCCCCCTTTGTTATCAGCTTCACTTCCCTGTCCCCCGTAGCCCCCACAGCTTTGTGTACGTCCAGCCCTCCCTGCTCCCCGCAGCTTTGCTTTGTCAAAGCAAAGCTGCCAACAGCAGGGGAGGCTAGACGGGGACAAAGCTGTGGGGGCTTAAGCTCCGCTTTCTGTTTCCCCATATCCCCAGAGCTTTGCAGATTAGCTCACCTACCTTGTGCCCCCCTTACCCTGCAGCTGTGTTACTACCAATGCACCTTCCCTTCTCCCCACACCTTCAGCTCCCCTGCCCTGTTCCCCATAGCCCTACAGGTCTGTATGTTACATCCCCTCACCCCCCTTCCCCCCCCCCTTGTTATCAGCTCTCCTCCCCTGTTCCCATAGCCCTGCAGCTTTGTGCTTTGTATCTATCGACTCCCCTCCCCTTACCCCCCCCCCGCAGCTTCGTGATTGAGCGCAAGATGGGGGCCGACCCCTCCCAGCTCCCCACCAGCACCGGGGCGGGCGTGGAGAGGCGTAAGGAGACTCTGGGGGTGGTGGCGGCGTATCGGTTCGGGGGGTGGCCCACGGACAGGGACGTGAGGTGAGAGAGTGAGGGAATGGTTGATCGTGAATGGGAATGGATGATTGAATATGGGAATGGTTATTTCGTACATTGTAATTGTTCACGCCTCCTATCAACCAGTGCCTTCACCCAGCCTGACCCTCACCGTTCACCCAGGATGGCCGAGGATGAGCTGAGGGAGCAGCTGAGCGCGGACGGCTTCGTGGCATCGAAGGATTCCTTCCTTGCCCGATACAACGACCCCTTCACGCCTCCCATCGTGAGGAGGAACGAGGTGCTCGTGAGGTGAGTGGCATGCATGTGGACGGGTATCTGAGACCATATCGACCACATTTGCTTGTTGCGATCGAGGGATACGATGAAGAGCCGCGTGAATTTGCGGTGAATGCGGCTGGCTGCGCAATGCACAGCTTGAGCTTTCGCAAAACGCCCGTTTCCCTCTCAAGCCGCTCGTTCTTTAGAAATGCGCATTGGCGTCCCGATAGCTGTTGCCAGTCAATTCATCGCATCCTAATTAACGCCAAGTCATCGCGCGGCCGCTGCAGGGTGGAGAACTGGGACGAGGAGACGTTCGGGCCTCGCAAGGAGGGCGGCACCAGTCTCGCGATGTAACAACGACGACGCGGGCGCCGGATTCGAAACGCCGACCGACTCGCGACAATGACGTAAATGTTAACGTCACTCGCGAGCCCCGAGACCGAGTCTCGGATCAGCCAGCACTGGCGAGGCCGACTGTCGACGTCAATCGCCGGAAGCAACGAGCGATGGCCTTTCTAACGCCCACGATGACTGTTGCGTCCCCGCATGCTCTGCTCTCGGCCATCCCCTCGTCTGCGTATTCGCTCGGACGCCCTTTTCTGTTTGACGCCGGCCTTTGCTGCGAGGCTGGCCATAGCACGAACCACTATAACCCACTGTGTTGTTCAGGCCGACTGGCACTCGTACTGCGACGCTGCCTAGCCTCCTCTGGCACATCGGAAGCGGGGTATGGTATGGATCTAGAAAGGGGCTTTCCAGATGTGCTGCAAGCACATGGAATGATAGGGGCCCAGGCTGCAGCTGGCTCGATCTACACCCCCTGCAGCGTACTTATGGAGTGGGGCTCGTCGCCTTTCAAGCAAAATCTGTCTTTTGAACATCGGCGTCGAGGTGCCAGTGATATTAACCTTAGCATCCTAGGGTGGCCAAAAAGCCATGCTGCATCTTACACCCCCGGATTGCTTAAGGCATCAAACAGCACACACCACGACACGCACTCTCATCGCACCATCACCCACATGCACATCTGTTACCGTGCATGCTTCGTAGATATAACCAAGACTCGTCTCCCACCGGTCACCTACCCCACATGCCCATATACCCATACCGCCCACCGCACCCCCCCATCCCTCATCCCCACGTCCCCCTTCATCCCGCACCCCCCTCCACCATCCCCTCCCCCTTCCCCTCCACCCCCGCCTCCTCCACCTCCAGCACCCCCACAAACGCACGCCCCAGCAACGCATCCACATTCACCCACGCGTGGTATCGATTGAAGGCCATAGTAGCATCCTTGCCAGCGTGGGCCATAAGAATCTTCGCCCCGCCGGGGTGGTAGGGCAGATAGGAGGTCAGGTTGTATACCCTGCCCCTAACGGCGATCCATGCGTCGTCCGGCGACCGGTGCTGCGGGGGGTTCGAGATTTGAAATTGGAAAGACGAGTTAGTAACGTTGTTACTGAGTGACTTGAAATGAACGAGGGGGGTGTGCGTGTTACACGACGGAGGTGGCCTGGGTAGTAGTACTGGTAAGTGGCAGAAGAGAGAGCAAGTGATGACTCGCAAATCATGATACTGACACCCCACCCATGCCCACCCTCACCTTATCATCTTCTTGTAATGACAACATGACCAATGCCAATAACACCCACAACCACACCCTCACCTTGGCCAGCTCCGCCATTGTGACGGGACCCACCCGTGCCCCTCCCGTCCCCGACAAGTCCTGGCCACTCCGGCTCAGCCGCATCCAATCCATGGGACTGCGACAATACAAACAGAACATGGAGTGAATAAGTGTTCTGCTCACTCATTCACTTTGTGTGACCCCTCAAATGGCAACGACAGCACCGGCCACGACCGCCACGCACAGCGGCCACCGCGCATCGCCATGATGACGCACGCGCGGGCCCACACGAGGCATAATCACGCTTTGGTTCGTGCCGCATGCGTTTACTAGCCTAACTCCTATCATCGACGCAGGAATAGTCACCTGTACCCTTTCTCATACGGCACCTTCTGCCGTCCCGACGTGGCAGGCGCGTTGCCCGACCGCTCCTGCGCGGCGCGTTCTCCGAGAGGCATACTCGCGCCTCCCGGCGGCCGCACCGTCGACTTCGCGGTCAGCGGCGGTGGGAGCCTGCGAGAATGGCCACGGGTGCGCACGTCACCGCGAAGCTCGTTTCTGAGCCAAAACGGCGCTCGCCGAGGCGGGAGGCAACGCGGAAGCGATGCGTGTGCTAGGCGAGAAAGCAAGCGCGCACTTGAAGGCTCGGGGGCTCCCGGGATTGTCGACGGGGTCGGGCGGGACAGGAAAGCTAAAGCCCCCCTCCTCCTCCGCCTGCCTCGACTCCATGGCGTGGTGTACACCGAGACGTGGTGATTATATCAACGCGCGGGGTCCGGCGGGCTCGGCAGCGCGGGGAGCTGGGAAAAAACGCGGCTGGCTGTAGCGGAGAGTTTCTGCGCAGCTGGCACGACGATGTCGTCGAAAGAGCTCGTCCCTTCGCATGAGCAACCGCGAGACTCCGGTAACCAGCATGCCAGCCACGGAGACGACCTGCCGCTTTCCCGGGACTGGCGGGCACGTCAGACGCAGAAACCACACCTCAAGCGGCCCCGGAGAAGCCATTACGAGTTCAGTCCCATCGTGCACGATGGCAAGGGACGAAAGAGGGCTCTGAGGGATTCCATACCTTCATCGGGCCGGCAAGGCCGCTGCCGTGACCTCCGCGACGCGCAAATGCCGGGCCGCGTCGTTCATGCGCACCGCGCGTGCCTCTCGCGACCGTGGTAGTTGCTTCATGGGAAAATGAATCCTGCAGCGCGTGCTCTGTGGTCTGCCGTCGCGGCTTTCGCCTTCGCGTCCCTCGCACAAGGGTAGGACGCTGCACAGGGCAGCAATTCACATACAGATACCGTGCTGCGCTGTACTGCGCCTCTCTAATGTACTCCGGATGCCTTAGAGTGAGTGCCACATATGTTGGAGTGACTGCCGCACACGCAGAGAGTACGCGCCATGCGGCAGGGGAGAGACCTTCGTCACTGTGACAATCTTCCTCCCCAGCGGCGATGCCGTCGACTACGTCGTCAACGTGGGCCCCATGCCCGATGTGTCGTTCAAATCCTTCCTGCGAACGGCAGGGATCGATCCCAAGGACGCGGCGGCCGTCTCCCACGTCCGCTCGCAGGTCGTGCAGGTGAGTCCCATCTCGCGTCATGTGAACGTGTGATACACATTCATGACAACAACACTCCTCGATATGCCTTGCCTCTTTCAATTTACCCCCGGATTTGTCATTAAGGATTTCTATAAGGTGGAGACGGGCCAGCCTACCGCTCCCGGTCCTCCCCAGGCGTTCCAGGACCGCCTCCTCCCCGAAACGTCGCTCTGGCACGCCACGCCAGAGGGGCCCCTGTACGTCATGACCACGCACGGGGACGACGTGAGGGGCGTCATACGGCACTGCGTGTCCACCCAGGTGACTTGGGTGCCCATGTGCATGACCAGCCTGCTCCCTCGCGACACCACACTCACCCACAAGCCCCCTCGCACCTTCCGCCACCCTCCTTACACCTCTTTCACCCACGAACCCCTCGCGCCATACGCCACCCTCCTTACACGACTTTCACCCATGCACACTCGCACCATCCGCCACCCTCCTTGCACCACCTTCACCCATCACCCCTCGTGCTATTACGCCAGCCCCGCCCCTCGCTCCATGCCACTCCCAGGCGAGGGAGGGCGAGGACTTGACTGGAGCTGCGGTGGCGCTGGAGGGTTTGGCGGGGAAGCTGGGCCTCCTGCCCTTTTGGAGCGAAGTGGACGTGCCTGGGGAGGGCTGGACGTGGGTGGAGGCGTTCCCGTGGGAAAGCCAGCAAGCCGCCCTGCGCCGTCACATGGGCGATGACGAAACAGGCGAGGTTGCAAGCGGCGATGTGGTGGCACGGAGTGTGGCTCTTTGGCGTGAAGGGCCCTGCCTCGTCATTCATATGCATACATAGGGTTCTTACCACTGAATCAAGTGGAACCATAGCTGCTTTCTGGTCATGGACAGTTGTCATTTGTCGTACCCACGCTGCCATCCGCAGAGCCCCTGGCGTCGGCATCCGCCCCCGCCTCACCCCCGCAAGCGCCCCCGAGCGGGTTCGAGGCCACGCCCGTATTCGCCGTGTCGCGCGGCGTGACCATCTACGGCGGCCCATCTACACCAGCTACGCCACCCCCGGCGCCCACCACCCCCGATGATCATGAGTCGGGAACCAATAACAGCGACGACGGCACTGACAGCAGTTCCCCGCAAAACGCATCGGGCGCGGCCCCCCCGGTCCCCACAAGCACCGCACCCGCCGCCCCTGCCGTGCCACGCTACAGCTTGGGCCTCGTCCTCACGGTAGCGGGAGAGGAGTTCTGGTTCTGCGGGTCCCATTACTACCACGTCGTCGAGTGCCTCCTGTCCTCCCTCGCATGGCTGCACGAGTACCACTTAGGCCCCTTGGCCCTAGAGGCCGTCGTGATATCCACCGACAAGTACCAGCCACGGCTACACGACCCCCTCGTCCAAGCCCTCTTCCCCAGCGCCGCCATTCTCACGTCCGGGCCCGTCGCGTTTGATGTCGCGCTCGTGGCGCGGTGGAGCGCCCGGGGGGCCCCCCGAACCCCGCACGGGACCCCGCCGGGGTCGTGCGACGTCGTCCACAACGCCCTGCACCAGTCCCTCCTCCCGGCCACCAAATGGTGCCCGCGGTTCCGTGAGCTCATCTTTGCGTCCGTGGGCGCCTCGCTCCGGCCCCGGCCCTCCCGCCGCGCCGACGTGGTAGTCGCTTACGCCACCCGCACCGACAGCCTCCGGGAGCTAAGCGCAGAGGCGATTGTGGCCCTCTCCGCCCGCCTCCGCGAGATCCACGGCGTCCAGTTTGCCCTCGTGGACTTCGGCGGCATGACGCTGGCCGAGCAGGTCCGGCTGGCGTCGGCCGTAGACGTGCTCATGGGCGTGCACGGCAACGCCATGACCAACCTTGTGTGGCTGCCCGACCACGGGGCTGCGATCGAGTTCTTCGGTCATTGGCATCACTACTACTTCCAGACGCTCGCGGAGGCCTGCGGGAGGAGCTACGTGGGGCTGCAAGAGGGCGACCCTCGGCCGTACCGACGGGGCACGCGACGTGCTCCGGACCACGGCACGCCCTTCTTCGGGCCGTCCTACGTCGACTGGGAGGCACTCGACCGCGAGATGAGCTTTCTGCTCGACGCCATGCTCACGTGATGCTAGAGTGGCACGTGGCTGGCGAGGGCGCTGCGATCGTGCTGAGCCTACAGCGAACGTGCTCCGGCACGCATCGCCGGGGAGGACCATCTTAAGGTTTTAGCTTTGTCGATGCTGATCGATTCCACTCCACTGTATCTGCTAGGTAAGAGGGCCGACTAGATATGGTGTGCTTTAAATCTCCCGCTCCCTTTGCTGCTGGCCGTGCTGCAGATCTAGCAGAGCATGTGTAGCCGCGACACCCAGCAAAAGCGAACCGACAAGGCTGCTGGGGTGCTCGCATAATGCTCGTCCCTCAGCAGTTGTGTTGCAATCCCATGCCGCACTCTATCTCGGTGCACCTGCTGTGCGAGAGTGTGCTGTCCGCGTCAGAGGCGCGAAGACCAAAATAGTGGCAGTTTTCAATGGCCACGTCCAACACCGTTGCGTGTCCACCCCCTTGGCAGTACACGCCATCGCCTTTGCACCCCGTAATGCGGCCCCCCTTCACGACCACCTTAGTGTTCGGGCCAAAGCATGCCACGCCACACGCCTCGCAGTTGGCAATCTCCACGCCCCGCAACTCCGCCTGGCCACCGTCCTTGCGTCCCACCCCATGAAGGTCCTTAGTACCCGCAATGCGCCCCCCCTGCACAACCACCTTGCTGCCCTTTCCCGCGCTACCAATCCCAGCCACACAGCAGTCGGCTATTTCCATGTCCCGCACATCCACCTGCCCACCATCTCCGCACCACACCCCAACGTTCTCCTTGCATCTCAAAATGCCCCCCCCTCGCACGACTACCTTGCTGCCCTTGCCGCGGCAGTGCACGCCAGACACCTTGCAGTCGGCAATTGCCACACCCTGCACATTTGCCTGCCCACCATTTTCGCATCGCACCCCAACATGCTCCTTGGATCTCAAAATGCGCCCCCCCTGCATGACTACCTTGCTACCCTTGCCGTTGCAGTGCACGCCAGACAGCTCGCAGTCGGCGATCTCCACATCCTGCACCTCCACCCGTGAGCCGTCTTCGCATCTGACTCCGTCATTCCCAGCACCCGTGATGCGCCCACCCTTTTCAAGCAATTTGGTGCTCTTTCCAAAGCTGTGCACGCCAGACTTGCAAGACTCAGTGACGTCAGTGTCCCGCACCTCCACCTGTCCACCCAAATAGCACGCCACCCCATGCCCCGTTTGAGACCCACTAATGCGGCACCCCTGCAATGCCACTGTGCTGCCCGCTCTGCACGCGATAACGCCACACATACGGCAGTCGGCAATCCTGACGTTCTGCGCGTCAACCTGCCCACTATGACTGCAGTTCAGTCCATGGGCAGTCTTGGAACCCGTAATCCGGCCCCCCTGCATGACCACCTTGCCCTTCTTCCCGCACAGTACCCCCGACTCCGGGCTATCCACCACCTCTACGTCCACCAGACTGACCCTCCCGCCATCAATGCAAAGGATCCCTGTTCCCACCACCCTCACTCCCTCCATCCGCAGCCGTCCCTTTCCCCGACAACACAGCGCGTACCCGTCACCCAGCACCGCAACCTCCACCCGCACCGTCCCGTTCCGCACCGTCGCCACCGTTTCCTCAAAGCCCACCTTTATCGCGCGCGTCAGCACCACCTCCTGGCCCCCCAGGTCCACCACGCCACCCCTCTCCACCGCCTGCGCCACCTCTTCCCCCGTCCACACATGTTGCGACTCGCTCTCCACAGATCGCCCCGCTGACTCCGAGGCCCCTGCCGATTCCCCCGCATCCCCCGACCCCACCGCTGCAGGCCGCCTATCCCCCCTCGCCGCCCCCTCCGCCGCCCGCACCCTCGCCTCGACCTCCGCCCACTCCAGCCCCGCGCCCCGCACCTCCGCCACCGCCTCCCACGCCGCCCATCGTTGCAGCTCGCTCGGCTGCGCCAGCACGCACGTCAGCGCGACCCACCACTCCTCCGCCCCTCCTTGTGCCACGGTCACAGCCGCCAGGCCCCTCGCGACCCTCTCCACGCCTCCGCACCGCTCCCTGCGCACAGCGACACGGCTGCAGTGTGACCCACCAGCGCCTGACCGCACCCACACGTGCAGCCCGCCAGTACTTGCATCTCGGTTTACCCCCCCCATGCCCCCACCGGTACCCCCCTCCCCGCCCCTCACCTGCTCTCCCTCGCCGCCCGCAGCATCTGCGCCACGCTCGTGCGCTCCCCCGGCCGCCCCACCAGCGCCCCCCGCACCGCCGACCGCAGCGGCTCCAGCATCGACTCCGGCACCTCCGGGAACCGCCCCAGCGCCACCACGTCCGCCATCACCTGCATCGCGCTCTTGCCCCCAAACAGCGCCCGCCCCGACGCTGCAAAGCACAGCGTTGCCGCCGCCGAGTATGCGTCCGACGCCGCCGTGGCCGGTCCCAGCTCCGAGTCCCACGCCTCCGGAGCCATGTACGGCGCGCTGCCCGCCCCCGCTTGCCCCCTGCCGCCTCGGCTGACCTGCTGCGGTGTCAGCAGAGAGAACAGTCCGTCAGCCAAAGCCGCAATGCACACCACCTCGCTGGCGCTTCCCCGCACCACTCGAACCCTGGTCTGCACCATAACACTGTGCCCGCGCCCCGCCCCCGCATGTGCTCACCGGCGCCCCCATCCTCTCCGCCACCGTCGCCAGCCCGTAGTCCGCCAGCACCACCCCGCCTCCCTCCTCCACCAGCACGTTCGCCGGCTTCACACCCCCGTGCACGATTCCCCGCTCATGCAGCGCCCGCAGCCCCTACAGCACCTGCACCGCCACCTCCGCCACCTCCTCCGCCCGCAGCCCCGCCCCCCGCTCCGCGATGCGCCGCGCCAGCGACCCCCGCTCGTACAGCGGCATCACCACGTGCAGCTGAGCGCCCCGCACGGCGACGCCCAGCAGCCTGCGTCACGCCAAGGCAAGGACAGGTCAGCTGCCGCCCTGCCCACAGCTGCAGCGGGGCGGACGCACGCACGCCACACGCCGCCGGACGGCTGAGCGGCTCATACTGCACACTCAATCACACACTCAATCACCACCACCACCACCGCCACTACCACCCACGGCAAGCAAGCCACCGGCAGCGCAGTCTCACGGGCACACGTGGTCGATGCCCTGGCACGCCGCCGCCATCCGCCGCAGCTCCTCCATCCCCCGCTCCAGCGGTGCCATCTCCGTCCCCCCCGCCGCCCCGCCCATGTCCGCGTCCAGCCGCTTGATTGCCACGGCACCGTCATGCCGCCGCCACCGGCCCCGGAACACCTCGCCCTGCGCGCCCTGCCCCAGCGACGCGCCCACCTCCAGCTCCTCCTCCGCGATCGTCCAGTCGCCCTCGCCCCGCCCCCGCGAGCCCGCCCCGGCGCCCGTCCCGCCAGCTGGGTCCATCTCCGCTGCAGCCACAGCCACGGCAGCGCCCAGGATCACCCGCCGGGGCTCATGCGCATTTCTAGACTTCTCACAATGTTCATATAAGCTGCACAATGCCCGGGCTCCGTCCGCAACCGCTGCGCCGGACAGGCACGCATGGAGATCCGGAGCGCCATGCTGCACGGCCCCGCCGCGCCTGTGGCTCGGCGCCGGCGCAGCGCTCGCGTCCGGCGCACGACATGCAATCTGTGCAGCCGTACGGCATGTCCTGGAAGCCCATATACGCCCCGGCGAGGGACCCTCGCCTCCGCAACACCTCTTAGCCAGTCCCAGGAGGGCGCGCGCGGACGCTCCGTGGCCCGCGCAGGTGCTTCAGACGCCGACAACCATCATGTATCGCAGCGCGACCCCCGCTCACCGCTCGCCCGCACCTGCGTCCGCTACTGCCGTCGCGCGCACTGGCCCTCTCTCCAGAGGCCTCGCCGCTGCCTCCGTGACGGAGTGCGCGATCGCCTGCCCAATCTTATGCGAGTTTGTCCGCGTCGATGATGCCGCTGCGGCCAACAGCGGCGCGGCTGGCCCTCTGTCACTTGTCAGACTGCTTTGCAGGCAGCCATGCCTGTCGAGGAGAGGCGAGCCCCTTGCGCGCCCCGCGGCACTGCGTTGGTCCTGACGCGAGCCAAGCGATGCGTATTCAAGTCCGCTGCGATGTTTCGGTGTGCCGAGCAGCACCTGATGCGTGCCTGTCGTGCTGTCGGTAACGTGCTGTGGCATGCGCGCTTGCAGTGCTTCAAGCGCTGGGGCGTACATACACACGGCTAGCTGTACAGGTTCACGGGTCCGAATCTTGTGACCCAACGCATACGAACATGAAGGCCCATCGCTATCGCCCGGGTCCTGCTCAGCAGCGCCGCGCTGCTGCCCAGCTCTTGCGGCATGCATCTCCCACGCTTGCCCGTACTGCCTCCCGCCTAGCCCTGCACCCCCGCCTGCCCTACTCCTGCTAGCGCCCCTCCCCATGATCAGCCCCACCTATACGCGCTACCCCGCCAGCATGCGGTGCACTCCCAGCACCTAGGCCTGCCCCGCTGGGGGCTCTGCGTGTCTTATTGGAGCACAGGGCAGACGCGCCGGTTTTAGATACCCAGGGCCGGACGCCGCTGGTTGCTGCCTGGGACAACTACCAGCCTAGAGCACATATGTTTAGGTATGCCTGGTCAAGGATGGAGGATGCGTCCGACGAGGAATTCGATCTCCGCGTCCACGAGCTCCCAGTCGAGCGAGGTTGGTCCGAACGTGGGGAGCCCGTACACGGACTCTCGCCGGGAGGCGCGGCGGTAGGGGAACGGGTTGCCCTCCTGCACCCCGCTGTAGAGGTGCTTGCTGACCTCGCTGAGGATCTGGTAGTCGTAGAAGTGCCAGTCCGCGGCGAAGAGCTCCATCACGGCGCCGTGGCGCGGCATCCAGAGCAGGTTGGTGAGCCCGTTGCCGTGCACGCCCACCATGAGGTTGACGTGGGCCGACAGCCGTACCTGCTCGGCGACCGTCATGGCGTCGAACTGCATCACCTCCAGCGCCACGCCATGCCGCACGAGCATCAGCGTCTCGAGGCGAACGATGTCCTCGTCGCTCAGCTCCCGCAGGCTGTGCGGCCGACGCACGTACACGGCCCGGAGCTCCCCGGGGGAGCTGGGCCGGGCCTTGGGCGTGGCCCCCGCGGCCCGGCACACGGCGGCGTAGAACTCCGGGAACCAGGCCGTCGCGGGCAGCACCGAGTGCTCCAGGGCCTTGTTGATGCGGACGGCCGTGCGGGGGAGGTTGAGGGCCATGCCGTGTTTGGACGCGACCACGGCGGCGTCGAGGCGGCCGTTGCCGCTGGTGACGACGCGGGCCCCCGGGAAGAGCGCGGAGACGAAGAAGTCGTGGATGGGGGGGTTGTAGGCAGCGGGGTCGACCACGGCCACCTCGACGCGACGCCAGCCGCGGTCGGGCCCGCCGTACTCGCGGGACCAGGTGAAGAGACCCAAGAGGCACTCGACGGCGTGGTAGTAGTGCCCGTTGCAGAACCAGTCCTGTGCCTGGAGCACCACGCCGTATTTCGCTGACCAGTCGAGGGCGTGGCGGGCGGGGCGGGTCGCGTCGGTGACGCGCATGTCGTCTCGGAGCATGAAGGTCTGGTCAGGCTCGAAGCCGGCTTGCGGGAAGTCGGGGGGCAGGACCCAAAGGGCCGGGGGGTCGATGAACAGGCCAGCCTCGAAGGTCTGTTGCTCTGCGGGGGGCGGAGAGGGGGGGGGTGGGGTGGTGAGAGAGGCTGCATAGCGTGGTGGTGGGCAGAGCAAGGCAAGCGGCGGAGACGAGGAGCGATGGGGTCGGTGTGAGAACGACCGAGTTGGACCGAGTTGCAGGGTAGATGTGGCGAGCAAGGGGGATGCAGGGAGCGTGCGCGAGAAGGGTGTCGAGGAGAGTGCCTTTGCTAGCGCGTGACGCAGCCCATCACACCCACGCCTCGCCTGCGTACTCCATCAGCGTCGGTTCGTGCGCTTCGACATCGACTCCCGCCTCTGCTAAAAAGGCAGGGACCACCTCTGCCAGCCGCTGGCCCTCCCACAGGCGAAAGACCAACGGATCACGGTGCCCCGGGACGGTCACGTCGAACGACAGAACGGGCATGAAGCGGTACTCCTTGACGAAATCCGCGACTTCGCCAACGATGTGCTCGGGCCCGCACTGCGCCCGCGAGTCGGGATGGCGTGTGTGATGGCGCGCCACGCTGGCCTGCCCACCCCCGCGACGCGAGGAGGCTCGATTGATTGGGGACGCCTATCCGCGCATCTTACCTCTTCCTTCCCGGCCGGCACGCGCGTGCTGACGTCCAGACCCTTGAACAGGGGCAGCGCACACGTCCCGCCATCGTCCTTGTTGACGATCACCGACCACTCCGCCAGGCGATGCTCCAGCACAGCCTGCGGATTCAGCGAGAGGAGCATAACTGAACTGCAGAAGCGTCCTGGGCCCGCGAGTCGCCTCCGCGGCGCGGCACGCGTTTCGTCTCGCCTCTCGTACAGCCTCCCGCGCCAGGGACTCGAAGTGGGCCCCCTTGTCGCGATGCTCCTTGATGAACGGCTTGAAGGCCTCATCCAGCAGCTCCGTGCCGGACTGGCCGAAGGGATAGGTCCGGCCCGCGACCGCAATCGTGGTCTGCGGCGGTTGCCATGCCGACGCTCCCCTGGCGCCGAGCCTGGGGAGAGGCGGGTCGAGCGGACGTGAATAGGTACTGTTCGCTTTCGAGCGCCAGCACGCGCGTTCCGCGGATGCCGCCGCTCACCCCAGCAGCCCGAGCGCTGCGAGCAGGACGGACAGGAGCATCACCCCTGCTCAGTGGCTTCCTGACGCAAGATTATCACGCATCTCGACGTCGCGAAGTCACGGGCAGTGGCGCCCAGAAGATCGGGGCGCAGGGCTTTAAGCAGCCCCCGCCGGTCGGACCCGGTCCACTGCATTCCAGCGCCTGGCTGACGAGGATCGCGCCCGGTCGATAGACGGCGTCGCCACTCCGTGTGCGGATACATTAAAGTTAGACATATCGAGTGGATTGATCCTTTGGAAAACATACCGCTTGAGCCGCCCGGCAAGCCCGCAACAGTCGTTAAGAGAAAAGGTGGCCAACCGGTGGGTCGTCGCCCATCATCCCCTCTCATCGTCGCAATGAAAGCCGCGTCTGCCAGGCGCTGCGGGCCTCACGCCCTCGCTGCGGCGGGGACGGGCGGTTTGACCGACCTGGGCTCGCTGGGGCGGCAGTCCCCTCCGGCAGAAGCCCCGACGTGCGCGTCAGTGACTTGTTATCATGCCGGCGAGCGTGCGTCTTCTGGGCCCCGCCCGCAGGACAGCGCGCAAGGCGTTGGGCACGTTGAGAGGGGCGTTGGGCAGAAATGGCCAAGCTTGCGTTCAAACACGCGTCCTTTGAGGGGCGCCACATTGGCGACAATGAGCTCCGGGCCATCGAGGTGGGCGGCCGCGCAGCGCTGCGGCGCGGGCGGATGCACGGGCCGAACTGTCGGCCGAGCTAGTTGTCACGCTCGCCCGGCGCCCCCTGCCCGCCCGCAGGAGTGCGACCTGGTGCTCGCGGAAATAGGGCACACGGAGCCCATCTACGAGGCCGCTCGGAGGTGCGCGGCGTTCGCCGTCGCTGCGGCGCGCGGGTTGTTTGCAGAAACAGCTGGGAAGGAACTGCGGGCCCCCTTTGACGCCCTTCCCGCTTGTTTTCCGGACCCCGCAGGATCAAGACGCAGATCTTGGGCGAGGCCGGGTGGTTCCATCTGAACCTGGGCAACCTGGACCTCGGGGACAAGGGCGCGGTGCAGGTGGCGCGCATCCTCACGCACTCCCCGCACATGGGTGAGCGAGAGCTTATGTGGGGCTTGAGGGTTGGGAGATGATGGGGACTTTGATTGCTTTCAGTAACCGCCAACAGCAACAGCACCCTTAACACCAGGGGCGGCCTTGCGCATCGCCTGTGAGAGTGTGACATGGTTTTGATGTCATCTGCTTTCCAATCGCCCGCAGTCAAGAAGGTCATGATGGAGGGCAACAAGATCGGTCCCGAGGGCGCCAAGGCCATGGCGCGGATGCTGGTGCACAACAAGGACATGATCGTGCTGGTCATGCAGTCCAACGAGGTGAGTGAGTGAGTGATGGGTACCAGCAAGGGTGCTGGTGCACAACAAGGACGTGATTTACAACGTGCAATATGGCACCATCATCACCCGTCACCAACCAGGCCAAGCAAAGCACCTCTAGCCACCACCACCCCCTACCTCACCCCCCCTGCCCACTCACCCCTGCCCCTGCCCTCACGCCACCCCCACCGCCACCCCCATCACCACCCCTACTGCCGCCCCCGCTGCCACCCCCACCGCCACCCCCACTGCCACCCCTATCACCACCCCCACTGCTACCCCCATCGCCACCCCCACTTCCACCCCACTCACCCCCTTCACAGGTAATGGACGAGGGCGCGGCTGCCATCGCCGAATCCCTCCACGTCAACGCCTCCCTCGAGATCCTCGGCCTCCACACCAACTTCCTCACCGACAAGGCCGGGATCGCGTTGGGCGACATGCTGGCACACAACCGCAAGCTGCGCGTGCTGTCGATCAACCACAACGCGATCGGGGACGAGGGGGCGAAAGCACTGGGGGAGGGACTGAAGCATAATGCGAACCTGGAGGGTCTGTCGTTCAGTTTCAATTGCGTGACGGACGCGGGGGCGGTGGCGTTGGCTGAGGCGCTGCCACACAACAAGAAGCTGAGGCACCTGTGAGTGGGAGGGAGAGGGGGTGTTAGTAGTTGAGGCACCTGTGAGTGAAAATGAGGCTGGGGTGTTGAGAGCTGTGGCACCTGTGAGTGGGTGGTTTCGTAGTGGTGGAGGGCTAGGTGGCGGGGGAGAGCGGGGAGCAGTGGGCGTGTCAGAGGGCTGGTTTTGATGCCCACATCTTTCTCACTCCTTAACCCCCACCCCTCGCTCTCAGTTGGGTGAACGGCAACCCGGTGGGCCAGGAGGGCCTGGAGGCACTGGACTGCCACGTGCGGTGCAACCGCACCATCCAGCAGATACGGCTCACGCTGCACGGTGAGTGGTGGATGGATACGGATAGATAGAGAGGGATAGAGAGAGAGTGTGTGTTTGGTAAGTACGGCAGTCGATTGTCACACTCACTCCCTCACCCACTCATCACTCCTCCCACTCACCATGACCACACTCACCCCCACCCCGTCACCCCACCCAGGCTACGACCAGTACCGAGAGATGGTCGACGACAGCACTCACCCAACGACACTAATTACACCATCTCACTCACTCTCCCCCATCCCCCATCCCCAGGCTACGACCAGTACCGAGAGATGGTGGACGAGAGCGCCGGCACGGGCTTCCAGGCGCTGGGCACCGGGCCCCACCGGACCAGCGTGGAGTATCGCAAGGACGTCCCCTACGCCCCCAAACTGCCAGAGATGGCTGTTTCAAACGACTCGGTGCGGCCGAGCGTGGAGGCGGCGTCGGGGCTGTTCACGCCCAGCCGGGGGCTCAGCGGGGAGGGGCAGAGGGAGGGGCAGGCGGAGGCGGTGCGGTGAGTGGTGTTGCTTTTGTTGAGTAGAGGGATGGGGGTGGTAGTGATAGATAGTGATAGATGGGGCAGAGGGAGGGGCAGTGCGGTGAGTGAGGGGTGGGGGGTGGGGTTGAGAGGTGGTGATGCGGCGTGGTGGTGGTGGTGGCGTGCTGTAGTGGTGACGTGTTGGTTCACCCTTATGTATCCTCACCAACCCCACCCCTTCTCACCCCCACCCCCAGTGCCCTCTTCAAGCCCGACAGCGCCCACCCAACCTACCGCTCTTGTCACCCCCAGTGCCCTCTTAAACTCACACCCACCCCTGTCCCTTACCCCTCCTCACCCCCAGTGCCCTCTTCAAGACCGACAGCGCCATCTCCCAGGCATGGTCAGCTGTCCCCGGTAACACCCACAGCCACAGCACCGCCCACCCCAACCCCAACCCCTACTATGACGCATCCACTGCCGCCTCCGCCACCCTCACTAGCGGTGCTACCCGCACCAGTGGTGGTGCTGGCGCGAGCACGGGCGCTAGCATGAGCGCTGCAGGTGCGGGTGTGGGTGCGGGTGCGGGTGCAGGTGCGGGTGCGGGTGTGGGTGTGGCAGCCATGGGCAGCAGCGGTGGGGGTGGTAGCGGTGTGGGTGGCGTGGCGAAGGGTGCGGTGGGTGGTAAGGTGGAGGTGGTGGGCGAGGTGGATGAGGGGCGGGACGAGGATGGGTTTGCGGATGCGCGATCAGATGTGGGATTGGGGGAGTTGGAGGGAGATGAGGAGGGGGAGGAGAGGGAGGGGACCGAGTCGGAGCGGTACACGCCCATGGTGAGAGACGATTGGTTATGAATGTATTGGGTTGTATATGAGTTGGATATATATGAGTTATATATGGGATGTGAGGGAGGGGACGGAGTCAGAGCGGTACACGCCCATGGTGAGACATCGATGGGTTTGCTATAAGATATGAATTGGTTGTTGTAAATGAGTTATATATGAGTTGTATATGAGATGCATCGGATGTGGGGTGAGAGTCGGGGCTGTACACGCCCATTGTGAGATGATCATGAGACGGGAGATGATATGTGGATGGACAGGATAAATATATCGGTTAGCAATTCATACAGCCTCCATCCATGCTCACCACCTTAGCGACTCCCGCATCTGGCAGACCCACACCCACACTGTCACCCACTCACTAGCCATCACTATCACTCACTCACTCACTATCTCTTATTCATTTCTCTCCTTCATTCCCCTTATCCACAGGTCCCTAACGACTCCCGCATCTGGCAGGCCCACACCGGGGCCTGGGGAGCGGGTGCCCAGCGGGCCATCCACACCGCAACCCGCGCCTCTGATGTCGGTGCCACACCCACCCCCCTCCACCCCGCCCCGCACCCCCGCTTCAGCCCTAGGGGCCCTTTGGGAGGTTTCCGGGAGAGCTTGGATGCTCGCGCGAGGAGCAAGGGCGTGTCGCTGGATGTGGGGGGGCAGAGGGACAGGCGCATCACGGTGGACTTTGGGGGTCCGCCGCCCAGGGCGATCAAGTGAGGGAGATTGGGTGGGGGTGGTGGTGGTGGAGGTGGTGGTGGGGATGGGTGTTGATGGGCGGGGGGGGTGGGTTGCAACAAGGGAGGTGGAGGTGGGATGATGCGTTAATGGGAAGGGTGGGACTGCATGGGAGGTCTGCGTTGTGAGCTGAGGGGGTGCGTTGGGGTGATGAGGAGGTTGGGATGGAGGGCGTGACTGGGGGCACACCGGCCACATTGTGCAAGTGTATATCTGTACAACGCGTGCGCATCTGTGCAGCACGCACGCGCACAGCTGTGCCGCACCCCACCCGTCCTGACCCTGCCGCCTCTCCGCGACCCCACAGCGCGCGCCCCGTGCTTTCCCCTCTCCCCTTCACTTACTACTTCTCTGTCCCAAGCATGCGAGCTGCGACACGGGCAGAGCCACGCACTCTCATGTTACCCGCCCACGCACACTGTAAACTCACAAGCTGTGGGCAATGGCAACTTGCTTACCCTTTCCGCGTGCCGAATAACTACTAGATACCTGCCAAGTCACTAGATATAATAACTGCCGAGTAACTGCTGCCAAGAGTCGCTGCCTTGCGAAACACCCACGGATCTCGCAGCGCCTTTCAAAAGAGCGCCTACCCCAGACCTCTCGTCTTGAGGTCATCGCCTGCTGCGTTTTTCCCCATTCGCGTCCTTTTCTCGCGTCCTTTTCGCACGAAACATGTCGCATGTCGCGCTTGTGTCATGGCGAACCCCCGCCACAGCTGCGCTCGCCAGCGCTCTCGGCCTTTCAAACCCTTGCCGCGCATTTCCGGACCCTATGAGGGTGCTCTATGAGGGTGGAGTGCATCAGTCAAAAGCACGTCTCGTTTCCTGCTCCTGTCAAAGCACGTCTCGTTCCTTGCTCCTTTCAGAGCACGTCACGTTGTGCAGACACGCGTGTGTCGGGCCATCACAACTAACCAACAGGCTATGAGCCCGAGATAAAAGAGTGCTGACTGTTCTAACTGACTAGGCGGGCTTGTGTGTCGGAGATGGAAGAGAGATGGGCAGAAAGAGAGGGTGTTGAGACGTTGAGACTCAGACGGAGGGGGGAGATGAGATGGGAGATGAGCGTGGGGGCGGAGAGTGCGTGGGTGCGCGCAAAAGTGGGGTGGTCAAGTGGCTGTGAGCGGCATATTTAGTGAATGGTTTTCTTAAACATGTCATGTGCGAGCATGTTGCGGTTGGCAGGCAGCGTTGCCTGGGCCGCTCCGTGCGCCGTTGTCGCCTTTCCAGCTCCCAGCTGCTTTAACCCTTTGGTTGTTAGGGTCCCGTCCCTTCCCGTCCCTTTCCAGCGCCTTTGCGCCTTTCCGTGTTCGCATAACACTGCTCTCGCATACTCCTGCATGTTTGCAAGAGACTTTCCATGCAAAAGCGAAGATCACGGATCATCGGTTCACGGACCAAACCCTGGGCAGGGACTGGCGCTTGAAACGAGGCTGGTAGACGCTGTCAGTGTTCTCGAGGCAATCAATGCGAGAGTGGGCGGAGATGAAAATTGAGACATCGGGACGACAACGATGGCGCAATGGTAAGGAACGATTGCAAGTAACGATGACCCCAAATGCCTTCAAGGCATGTCTCTAATCGCTCATCATCATCTTTACAAATATCCGTAAAGCACTACCGCGCTGGCAGCAGCACAGGTACTATCGACAAATGTTACCGCCAATCGCGAGCAAGAGGCTAAAGGCTACCAACCAGCTACTCTGAAAAGAGAGACTTCTGCTTCTCGACAAGTCCTGAGCCGCTATAGATATATATATCGACTATCTATATATGCATCGCTGTATGAACTGCCATCACGCGTCTTCCGTGAACGAGGGGGCCTGGTTGCTAAAGATCTGGGGGGGTGGGGAAGGGGGTGGGGTGAAGCGAGGGAGAGCGGTGATGGGGTGAGTTTACGAGTAATTTGAAACATCAATTTGAAGCATACTCACAATAATCCCATCTCCCATACCAGTCCCCAATCACTCGTCTCATCCGCCAAGCTCCCCTCGATTGCCAGCCACCGCGCGTGCTCCCTCACCCACACCCACAGCCACGCTCACTTCACGTGTTGCTAACAACAGCCCCTCTCAATCACTATAGACACGAGTAACCTATCACTCGCCTCATCCGCCAAGCTCCCCTCGATTGCCAGCCACCGCGCGTGCTCCCTCACCCACACCCACAGCCACGCTCACTTCACGTGTTGCTAACAACAGCCCCTCTCAATCACTATAGACACGAGTAACCTATCACTCGCCTCATCCGCCAAGCTCCCCTCGATTGCCAGCCACCCTGCGTGCTCCCTTAACACCGCCTCCCTCGCCGCCCCCATCACCGCCGCCGCCCGCTCCAGCGACCCCCCCGCCCCCGGCAGCCGCGTATTCGATCCCTTTCTGTCCTTTTTGTCCCTTTCACCGGCGAGGATCGAAGCCCGCGCCTGGGCCAGGGCGGTGGCGGCGCGGCGCTCCAAGGCGGCAAAGGCGGACGACGCCTGAGATGGGGTGGCCTGGGGTGGAAAAGTGGTTTTCTCAGAAAAAAAGGTAAATGATAGGTAAATGGGAGGGTGAGGGGCATGGGAGTGAGTGCAAGTGAGAGGGCAGCGAGAGCGGGTGACGACTGCGACGGGGTGGCCTGGGGGTATGGAAAGGGAGAGGGGCATAATCGAAGTGACTGTAAGTTACAGTAACAGTAAGCACGGGAGTAAGAGAGAGGGGTTGGTGTGTGCGGGACAGTGCTGTCTCACCCCACCCCCCCATCGCATCTCACCCCCCTCACCCTCACTGCCCACCCCACCCCACCCCACCCCACCCCTCACCCTCTCCATCGCCCGTCGCAACTCCTCATCCATCTCCACGAAATCCCTCGCCACTTTTCTCGCCGTGATGGTCGCGCACGCCAGTTGCTTTGCCCTACGCCGTATCTCGTGCGCCCGGTGCTTGGGGGGGAGCTTGGAGAGAGATGGCTGGGATGGGGGGGAGGAGTGGGGGAGATATAAAACGTTTTTGATTGGTTAATTAGGTCATGTAGTAGTTCATGTGTGACTATATTTATCGCATGTTGTTATTTATGGTAATAGATGGCATGGTATCGCCCTGACTGTGGCCCAATCACTACATGTAAGTATAATCATCATAATAATAAATCATTATCACTTAATCGCATTCCCCAATCCAATTCGCTCACCGCGATGCCTGGGTCGCTCATCACGGCGGCCTCGGATGAGGCGTACAAGTCACGCAGCCACGCCACGACCTGTGGGGCAGGGTTAGAGAGGTGGTAAATGAGAGTCGAAGATACGTGGTAGGGACAGAGAGGTGGTGGATGTTAGTTGGCGATATGTGAGCGTAGTGAGTGTGGCATACACGTCACGCAGCCACGCCACCACCTGAATGGGGGGTGAGGGGGGGGGGGGTGGGGAGTAGAGAGTTAGCGATATGTGAGTGTAGTTATTACAAATTATATGAATAAGATCACAGTTGGTGATAAAGTCGCACCCTCTCCCACTCCCTCCCACTCTCACTATCACCACCCCCCCCTCCCCCCACCCCCCTCCCCACCCAACTCACCCGCACCCTCGCCGCGCCCCTCTCCTCCCCGCTCCCCGCCTCCGCCCATTCTTTGACAGAGTCCGCATCCATGAGCATCGCCTCACACAGAGTCGCCTCGTCCTCCACAGCGATACGGGCGATGTGGTCGCGGAGACACAGGGCCTGGGGGGGGTTAAAGGGGAAGTTGTTCGTAGTAGTTAATGGAAGTGATTGCGGCACTGTTATGGTGCATCGGTAATACAGTTGAATATAGTAAGCAGCATCTTCCACGGCAATGCGGGCGATGTGGTCGCGCAGGCACAGGGACTGGGGGGGAAGGGGAATGCGAGCAGTTATGCTGTTGATGTGGTGTGTGGACATGTATTGATAAAAGCGGCCTATATTAGTAGCATAATCACTACCAAAATCAGTATCCCCATTCCCACGCACCAGCGCTTCCCTGCGCATCTCCCTCTGTGTCTCTGACACCCATCACCATCACCATGACAATTACCATTCATTCTCTCAGTAACTATCAATATCACTCTTCCAATTATTGCTAACCACTCACCAGTGCTTCCCTGTGCAATTCTCTCTGCGTCTCTGACGCCCATCACCATCACCACCCTCACCATCACCCCCACTCTCACTATCACCATCACCATCACTCTCTTACTCTCAGTCACTCTTTTAGTACTTATTAATACTAACCACTCACCAGCGCCTCCCTGTGCAATTCTCTCTGCGTCTCTGATACCCTCTCCTGCCCCCTGGCCGGGTCCCTCCGGAACGCCACGCTGCCCTCCACCTCCCCCAATGCTCTGTTTAAATCCGATTCCGCCCTCGCCCACAGATCCGCGTGAAGCGACGCGCGGGTGGGGGGGTCGGACCAACTCAGGCGCAACTGCGGTGGGTGCGTGGGGGTGGGTGGCAATGGGTGAGTGAAGAGAGCAAGGTACGTTGACGTTGAATATGAATACAGCGACTGATGATAACACCACATATACAAAATAGTTTATACACTACACATGCCATCTACATCTCTAAACCCCATCCCCACCCCACTCCTCTCGCCTGCGTGACGGGGTCGCTCGCCACGTACCGCCGCACCAGCCCCTCCACCATCAGAGCACGAACCGCCCCGGCCAGCGCCTCCGCATCCATCCTCGCCAAAGCACGTTCCCCGCACCCCTGGGCCACCAGCGACCGCACCCCCGCGCCCTGGGCCGCCCGCACCCTCGCCGCCTCCGCCACCGCCCCCGCCTCCGCCAAACGTGCTTTGCACCACTCCTCGCGAATGGCCGGATCGGGGGACGCGGCCGCCTCTCTCGCGCCACGTTCCCAGTCCGGATCGCGCTCCACGATCGCCACCAGCACCCGCACTGCCAGGGGCCGCTGCGATACTGGCACCGATACTAGCGCCGATATTGGCACCGATACTGGCGACGAGTCAGGCCGGGGGGAGTCGAACAGCCACAGGGCCAGGGCGCCCGCGGGGAGCGAAGACGGGTCGGTGATGTTACCGAGACCGTTGCCAGGAACGGTAGTGGTGATAATAGCTGGTGTAGTAGCAGTGTCCTCTACGATCGTGTTTGGGGATGCGAGGGTCATGGACGGACCCGCTTCACCATCGCTCGAATTAATACTGACATTGGCATTGGCATTGGCATGGGTATTGGCATTGGTGTTACCATTCCCAGCTGTGTTGAAGACAGCGGGGGTGTCACCCACCCCGCTCGCACCCCCCGCATCGCCCACCCCACCGCCACCACCACCCCCACCCCCGCTCTCCCCACCACCCCCACCCCCACCACCCCCCCTTCTGTGCATTGTGCTTGTGGACAGGACAAAACGAGCCGCGATGTTGTTGGCGCGGGACGACGCCTGCGCGAACACCCTGGGCCTGCCGCCATTGTCGTCGGTGCCAGTTTTGGTGCCAGTGTTGGTGTCAGGTTGCGGTGCCAGTGTGGCTGTTTCACGGGGGGGTGCCTGGATGAAGCCCTTGCCGCCGATCTCCTCCCTGCGATTGCGATGGTGGAGTGGTGGAGATGGTATCACAATTTAGAGATGATCTGCTTTTCGCTTTGCAATTGAGAGCGTGTACCACCACCACTCCACTCCCCCCTCTTTCGCCAACTCTCACCTCCTGCTCTCCTCTTGCTTGATCGCATAGTACATCGTCCGATACTGGTCGTCCTGCACATCCCCCGCCGCCCCCGACGCCCCCCTCGCCAGCACCGCCCCCAACGCAATCACCGCGTGCTCCGCTAACACCGCATATAACAGCATTTGCGTTTCCGACGACACCCCAAGGGATCGTAGCACGACGCGCGCGGCCATAGCACGATCGCCCGGACCGTACCCCTGGGTCGTTAAGGTGTAATTGGTGACGGGGATATAAGTAAAGAACATAATGGCGAAGTTGGTGAGGACTGCCAACGCGCAGACGGCCCCGAAGCAGGCGTGCCAAAGACCGATGGTGCGGATGCCGCTGCGATTGGGGGGGTGGGGGGGGCTGATTGTGAAGGGGTGGGTGAGCATGGGGGAGAGTGGTTGTGAGTGAGTGAGTGAGGGCGATGGTGTGGATGCCGCTGCGATTGGGGGAGGGGGTGGTGGGAGGGTTGAGGTGGCATAGTGGGCGCCAGCTCGACTGCTGTGCATAGCATAGTGTGCAATCTGTTATTCGAGTTACACTTATACAACCATCCCCCTTTCTATCAGCCTCACCTGGGTGCCGCCATGCGGCTGTACCGGACCAGCTTGGCGGCGTCGATCCGTATCTCCAGCACGTTATTCGCCAAACACAGAATAGGCGCCAGTGGGAACACGACCACGAACATCGCGAGCCACGAGAACTGGATGATGAGCTCCAGGTACTCAGTGCTGAGGTCTTGGGGCTCGGACCGCTTGCGCTGGGAGACCAGGCTGGGGGGGGGGGGGGTAAGTAGTGTTGATTTTTGTGTTGCAGTGGGTGGGAGTAGAGGGATGAGTGGGGTTAGTAGAGAAGTGGGGTGGTGGTGGGGTGGATCAACGCTCTTGCGCTGGGGGACAAGTCTGGGGGGGTTACAAGGGGGGGGCTGGTGTGTTCTTAGTAGTAGTGTAAGTGTGGAGTGGGGTGTGGGGTAGCGATGGGGTGGGGAGGGGCGAGGTTGGGGCATGCTTGCACTGAGAGACCAGGCTTGGGGTTGGGGGGGGGGAAGGGGCGAGTGGGATGAGGTGGAGTGGGAGTGGGGTGAGGGGCTGGGGTTCGATAGGTTAGAGGGGTGAGTGGGAGTGGGCGGTGGGGTTGGTAAAATACATGGAATGGCGGTTCTACATGAATATGCTTGATATACACTAATACTCCCTTGCCTGTACCAGTAGGTCCTGTTCCAGCACCAGTTGTACGAGGGGTGCATGAGTGTTATCAGATATAGGCAACACATCTAATTCACATCCAATCTATTAATATTCGAATCTCTCACCTGTACCAGTAGGTCCTGTTCCAGGAGTAGTTGTGCGCGGGGTGCAGGCACAGCAAATCCCTGTATGCCTGACTCTCATCCATATCGATCAGCGATCCCTCCGGATAAACGTTATCCAGAAATAAAGGCTGCTTGTGGTTGCTGGAGCGGGCGCGGGTGAGGGCGTGGGACAGGAGGCGGGAAAAGGTGGGGTAGGCAAGGGAGAGGGGGCTGCCGCGGTCGCCCCTGCGTTGCATATTAGAGGGGTGGGAATTTAAATTTTAAAATTTGAAATTGTAATCGAAAAGTATCATTGGCTGAGGCAAAGAGTATCGATTGTAATGTGGGGTAGGAGAGATGAGAGAGGGCGCTGTTACGGACGCCCCTCCATCACCTCAACACCCCTTCACCTCTCCACCACCACTCACATCACCCCCACCCCCCTCACCTCGGCTCCATCATCACCCCCAACACCCCCTCCGCCCTCCTCTGCGTCATCTCCCTGACTGTCGGATTCCTGGCCCATTCCACCGCCATCCGAGCCGCCGCGTGAAACACACGGCCGCCCTCACGAGACGCGTGGTTGCCCAGGACCTGTGAGTGTGTGTGTGGGGGGGGAAATTTGAAAGTGAATGAGCAATGGATAGTAGCATGTGTACTATCCATTCCTAAACGCGGTAATTTAATCAGCACCCTTGCAAGAAGCGGGGTTGCCAAGGACCTGTGAGGGGGGGGGGGAGGAAGATTTGAATTATATAAGCGATCGATGTCAGTATGTGACAATGTTTGTCTACGTAGCACCTATCCCACACACCACCCCCCCACCACTTGCCACCCCACCACCCCCATCACAGACTCCCCCCTGCCCTCATCCCAACTCACCACCTGCCACCCCAGCCTCCGGAACTCCGCCCGCGTGTCCCTCGCCGCCCTCTCAACCGCCGCATCGCGGGACGGCGACGACGATAGCACAGACGACCACGACCCTTCCCCACGCAACGCCGACGGCCGCAGCAGCTCCGGGGCCAGCAAAAGGTCCGCCGGGTCGCGGTACTCCGCCCCGGGATTCGATCCGCGACCGCTCGGGGTGCCGGGGGAAACGGGGGGAGGTGCACCAGCGGGTGCGCCGGAACGTGCTGTGGCTGCACCGGAACGTGCTGTGAGCGAGTGGGGGCGCGTGGGGGTGACACGTGCTTCGGAGGATCTCAGAGAGAGACTTTGCAGATCTGTGCGATGACGATCGCGGTCGTTTGCGGTGGTCCGTCGCAGCTGCATGCGCGCTGCTTGCGCTTGGGCCGCGTAGGTGAGACGTCGGTACAGAGCCATTCCCCACGGCAGTCCGATCTCTTTCATCTGATTGAGGACTTGGCCGGTCAGGAGCAGGGAGATGATCTGGGTCTGTGGGGGAGGGGGAAGGGGGGGTGGGGGTTGAGTAGGTGGGGGGAGAGTAACTGTGTAGTGAGGAGCAGGGAGATGATCATTGGCACCAGTCGATTATACAGTACTATTTACAGTGACCTAGTGCGCTACGCTCCACCACCAACACAGCCACCCAACCCCCCGTCCCCACCCCCATCCCCCTCCCCCTCCCCAATGACCCTCTCTCGCCTGCAGCTGCGCCCAGTCCTTTCGTATGAACGCGATGTAGAAGAGCGATATATTGGCGTTGAAGGTGAAGAACACGAACAGCCGCGTGGCCATGGCGTTGGTGAGGGAAGTGTCAGTGCGGTGCATCTCCCAGTCAGCAAGGCGGGACGAGGCCCAGACGTACGCGGACTGCGATTGGAAATGGGTTACAAATCATGAATATATGTAATGTAATATATGATATTATAGTATTTATGATATGTTGCATCTCCCAGTCGGCAAGGCGGGACGAGGCCCAGACGTACGCGGACTGCGAGTTGTATGAAAAGAGGGATATGTTTTCAGTAAACATGTAGATATAGATATGTTATACATACAGACATATGCGATGGGACGAGGCCCAGACGTACGCCGACTGAGACGCAACAAGGTGACGGTGGACGAGATGCACCTGTACTACTATCAGATACGAATCACATTGTCGTTATGAGTATTCTGAATCCAAAGCACATGTTCACCTGCGATACCGGGATGATAAGCCCGTTCAGCACCCCCGTCACGGTGCATGCGATGCAGCTATGCTACTGTTTCACCGATACTAATATTAAAACTACTATTGCTCAATATAAATCATATTCACCTGCGACACGGGTATGATGAGCCCGTTCAGCACCCCCGTGACCGTGGATGCGATGCGGGCGGCAGTGGCGGTGGTGACGGACCCGGGGGACCACAGAGTGGCGCCGAACAGGGAGCCGTCTCGCAAGTTGCTCTCGATCGTCTGCGTTGATTAGGGAGAGATAATGGTTAAGTGTTTGTTACTTTATCTATAAAGTTGCTCTCGATGGTCTGCGAATAGTTAGCCACGGCTGTTACCGCCGCCACTCAATCATTAACTCTGATCAAAGTACTTTAACTCAGTGTAACCACTATTCCTCGCCTGCAGCAGTATCATGATCCCCAGCGACGCGAGGCAGGACACGGCCAGCAGCGCCACGGATGCACTGGCACGCAATGTGCGCTGGAATGATGGGATGTAGTAGACGTCGCCATATGCGGCGAGGTCGGCCCTGCATGTGATAGGGGTGTGGTTATTAGTATTAATAGTGTGTTTTGTTAATATTGGCAGTCGTATACTAGTAATTAAAACGATAAACCCCACTCCCACCAACAACCCCCCCTTCACTGGGGACTCCCCATACACACCTGATCTGCCTCTCCCTCGCCACCGCGTCCCTCCCCTTCATGTTCAGATTCAAAGCCTCGAACATCCACGCCATCACGCGGCGCTGCTTTCTGGCGTCCGCGCTGCTCAGCTGATCATCAATGCGAGCCACGAACTCTGGCCGCACCGATTGGGAGAGGGATTCCGAGGAGGGGCCCTGCTCCTGCGAGGATGGTAAGGGGGCAGGGGATATTGTTGGTATCTATAGTTTCACTGTTGATATGTATTATTGGGTTCTTGCTGTACCTCTTTCGAACATAGCAGTGGAGACGAACTGGGACCCTCATACATACCGAATAGCAATACTAACAATTATTGTTATAGTCATAATAACAACAGTAAAAATAAACTCTTAACTCGCCTCCAGTCCGTTCTTCCATAAATATGCGTACCGCGCCTCCTGGGACCCCCACTGCGCCACCAGCCACACCGACCACAGTGCCACGAACGCCGCAAATAATACCACCAAATACGTGTATCGGAAATCGAACCCCGATGATCCCCGCAAATCCACCACGTTCACCAGCACCGCCACCGCAAGGCCCAGCACTGTAGGGGAGGGAGTTGGGGAGTTAGTTGTTAGTAAATATGAATTGGTCATATGAATATGAATGCACTGCGGGGGTGTGTGTTAGGGGGGCTGATTGTCAGTAGTTAATATAAATGGATACCATGATATGATATGACTATACATTTACGTTTACCAGTATACTTCCATTCCACAAACAAGTACAGTATCACTACACCCCCCCCCCCCTCCCAACACAACTATTACTCACCCGACGGCACAATGAGGCTCCTGGTTATAATAAATAATATAATTATATAATCATAACCACAAACATCAACCCCCCAATCCACCCCTCACCCGAGGGCACGATGAGGCTACTAGCAAAACTATAACAATGCAGTAATCCTACTTAATTATCGAAAATAAGACTACAATTACTGATCGCTACTCACCCGAGGGCACGATGAGGCTCCTTGTGTAAGATTGCAGAAACGCAAAGTACAGCCCCCTCTCGTGCCCGAAATAGTCCATGACCTTCTGCAGAGGCTGACTTAACCATAAGTGGGGCTTGCACCAGAACCACGGGTCGTGGGTCCATGGGAAGGCCCATTCGCGGTTTAACTCGCTCAGTCCGGTGGGCTGAAGGGTGCGCACAACGTCCTTGGCCAGGCGGCCGGCCACCAGGGCTCTGAGTTACAAAAGGAGAGTCAGTGATTGCATTAAAGAATAATGGTTTTAAATTTTATCATGTGACTGTGTCTGTGTGTACCCCCAGTATTAATATGTCAGTAGCTCAATCATGCAGTGTGTCCCCTACCCCCAATCAACCCCCTCACCTCAAAAACACCTCCGCACCCCCATTCGCGTAGTCCACGCGGCCGTTGCGATCCATCGATTTCGCAGCTTTGGCCTCCAGCAGCGAATCCATGACTGCCAGCTTCTCGCTGTAACCGAAAGCGTCGTTGGGCTCCACCGACTGATACGGACCCACAAAGTACCTGGGGGGTGGGTAGAGTAGTATGTGGATACTAGATGTAAGTATAGGGTTAGGTAAGTATAGCGAGAGGGTTTGTAACTTTTGATATCCACGATGTATAGAATATGGCTACACACATGTAAAGGACCGGTTATCGTTACTGCATCCGCGCACCACGCACAGTGCTATCCACTCTGATATGCGTTGTCGATAATAACATAATTGTATATCCTCCCACCCCATATCTCCCACACACCTCGGATACGGGTACGCCGTCCCCGCACACGCTTACCGTGCACATTGTTACATCACTAATTGTAATGTTATATGCTATATAACATTCCAACATAACATCACAACATAACAACACATCCCTCCCATCCCCCATATCCCCCACACACCTCGGGTAAGGGTACGCCCTCCCCGGCCCGTCCACGTGGAACGCCAGCAGCGGGGCGTTTCTGACGAACTGCCCGCGCTTGAAACCGGCGGCGAAGGCCCCCTTGCGGGGATCGGGCCTTATCAGCGTGTGAAACCCCATCTTCTCTGCGTATAAGCCCAGTCTGTGTAATGGGCATCCGATGAACATCACGCGGCGGTGGAGGTGCGATAGGGGGACGCCGGCGAATGCCAAGAGGGGCTCGGGGATGACTGGAGATCTGTGAAAGGGGAAGGGGTGGGGGGAGTTAGTGAATGGGTGAGAGGGGTAAGTGAGGGTGAGTGGGGTGGGGTGGGTGGGGTGAGAATGAGGGAGTATAAGTGAGTGGAGTGAGTATGGGCATCAGTTGGTGCTAAACCCATGCACACTACTAATGCAAATCCTACATTACATACTATTGATATACACCATCCACCCACTCTCACCTCCTCTGCATGACCTGATCGGCGAACTCCCTCATCTCCCCCAAAACGGCGTCAAACGCACGCTCAAACTTCTCCACCACCGTGTAACCCATACCCACTCCGTAGGGCGAGTGGCGAGTGTCGTCATCGTTATCGTCGTTATCGCCATTATCATCGTTATTATAGCCCCTATCGCGACCTCGCTCCTTGCTGTTACCGCCCGCATTGCCACCCCCACCCGCACCCGCACCCTCATTGCCACCCGCCCCCGCACTTGCACTCCCACTGGCAGTTTCGCCGGCATCCCCGCCCGCATTGGCCGGCGCGACGCGGGGGTGGGGGCGGCGGCGGAGCTGCGGTGGTCAGCAAGGGGCGGGCAAGGTTAGTGCAGTCATCGCGTGAGAGAATATTAATCGATGAATAAAATTGATCCAAATCTTGATGTCGGTATCGTTGGATTGATCGAATGTGATGAAAGACATAAACATGTACCAACATCGCCCCTCGCCTTGATCCCCCACCCCTCCTCCTGGGAGGCCTGCGCCTGCCGGGGCGCCAGTGCCTGAAACGGGGAACAAGGAATGGTAATATTATATTACGACTGCGATCCCAGGGCGCTCAGCAGTCAGCGAACCTCAACAACCGTTTTTATAATATCATATATCATATAAAACATATACATTCGACTACACTCGCCTTGCTGACGGCCTCCCGCGCCCTCGCATCCATCATCGGCCTCTCCACCCTCTCCACCGCCACCATCCCCGCCCTCTGCAGCGAGTGCTTTAACGCGGCACGGGCGTGGGTGAGCAGACCGTAGCCCAGGAAGCACAGCCAGTCGTCGAGGATGAGAGCTTGGGAGGGAAGAAGGAGACGGGATAATAATTATAGTACTAATAGTGATAATGATAACACAGCACGGGCGTGGGTCATCATCCCATTGCCCAGGAAACACAGCCAGTCGTCCAATATTAGAGCTGGGGGTGGGGGGAGGGAGGGGAGAACTGTAATAATCAGATAATATCGCGGATGGTCCAGCACCTCCGCTGCTGCGCGAGTGGAGAGAGCAATAGTGCTATTTGGTTGGTTTAAGTAAATAAGTAATAAATCAATAAATCAACACTGACCTGGTTTGATCCCGAACCCCCACGCCTCCCTCCTGACCTCCTTGTCGTCATAATCACCCATCTATCATAGTAGTATACATATATACATACATACACAACCCACCTGGTTTGATCCCGAACCCCAACGCCTCCCTCCGCACTTCCTTGTCATCGTAGCCACACCCATCTTACATAGAAATAAACGCATATCCATGTACCCAACCCAACACTGCTCACCTGGCTTGATCCCGAACCCCCATGCTTCTCTTCTGACCTCCTTGTCGTCATAAAACTCCTTCACCGTGGCCAAATCCCCGTGAAGCACGTGGACCAGATGGGAGAGGCGGCTGGCGTACGCCTGGGGAGGTGGGTTAATGCTCGTTATCATTACAATCATAATCAACAGTTAAAGTCCTCACCCTCGCTGTTTCTGTTATTATCACCTCATACTCCATCCACATCTCAAATGCAAATCATAGACTTACATAGTACTAGTAACATAGTATAAGTAACACAGATGGCATTGGTGCTATAAGCATAACCACTCGCCTTGTTCTGCATCGGCAGCGCCGTTATCGTCGCCACGCACACCCCCCCTCCCTCGTCACCCCCCTCCCCCCCCTTAATCGCTCGTTTCTCGATCTCGCTGCATGGCGCTGGTATGTGCAATACCACCAACATGTCCGATGGCTCATTGGGGTCTCCCGTGTCGCTCGTGTACCCCATCCCGTTGCCCACCAGGCGCTCGCTGAACTCGTGCTCCAGCGTGCGCATCTGCGATTGGTATTACCTCCAAATCTGTACATGTATGGATCAATATGCAATATACAACTGTTGGTATCTCTACTACTTAACTCAACCTTCCCATCCAACACAACACCCCCGCTTACCACCCCATCATCTTCCCGTATGTTCTCTATAAGTCACAATTACCATTAATAACACCCTCACAACAACACTCAATTATACGTTATACTTAAAGTCACTCGCCTTGTACGGGTCCCCCCCCCTCTTGATCTCCCCGTCCCCCCACCCCATCGCTGGCAATGTCGTCTCCATTACCACATCTGGATTGGTATCGGTCGAAAAAAGACGAGACGAATGCATAGAGTCGGTGTCGGGTGCATGGCTGGGGTGGCGGGCGGAGTGGGGGTGGCGGCGGGGGTGGGCTGGGGGTGGGGGAGGGAGAGTGCGGGGTGAGGAATGGTGGAGTGGGTATACATGCAAAGTATACTGGTTTGTATGTCAATCTGTTTATTTGTACTTATGTACACACATGTATAATTGTATAATGATACAAATAGTGTTTGTGACACTAGTAATACAAATATATGTAAGACAGTCTCGCCTTGCTTGGTCCTCCTCTCCTCGATGCGGATGCGGACCAGCAGCACGATGTCCTCCTCGGCTATCTGAGAATGGATAGAGTGACATAGAATTTGAATAGGGAATAAAGCGTGAATGGATGACAGTAATTAGTTTATTGTAAAGTAGTTTATTGTAAACATGGCAAGTACGCTACACCACCCCATAATAAGCAACAACATACGCCCCCCCGCTCATCCGATTCAAACTCACCAGCCCCCCGTGCCCCTCCTCAAACAGCGGCAGGTTGAGCCAGGCCGGGTGTGTTTCGTAATCCATCACCGTCGCACGCACACGCAACAACCTCCCCGTATCCTCCGGACCACTCGCGCTCCCCGCGTGATCCACAGCTCCCTTCTTATGACTAGTAGTAGTATTGCCAGTTTTCGTCCCTTTGTTGCCGGCCCTGGGCTTGGCCCCGCCCAGCCCCCACGCCCCGACCGCCCCCCTCCGCTCCCCCGCTCCCCGCCCCACCGCCCCCGGCCCCAGCCACTCCGCCGGGAGCTTCTCCGGCGCTTCGTGCGCCAGCCACGCCATCTCGCGCTCAATTGCGTGCGCCGCCGCGTTCAGCAGCTGTGGCACGCATCCGGGCCGCAGGTCCCAGGCGGCCCGGCGGGGGGGCGTGGGGTCGCGGGTTCGAACCCCGCCCGCGTCTCCCGGCGCCTTTGCGCCCCCCACGTCCCCCGGGACGTTGCGGGAGGCGAGGTTGGCCTCGTATCGCAACGCCTGCAGACGGGCGAAGTAGTCCAACAACACGCGCCGGTCCTTGAAGTAGCGGGGACTGAGGGAATGAAAGGGGAATCAATGTTAAAATAATGGTGAGAGAGGGGTGAGTGGGTGCATAGTATGCGTGCATGCATGCACGCTTTGATTGTGCAGTGAGCAATCGCCTGTATGACGGCTGACAATAACTAGTGAAATCAAACAAACATGCAAAGATG
This sequence comes from Protoeuglena noctilucae, assembly GCA_958009085.1. NCBI lineage: Eukaryota > Viridiplantae > Chlorophyta > Pedinophyceae > Marsupiomonadales > Marsupiomonadaceae > Protoeuglena > Protoeuglena noctilucae. Next base: position 131,607 of record OY253690.1, read on the forward strand.
CGCATTAGTCACTTATTATTGCAATGATATGACTTCCTCTCTCACCTGTAGGGCCCCCACGGCTCGTCCCCCATCGCCGCCCCCCCACCCTCGCCCCCGCCCGCATCGGCATCCGATCCGCCGTCGTCATCCTCATAGAGCCGACTGACTGCGGGAAGAGGGAGAATGGAAGTATGTGTAAACAACAGCTCGCACATCACCATCGACACTTACTCGTCGTGACGTCGATCGCCGTGCACACCGCCACCGGTACCCACACATCACCATCTACGCCCACACATCACCCTCTATAGTATACTACCGTATATCACCCATAACTCACGTCTCCTCGCTCTCGACAGGTCCGCCCTGTCCGGATCGGTCACAAGCGGCGTGACGTCGATCGCCGTGCACACCGCCAGCCCCGTCGGCTGCGGGGGCAGCACCTCTGCCAGAAACGACTTGGCCGGGTCTTTCCGTCTGTCTGACATGCGGGGGCTCAGGAAGTGAGCGGCGGAGGTGAGCCAGGTACGGGTGGTGCGAGTGGCTGCGGCGGTGGTGGTGGTGGTGGTGGCGGTGTTGGATCGCCAGGCTTTGTCGAAGCCACGGGGGAGGCTGGGGGTGGAAGGGGGAGAGGGGAGCTGGTGTTGTGAATGCATCACATTAGTCATATGTGCATGCTAGGTACTGGAACTACTAATTGTTGGTAGTTCCAAGCAACACCATCGACATGCTCAAGGGAACGCGTAGGGCATGCTATATATTAGTAACTATCATTAATACCAAACTTCTCACCGGTACGCGTAGAGCATGCTGTACACTTTGGCGAAGGCGATGCTCAGCGCCACGCGTGCGCAGGTGAGGGGGCGGGCCAGGCCCCTGGGGGGGGAGGGAAGGGGAGAGGGAGTGAGCGAGTAAGAGGGCAATGAAGTGAGTGAGGGAATGAGTGAGTGAGTGAGTGACAGAAACTTACACAGAGAATTAGTGTAAGTCGTGAGTAACGCTGTCCCCTCATCACCTGACGGTGCCGGGCGCGTCTGATAGCTAGTAACTATGATAACAATCTAAACCGGTAACTAGTTAACGATCATTACATATGCTCTGATCATCATAATTCGCCCATTGTCACCTGACCGTGCCGGGCGCGTCGTCTGGGAACATCCCCATCAAGCACGCCAGGCGAGCCATCTCCCTGTGAATAAGAGTCAGGGAGTGAGTGAGAGTAAGAGATAAAAGAGCGAGAGAGAGGAGAGAGGCAGGCGAGAGCGAATGCACCCCTGTTACCCCTCACTGCTACCACCACCCCACACACCTCACTGCTACATCACCACCCCACCCCACCCCTCACTCGCACCACCAACCCCATTCAAATCACCCCCCAGCCTCACCACCCCACCCTCACCTGGGGCTCCTCGGCACCGGGATCGTATCGGGATGCGGCCTTGTTCGAAAATACACCGTGTAAGGATATGTCGACACCCTCGCAGCACGAATCTCCTCACCCACCCTCCCACCCACGCCCAGGCCCACGCCACTCACCCCACCCACGCCCACACCACCCATGCCGCCCACGCTTGCACCCACCCCCGCCCCCGCCTGTCCCGCCGCACCGGCACCCGACCCCCCCATCCGATACAGCACGATTTGCACTTGGAATATGACACGTGGATTGGAAGTCTTGTTGCGTTGGGATCCCCTGTGTAGGACCAGCTCTAGCAATGCCTGGGTGTCGAGGTCGAGCTCGTTGTCAGTACCCGAGTCCCCTGTGCCGTAGGGGGTGTGGCTGCGGGCGAAGGGGTGGGATGGGGTCAGAGTTATTCAAGTGGGTGAAAGAGATGTGCGCGATGGGATACCATGCAGTCTGTGCCGTACGGGGTGTGGCTGCGGATGGGGGGTGGGGGGGTTGCAAGTGGTAATCAGGAGACGGTGGCATTGAGTGAGCGATGCGTGCATCCTGCTTACTGTACCACTGTGATTAACTCACCGCACGAGGTCCGCCACCAAAGGATCTGCCGTGACGTCGACCTCTGCCGTGACCATGCACTGCTGCCCCATAGACACCAAATCGTCGTCCGTCAGCTCGCCCAGGCGGTCGCCCAGCAAGAGGCAGTCCATGGACGTGCGCTGGGGGGAGAAAAGGGGGAGAGGGTAAGGGTTCGAGTCTTGCCCTGTATGTCACTCTTGCGGACCATCACACTCCCACCGCCCTCCCATCCCCAGGCAACCACCCCACCCCATGCAGCAACCACCCCACCCTACCCATCCATCCTCGCCTGTATGTCCTTCAACCGCCTCTCGAGCAGCCCATGGGCGTCGCTCCGAATCTTGACCAGCTCAGGGTCGTGGGCCGACCCCACGCCGCGCCTCCGCATCCGCTCGGCTGCCCGGTGCAGCGCGCCGTACCACTGCCCCGCCATCTCCCGCTGCAGGCTCCGCGGCACGAGCTTGGGGAGCTGTCCCTCGAACCACGCCCTCTCCATCTCACATCGCGCGTCACGCCAGGCCTGCTGGATACGGCGACGCACGCCGTCCGCGGAGGGACGCGGCGAGACCCCGCGGACGCACGAGTCCTCGGAAGCCAGGACGTCGAGGCCGAACCGGAAGATGTGAGGGATGTGGCCGTCCTTGATCCTCACCACGCGCGTGCCGCTGCAGGAGCTTGGGGAGGAGATTCACGCGCGCAGGAGTTGTGCAGTCGCGGCGCGACGGCATACTACCGCGCTCCTCCGCCACTCATATCCGAGCGCGGGACCAATCGCATCGCGACGCGAGCAAACAGCGTCGCTTCATGCGCAGGTCGAAGCACACGACCTCTCGCATCGCGACGCGAGGTCGGAGAGTCACCGCGTGAGGCGCCGGAACTGCGTATGATTCCTCACGCACCCGCGGTGGGAGCTGCTGCTGCTCCCGTCGTCCTGGGGCTTCGTCATGGCGTCGACCTGCCCGCATGCGCCTCCACACGGGCCATGGGCGGGGTATCGGCGGGCCGGGATGCACTAGAAGGCACGCGCGGAATAGAATAAAAACCAGCTAGTACCGCAAAAGCTCTTTCCTAGCTCCCCTCAAGCACCAGCGCAGGGGGAGGGATGTGCACGTGTCCCGAGAGCTCTAAAACCTCCCTAAGCCCTTCTGCCCAGCAGCTACAGCCGGTTTTCTATCGCGCCAGCATTGCGACGCCCCCATCTGCGCGCCCGTGCCACCGCAAGCCCCTGAGCTCGCCGCCAGTCAGAGTGCCACTTCGGGCTCTCCGCGCCCAAAGCGCGAGTTCGTCCACGGCGTCCCGCATCGCTCGCATCTTGCGTACAACTCCCGATCGGTACCGCTGCGCGACGCTCATCCGCCTCCCCTAGGTCGCGAGGGCTCCATGAACGCCACCGCGAGGCCGGCCTGCGCCCCGGTGCGCGCGAGCTCGGCGGTGCTGCCGAGGAGGGGTCCAGTGGCGCGGAGGCTCGTTCTCGCGCGGAGCAGCGACCGCGGCCCGGGTTTCACGACCGGCTTCGTCATCGGAGGCATCCTCTTTGGGGCCATCGGGGTGATCTTCGCGCCGCAGGTGACGCTCCGCTGGCGCGCCGACCTCGCTTCTGACGCTTGCCTGCTCGCGGATGCAAGCGCGCACGCGGGAAGACGCCCGCGGCGCAGGCATCGCGTCCGACGCGCCGCCGTGGCTTCGCGCGCAGATTTCCAAGGCGATTCTCGGGGATGACGACCGTCTGCGGCTTCCGCGCTTCCTTGACGACGAGAACAACAGGGATCTCGAGGTGACGGGCCGGGGACGCGTCCTGCCCGGCGTTTGGCCCCTGCTTTGACGCGCTCCTGCTTTCCGGGGACCCAGCGCGCCCGCCCCGCCTCCCCCCTTCGCAGGTGACCCGGGAATCGCTCACGTCCAAGATTTCCCAGCTGAACGCCGCGATTGACGACGTCTCGAGCCAGCTGCGCGCCAGCCAGAAGGCCGCCGAGGACATGCGCCAGTCCCAGGCCTAATGCTTCGCGTGTCTTCGTGCGACCGCCTGTTCCGGCACCGCTGCGGGCCCTGACGCTGCGCCGCCTTGCGACGGTAGCATCGCGGCCCGGCACGCGCGCGCCGCCGGCCCGGCAGCTCGCATTCCCTTGCTTGCCTCGTCCACACACACACCCGCTTCAAATCCGCCTCGAACGGCGGCGTCCAAGCCCATCAACTTGCTAGCCCGCGAAGAGCCGCTTTGCCACGCGCTCCTGCCCCGCGTCCGCCTCCAGCCTCGATCGCGTGCCCCCCTCCTCCGCCATCACCCCCCATGCCCGCTCACCCCCTCCCTCTTCCCTCTTCCTCTTACCGCCCACCTCCCCGCCGCCCCCGCCGCACTCGCCATGCCCGACGTCGCCGCCCCGCTCGCCCCCCGCCGCGCCCTGCACCCCTCGCCCCTCGGCATACCCCACCACCGCCGGACCTGGCGAAAGCACCTCCTCTCCCGCCATCTCCCGGGCACCCGCGCCGCTCGACCGGCCCTCGGTCGTCCCCTCCCCCGTCAGCGTCTCGCTCCCGCCCACCCCGGCTCCGTTGCCCTTGTCAGCGCCGCCCTTGGTGGCTGCCTTCGGTGCGCCCCTCGGCAGGGCATCCGGACCTGTCATGGGCACACCGCTCGTGAAGAAAGGGTGGGAGAGCGCCTCGTCGATGGTGATGCGCTCGCATGGAACGTACGTCTGAAGCGTGACAAGGAAGGACATGGGTGAAAGACAAGGGGCCAAGCAGGGTTAGGGAGGGCGGGTGTGGCCAGGGGTGAGGGGCATCCCGGAACCTCAGCGCAGGAGAGAGCATCGAGGCATGCGCGGGCGAGCGCGGTGTAACGCCCGTACGCTAGCGAGCCACTAACGGCACTGCGCCCCGCTGACCGCCGCAACCCTGCGCTCGTCTGTCACCAGCATGCGTCTGATGAGGTCGAGGGCGTCGTCGGAGGCGTTTGGGACCAGGGACCGCAGGGGCACGCCTTTCTTAGATTTGGAGAGGAGCATCATGGAGGTGTGGGGCAGGAAGGCGATCTTCCGGAGGTCGTCCGCGCTGGGGGACCCCAGCGTATCGTGAATGACGGCCAGCTGCGCGATCTCGCTGTCCCTGCGGGCGAGAGGCCGGGCGGGGCGTCGAGAAGCAGAGGTCACGCACGCTCAATACATGCTTCGTGCCCAGACAACGGCAACGGGATCCAGCTGGCACCACATGCGCGGGGCAAGCGCGGGGCGAGACCCGTTCGACGGACACGCCCATCGTAGCCAGTCACCTGTCCGCGCGGAAGAGCGGGCTTCCCCGGAAGAGCTCGGCAAACACGCACCCTGCCGCCCACACGTCCACCGCGAACCCGTACGAGCGCGAGCCCAGGAGCAGCTCCGGCGCTCTGCGGTGTCGCGTGATAACATGTGCGTTTCGATGAAAGGATCTCGGAGGTGCAGAGCCTGGCCTCCAGCTGCACAGACCGCAGCTGCACTCGAGGCACCTGTACCAGAGCTGGAAGACGCGGGGAGTGCACTTGGCCCCGGGACTGGCGTACGTCCTCGAGAGTCCGAAATCGATGAGCTTCAGGCAGCCGTCCGCGCCGAACATGATGTTGTTGGGCTTGATGTCCCTGCGCCCGCCCCGAGGCCCGTGATCCAGGACCGCAGCCGCCCCGTGCGCGCGGCGGAGACCTGCGAAACGCTTCACCTGTGCAACACTTGGAAGAACTGCAGGTGCTGCAGGCCCCGCAGGATCTGCGCCATATAGCTCTTGATGTCCGCCTCCCCGTACGAAAGCAAGCCCCGCTGCCTCGCTGCGGAAGCAAGCGGGGCGCGAACGCTCGCGAAACCATAGCGCCATGCTGCAATCAAACGCGGAGAAGCCCCACTCGCCTAGGATGACGCCCTCCAAGTCGCCCGTGCAGTACTCCATGGCGACCCACACGTTCGATTTGTGGACAAACACGTCGAAGAGCCGGACCACGAAGGGGCTCAAGACCTCCTTGAGGATCTGAGATGAGTGGGGCCGCTACCGGGGCGTCCAGTGCTGCCCTATCAGTCGCAGAAGTGCCAAGGAGCTCGAGGCCAGCCCCCTCGCATCACCCCTGACCCTAGCCCAGCGCTGCCCCTCGCCTTGATTTCTCGGAAGGCGGACCTGCTGATTCCCTCCTCCCGCTTCGCATCTCCCAGCCGCACCTTCTTGAGGGCCACGACGCGGCCCGTGGCCTTCTCTGCGCGCGCGCGAGGCAACGAGAGATTCCTTTGGGCCAGCAGCACATGCATCGATGCGGAGTTCGTTCAATTGGATCCTCTCATTCGCAGAAGGACCAAACTGTCGCCAGCACGCCGCCCAAGCGCACCGAGTCCCTTGTAGACCACACCATACGTCCCGGCGCCCAGCTGCGAGACCTTCTGGTACTTTTCCATCCACGACTGATCACAGTCTCTCTCTGCCTCAACGCAGGCCAGCCCCAGCGGCCACCAACGCGTCTTTGGACACAAGCACGCGCCGTGCAGCAATGATTCACCCACGCGCGTCGCGAATTCCGAGCACGTAAAGGCCAGTCTTCAGAATTCCTACCTTCCTCGCCACGACAGGTTCAATCAAGGGAGTCTGGAAGTCTGAGAGGAGGGTGATGACCCTAGGGGTCTTACCCGCAAGGACAGACAAAGAAACAGCATCTTTGATGGTCCAGGTAACGTCCCGTCGCGACATGGTACGCTAGCGCGAGGGCTCATCCGGCCATCCATGCAAGTTCAGGGTAGAGGTAGTGGAACGCGCACAGATGTGGCGAAGGAAGCAGGATCACGCGTCACAGGTATGTGAACAAAACAGCAGCATCTCACATCTCCTCCCGCTCGCGGTACCCGAAGAGAGACAGCGCGTACCCAATGAGCCCGCGCACCACCGACCGCCGCGGGACCTTGCAGGCCCCATCTACGGACGTCGGTGTCGAGGCCATCTCCGGACTCTGGCGCCCCGTGACCAGGTCCGGGTGGAACGTCACCCCGCGACGGTTCGTCGACCGGCCCCGGCGGGGCTTGGAGACGCGACCCTGCGATGGAAGGGTGGAGTGGGAGGGTCTATGTAACCAGCAGGGTCGCTTATAAGCAACGGGGGGCGGCGCATGGCTTGTATCAAGGGTGCTAGGAGGGCAGCTGGGTAGGAAGCTGTTACACCTGTCAGGGAAGGCCAGCTGCACGAAGTGAAGCTCCAGCAGCGCTGTCATGCCGGAATCAGAGCATCAAAGACACCGCCAACCCCCCTGACCCAACGACCCTGGATGTCACCTTGCCGGTCTTGAGCACGGACGGCGTGGCAGGGAGGCGGTGGCGGCGGGTCCCGTCGATGGCCCGGGCGGGCGTGAGGCCGGCATGCATCACGTGGCGCAGCTCCACAATCTGGCAAGGCAGAACGAGAGACGCGAGTCTCAGTCCCATGCCCGCCAGGCATTCTACTGGGCCAGCGTGTGCGGGATGCTATGTACAGTACGCGACTGCACCTGTCTTGTGTGACAGCAAACCCCCCGGTCCTGCCACAAATGCCACAAGAGCCGCAACACCACAGCCTGGTGCACGTGGGCCCGCACCTGTGTGGTCCCTTGCCCAGCTCCCCTCTCCACGTGTATGTTCGTGTCCTACCCCTCACCTGACTCGGCGTGTCCGCATCAGATGCCGATGAGCCACCCATGTCTAGGCGCTGCGGCGCCAAATCCGGCGTCACGTCCGGCCCCGCCTGGCCCTGCGCCGCGCCGGGTGACGAGTTCGAGTCCCGCCGGCAATCGGACGTGACCCCCGGGGTGACGACGTCCTCCGCGGCGCCCACGAGCGCCGGCGCGGGGCTCACGGGGCCCGCGAGCGGCCGCGGGGTTGCGTGCGCGCTCAGCTCGTCTCCTGGCAAGGCCGCCGCGCCCGTCCACTGGCCGAAGGACAATCGTTCGGACGGCGAGCACTCGGGCGGGAGACATTCCGCAGCCGCGGAGTCCGCGGGCGGCGGGGACGGGGCTGGCGCCACGGCTGCCTGCTCCGTCGCCTCCGCTGCGCCAGGGCCCCTCGTTCCCGCGCCCGCTCGTCTCCTGGGCGTTTTCCTTCGCTCGCCTGCCACCTTCCGCGCCGATTCGCCGCGCGCGATCCGCGACGGCCGCGCTGACGCTGCGCCAACCGCGTCCGATTGCTGGTGAGTCGCGGCCCTCGCGGGGTACTCGCGGTCCCTTCGACTCGTCCTTTCCGATTCTCTGGCGGCCGGCTGCGAGTCGGGGAGGCGAGGATGACGTCGCGGATGCGCCGAACAAAGATGTTTTCCAAACTAGCCTTGCTCGATCATGTGCGGAGTCCTCGCCTTCTCCGCCGATGCCTCGGACATGCGACGTTGCAGAGTCGCCTCATGCGCATCTCCCGCCAGGGAAAGCACCCCCCTGCGGCGCCGGACGGGGTGGCGTTGTTAGCCGCCTCGCTGAGCGCCTGGATGGATCGTAATACACACGTTCCGCACTCACCCCTCGCCCCTCATCGACATCCTCCTCGTCGTTACCATGGCGAGGCCTCCAGTATCCGCAGAATAGGGCTGAATAGGAAGGCGTGATTATTTCAGCCAGGATCTCCGCCCTCGACGGTTCTCCACAATGCCAGCGTCACTCCACGATCCCGGGGACAGCAGCCGGACAAGCACTTAAGCAACTTGAGCAAAGCGGCGCCGGGCCACTGACGCAGGATCGGCGTGTCGCTGGCGCGCTTAGTCGCCACGTGAATCGCGGACGCGTCTTTGCCGTCCGCGTCTATCGCGTTCAAGCGTCCGTCGTGTCACTCTTTGCTCCCTCGGCTTCAAAGGACAGCTGCCGGCGCCGAGATTCCCCGCCGCAGTGCTCCGGCACCATCCCTGATCCAGCCCTTCCGTCAACCCCCCCGCTTTGCCCTGCTCGCTGCTCCACTCCGTGAGCGTCATCCCTTGTCAGGGCCTGGGGCGAGAGGGCAGGCCCGGCGACCCGGCGAGCAAGTTCCGCGGCCGCTTGGGTGCAGAAGCGCTGCCGTGTCACTGGCTTGATTGACCTAGGACTCTGGTGAGAATCGTACGCCGCACAGGAGGCCCAGAGGCCGGCGAGCGCGCCCGTGAGCCGTGCGCGAGCCCGGCCCTCCATCGACGGCCCCAGGGCAGGCGGTGGGGCGGTGCGACCATGGGGCTGACATCCTCGAAGATGGAGAAGGCCCTCCAGGACGTGCCGGAGGAGGAGCGGTTCTTCGGGCTCGAGAACTTCTCCAACACGTGCTACGCCAACTCGGTCATCCAGCTCCTGTACTGGTGAGTCGATTGCCCGCGTGTTCTGCGCGCTCTCCCGTCTTATTGCGATGTTGGCATGAGTGGGTGGCGAGTCTCCCGTCGGATCGGTCGCCGTGCGCGAGCGTAGCGACGGTGCGCTCCGCTGCTCCGCGCAGGTGCGAGCCATTCCGCCGGGCGCTGCTGGCTTACTACGCCGAGGTGAAGGACACGATGGAGGAGAACTTACTGATGTGTCTCGCGGAGCTGTTTGAGCAAATCAGCACGAGCAAGAAGCGGACGGGCGTCATCGCACCCAGGCGAGTTCCCCGTGCGGCCCCGCGCGCGATGGACCGGGCCGCGAGTGGCGTGCGAACGACGCATCTCGATTCATCGGAACGGGGCGGGCCGCGCGCAGGAAGCTCGTGTCGCGGGTTCGCCAGGAGAACGCGATGTTCAGCAACAACGACCACCAGGATGCGCACGAGTTCTTGAATTACGTGCTGAACGAGGTGTGCGATGCGGTGGACAAGCATAAGGCGAGCAAGCGGGGGCAGGACCGGGGACTCCCCAACGGCTGCCACGCCAACGGAGTCGACGGAGGTGAGCGGCGTTTCTGCATTCCCGCAGCCCCGCAGCCCGCCCGGAGCGCCCGCGATCGCCCCTGCGCACCTCGCCGCAGAGGACGAGAACGCGCCGTCGACCTCCGGGCAGGGTGGCACCCAGGCGGGCAAGGGTGGTGTCCCAAGTTTGTCGTGGGTCCGCCGTATCTTCCAGGGCCGGCTGGTCACGGAGACGCAGTGCCTGCGATGTGAGACGACCACGTCCCGGGAAGAAGACTTCCTGGACCTGTCCCTGGTGAGTGGGTTGGATGAGTGATATGGCGGGGTGGGTGAGGGGGCGGGTGAGGCACTGCCTGCCTCGCTGTCTGCCTCCATGCCTGTCCTGCTGCCTCGCTTTTCGCAGGAAATCACGCAGAACTGCAGCCTGTCCGCGTGTCTCCGTCAGTTTAGCGACACGGAGCTCCTCAACATGAGGGACAAGTTCTTCTGTGACCAGTGCTGCTCCCTGCAGGCGAGAGATGAGATGCTCTTGCTGGGATTGGGGTCTGTCACTCGGTCTTTTGGTTGGGGTAGGCCACATTGACGGATGTTTCGATGACCAGCGTCTCGATGTTGCTATCATGTTCCGACGATTTCGCGTGTCGATTTACTTCCCGCAACTGCAGGAGGCCCAGAAGCGCATGGTCATCAAGCGGCCCCCGAACGTGCTGCTCCTGCACCTCAAGAGATTCAAATACACGGAGCACCTGGGGCGCATCAAGAAGCTGCCGTATCGGTGAGTGGGGACGCGGAGGTGCGGTGGTGCGGTGCTGTCAAGGTCATGCCGACGGATGCCGACCATACCATACAGGGTGGCCCGCGTACGGTACAACGTCGTCTGACTTGTCACCTGGTATTAATGGCGCGGCGTGCTGGTATATGTGACAAGCCATTCCCCCACTCGGTCGTGGGCCGCAGGGTGGCGTTCCCGATGCAGCTGCGGCTGAGCCACGTGGTGGGGAGCGAGGCGGGCGCGGACGCCCTGTACGACTTGACGGGCGTGGTGGTGCACGTGGGGAGCGGGCCGTACCACGGGCACTACGTGGCCTTGGCCAAGTCGCACGGGCAGTGGCTGAACTTCGATGACGAGGGCGTGGAGCCGGTGCCGGAGTCGGCGGTGCTGGCGACGTTCGGGAGCAGCACGGAGATGATGGCGACGATGGACCACTGCTTTCTGCTCATGTACATCCGCAAGCCGGAGGACTGGGGCTGCTGAGAGCATGCAGTGGGGGAGCTGGGGACGTAGAGGTCCGGGGAGCGGAGCGTGCGGGTGCAGCTGGAAGCAGGGCGTGTAGAACAGAGGGATGGGGAGGCCCGATCCGGCGGGGAGCGGCTGCGGATGCGCGGGGCGAGAGCGTGCTTTGAATGCGTTGTCCATCTGCTGCTCTGCATGTCGCTGCGGGCGCGCTTGAAGGGCGGCGGAAGAGGCCGGGGGGCTGTGTACGGGACCAGCAGCGACTCGGCAGGCGCACCGGGCGCGGCGGATCGCCGTGATGCGGATGCAGGGCCCTGGGCGTCAGGCGCGGACTGGCGCAGGTGTGCCGGAGCCGCGGCTCGTTGCTGCAGTCGCGGAGGGTGGCCGTGCTGGTGACAATTGCGTACTAGAGGTCCTGAAGTGTGTACAAAGGCGCTGCGCACGCTGAAGTCGGCGTCGGCGGGGCTAAGCATTGACGCTGCTGGTGCTTCGGGAGCCGGAGGGGCTGAGCGGACCCGATCGGGGCCGACGACCACGCGGTAGGTGAGGTGGAAGTGCGTTTAGTGCGCGGCGTTGCAAATGTGTCGAGTAGCTAGATGCACCAGCCCCCGGGCATAGAGCACGGTAAATGATGTGTCGCGTTCGACGCAGTGAGGGGTCGGGAGGGCCTTTCGGTGGCCATGTCGGCGACTGTGAGTGCGAAGACGTCGTCGGAGGGGGCGAGCGTTGGTGAGGCATGCGCAGGAGGGCTGCACCCCTTCGTTGGAGAGCGCAACCTTGCAGCGACATTTGGCGCGTCCCGCTGGCGCGCGCAGGGTGGGGCGACCTGACCGGGGAACTGCATCGCGAGATCCTGCGGCTGGTGCCCCTGCGCGACGCCACGGCGGCGCGGGGGGTGTCACCGCAGATGCGCGACGAGGTGGACGAGGCGTGGAGGGCGTGGGGCATCCGGGCCACGGCGGAGGACAAGCGGGAGGACATCCGCGGACGCTTTCGTAATCACCCATCTTTCGCGGAGCTCGACTTCAGTCCGCTGATGGTCTACGCGTTCCAGGGGTCCCACGTGCACCACCTGGCGAGCCTGGGGCTGTGGCGGCTGGCCCTGCTGGTGGCGATGGGGGCGGATGTGAACCGACGACTGAAGAGATCGTGGCCGGCGATGTCGTACTGCGCGGGGCGGGGGTGCGTGGAGGCGGTCAAGGCGTGCCTGGCGGTGGGGGCAGAGGTGGACGCGCCTGACAACGATGATTTTGGCTGGTGGACGGCGCTGGTGCATGCCGCATGGGGGGGGTCACGAGGCGGTGGTGGAGGCGCTGCTGGAGGCGGGGGCGTCGGCCCCGGTGTGGTTTTATGGCCAGGATCAAACGTTGGCAGCGGTGTGCGAGGGTCATCCGACGGCGGGCATCGTGCGGCGGCTGGTGGACGCGGGGGCGGACGTCGAATCTCGTTGTTACGGTCGTCCTGCCCTCTGCAATGCCGCGCGTCTCGGCAACGTGGCCGTGATGGTGGCCCTGGTGGACTTGGGGGTTGACGTGGCTGCGACTGATTTAATGGGGTGGACCGCGATGCACTGGGCAGCAAACGGAGAGGTTATGGGGTGGCTGGCGGCGCGGGGGTTGAGCGTCCATGGCAATAGTGGGGAGGACTCTCCGCTCCACTGCGCTTGCCGTCATGGCCGCCTTAACGCCGTACGCGCCCTGATCGAGCTTGGTGTGGACTTTAATCACAAGGACGGAGATGGTAAAACGCCTCTCCATCATGCGGTGTGCTTCCATAAAGAGCCAGAGGCCATGGAGATGACGCTGGTGCTGCTGGCGGCGGGGGCGGACATCAACGCTGTTGATGGGCGCGGCAGCACACCCCTGCACTGCGTCGGGCACGCTACGTGCGCGGACGTGCTGGTGGACACCGGGGCGGACCTGGAGGCGCGGGACCGGCAGCGCCAGACGCCTCTTTATCACGCGTTGTGCTTATATCCGGAACAAGAGGCCGTGGAGTTAACGCGGGCTTTGCTGGCGGCGGGGGCGGACATCAACGCTGTTGATGGGCGCGGCAGCACACCCCTGCACTGCGTCGGGCACGCTATGTGTGCGGACGTGCTGGTAGAGGCGGGGGCGGACCTGGAGGTACGAGACACAGAGGGCAAGACGGCCATCTATGCAGCCGCAACTTCCACGCGCAACAGGTCCGAGGTCGTGCTGCGACTGGCTGACCGTGGCGCAGATCTGGTCAACACGGGCGGGGAGCCGGGGCTTTTGATGCGCAAGGTAGAAGAGCTCCGGGCCGAGCGCAGCCCCAACCATGCCGACTGACCTGGCTGATCATGAGGATGTCGGCTGTGCATTGCGCAGGTGAGCGGCTGGCCAGGCCCGACGCAGCTGCAGAGCTGCCTTAGCCTGTGTACACGAGCGCTTGCCCCGCACCCGCAGGCGGTGGGCATGCGGACGGTGGAGGCACGGGTGGCGTGGGCAGGGCAGCGCAGAACAGTGGGGTTCTTCTCAACCGCGGGCAGTGCTTGCGTGGGCAGCATAGGTGTGCGTGGCGACACGCAGTCGGGGCTGGCTGTGGGGTCTAACACAGCAAGCGGAGGGTGGTGTGATTAAGCTGGTCGACGCAGTCGCTCATGTGCCATGAATGGTGCTCCGTGCCTTTTGAACAGCTGGCGCAGCCGTGCGGGTTACAGAGGGACGAGACGAGCGGAACAGGGCATGGCGTGTCACGCTACCACTTGCCCAGCATCCGCAGCGCCGAGGCCACCACCAGGAACACCGACGTCATCATGCCCACGAACCACTTGATCATGTCGTTCTTGGAAGCCTCGAGCTGGGTCCTGCAGGCAGCGGGGGCGAATGGACTACTAGCACAGGACGGGTGGCGTGCATGGCGTGGCGTGACTGGCATGGGACGGGTGGCATGCCAAAATTCCCTGCTCCCCGACCTCGCCTCCCTTGCTCACCTCAGCGCGTTGAGCTCCCTCTCGAACTTCTGGTCCTGCTCGTGCACCTGCTCCATCATCTTCCGCAGCTCCTCGCGCGTGTTGCCCCTCTCCAGGTTGATGTCCAGGCGCTGCGTGCTCTGCAGCTTGTCGACCTCGTGCTTGAACTCCACCCGCAGCGTCTTGATGTCCTGCCCCAGCTGGCTCTGCCCGCTCTGCACCTGGCCCAGGCTCATCTCCTGCGCCTTGAGCACCTCGGCGCGCGCCGACGCGATGCGGCCCTCCAGGTCGATCAGAGCCCGCTGCAGCGATGCCTTCTCCACGTACGTCTCCGAAAGACGCTCCTTGTGCTCGCACAGCAGCTGGGTCAGGTAGGTGGCCAATCGGTCGGCCTCGTGTCGCGGCATGCCCACCTCCGTTGAGAACTTGTGCGACATCTCGAGCGTGTTCACGAACAGGTTCTGCGCGAAACCAGACAGCGCATAGTAATCTAAGAAGAAACGCGATGTCGCGGGGCGGCTGCGGGGCGCGCCAGCGCAAACGCCCAGGGATTGCTGCCCGCGTGCCCGGGAGCCGCGCTGCGCCGCCCTCACCTTGCGCATGGCGGCTTCGGGCGACATGGGAATGGACGCGGCGCTCCCGCCGATGCCGCCGACTAAGTTGGCGCCCGGGGAGGGCCCCGAGCGTTCGCTCCCCGTCCGGGCCTGCGCGGCCGTCCCGAAGAACGACTGGTCCCCCTGAGGCGTTCCCGCGATACCCTCGAGCGTCATCGACGTCTTGGGCTTGAGTGCCGGGGCGCTCGCGTGGCCCCGCGACGAGTCGCGGAGAACGTCAAGCGACGTTCCTTGCGAGGGAGCCCCCGCGGCGCTCACGGCCGACGAAAGGCATCTGGCCGCCGTCGACGATGCGAACACCTGCAGGAGATCACGGACGAGCTGCGTCGGGCGTCTGCGGGGCCGGAAAGGGGCGCGTCCATTGCTCCCAGCTACCGCCGCACCTCGCCGCCCCAGCGCCACCGATAGCGGTCCACGTGCCCTGCCCATGGTGCTGGCGATCGTTTCCAAGCGTCCCGAGCCAGCGGAGTGCGGCTCGCGTCGCGGGACGCCGCGAACGCGCGCCAGCCCGGAAACAGAGTGGAGCGCCCCAGCCCGGCCATGCTGCGGTGCCAGTGCCGCGAAGTGCCGAGTTCCGCGGTCTTCGAGAGACAAGGGGTCAAACAGGCCCCGGAATAGGAGGCGAGCGCGTGCATGGTCCTCCGCAGGAGGACCTCTGCTGGGGAAGTGGGCATGGCCCTCACGCTGCGTCGCGGCTCAGTCACGGCAAGCACTAACGAACTACGTCTGAGGACAGCGAGGGCACGCACGCGCGCCCGAGGCGTCGCTCGCGCTGGTCAGACCAGGTGTTGCCCCAGCCGTGCTGGTCTCACGCGCTTTCTGCCTGCACCCAGGCTCCTCCGCGGACACATTTGGTGGCACATCGTCTCTGCGGCACAGGGACGAGAGAGCTAGCTTTGTCCACACCCCGAGCGCAGCATCGCAAACCAGCGTGCTTCTGCACGCCATCCCCTGCCTCCCTGGGCTCTAGCGCCAGAGCTGACGAACGTTCGTTTGCTTCCCAGTCACATCCTGCGTCGGGGCGACCAGGAGGCGGCTAGGTCTCGCGTTCAGCCAGTGGGGCAACACAAATGGGGGACTCCAGGTCCCGCTCCCGCTCCCGCGACCGCTACGGCCGGTCGGATAGCAGGTGCGAGTGTATATCGTGCCGCGACGGCGCGAAGCCATCGCATCGGGTGCCGCGGCGCCGCTCACGGTCCTCAACCGGCGCTGTGGGCGTCGAAGCCCGCCCCGGCGCTTTTGAGCCACCTCCCGCCCGCGCGAGCGCCGCGTCGTCATCATAATCACCCACTGCGTCTTTTGCAGGGACCGCCGCGAGCGTCGCGACGAGGACGCGTCGCGCCATCGCGACCGGGACCGCCGCGACCGCGACCGCGATGGTCGTCGCGACCGGGAGGCGGAGAGGGGCCGGGATAGGGACAGGGACGCGCATCGTGGCCGCGACTATCTTTGGGAGAGAGACGACCGCGAGAGAGATCGCCGGTCGGACCGGGAGAGGGAGCGGGAGCGGGAGCGGGAGAGGGATCGCCGCCCCATCGGCCGCGACCCGGGGTCTGCGAGAGCCGAGGGCGGGGCGGGGACGAAGGCCGCTTTGCCGGAACGGCGGGGTGACGAGGGCCGGCGAGGGGCGGACTCGGGGGGTCCGTTGCCCCATGGCAGGTGAGGCGGGTGGGTGGGTGTTGGGCTGTGAGCAAAGCATTGTGGGTGCAGGAGCGAGGTGTCGTTTCGTGTGGCGTGGTTAAAGGCTCTATATCCCTGCGATGCGTGCAGGGGCAACGGTGCTGCTGGGAGGGAGGGGTCGCGAGACCGGGGCGGGGAGGCGGGGACGGCAGGGGCGGTGGAGAGCGAGAACGGGGAGGGGCGCAAGGAGCCCATTTCTCTGGAGGAGCTGCTGAAGGTGAGCTGGGGTGATTGGGGTGATGTGATGAGAGTTGCTGTCATTGGGGTGATGGGAGCTGCTGAAGGAGAGAAGTGGTGATGGTTGGGTAGCATGAAGTGGTTCCGGCATGGAATAGGTCGACAGGTAGTACCTGCTTTGTACGCTGGTACAAAGCAGTGCATCTGCTGAGTTTGCCTAATTCACTCACCCCTCACCTCCCCTTTCATTCCTTCCCTCTCACCCCTCCCATCACATCCCTCATCCCTCTTATCCCCCTCACCTCCCCTTCACCTCATCGCAGCGGAAGCAGGAGGAGGCAGTCGCGGCGGCCCGGCCGGTGTTTCTGACGAAGCAGCAGCGCCAGGAACAGGCGTTGCGGGCGCTGGAGGAGAGGCGGAGGGCCCGGGAGACGGAGCTGGAGGCCATGCGGTGAGGAATAAGTATGGATGGGGAGCGATTGGTACTAATTGTGTGTGTATGAAAGGGTGTCGGTGCGGTGGGGGACAGGAGATGGAGCTGGAGGCCATGCGGTGAGGCACTGTGCATGGGGAGCATGGGGAGAGATGGGAAGAGAGGGTGGCGATGCGGTGAGGGATTAAAGGGGAACTGCCACCATGCAGTGTTGGCATGGTCGTCCTCATGTCACTCGCAGCCACCAGCACGCGTCGGTGCTAGATGCACTCTTGTCCTGCACTATAACTGGTACTGCCAATTCTAGTAAGATTATGACAACTGATGTCCTATTATCCACTCGCAGCCACCCGCACGTGTCGGTGCTGGACGCCGAGATGCACAATCCCTTGTACTTCACAAGCATTGATAGCAAGACTAACATGTCCATTATTTGATATCTTTGCCTGCAGCCACCAGCACGCGTCGGTGCTGGACGCCGAGTTGCAGGAGGCCCGTCAGCGCGAGGCGCGTCTTCAGGAGGCCCAGGCATTGAGGGACCCCAGGGAGAGGGAGAAGCTACTGCAGAACATACGGAGGACGTACCTGGGGGGAGGGCCGGTCAAGAAACGCAAGGCGAGTGATAAGCATGGGTGGTGAAATATGATGAATGATGCGGGTGTGATGGTGTGTAACAAAGGGGAGGGCCTGTCAAGAAACGCGAGTGCTATGAGGGGGGTGTTATGGGTGATGAGGGTAGGTTGGTATCTTGTACCTGGGGGGGATGGCCGGCCGAGAAACGGAAGGCGAGTGTAGATGGGGATGTGTTGTGAGAGGGTGGTGAGGGTGTGTTGGTAGTGAGGGTGTAGGCGCAAAGCTGTATGTGACTCCAACTCCACTCCCCTCATCCATGGCCCTCATCTTCACTCCTCCCTCTGCAGGTCACGGCGGGCCCCGAGCGCGACCGATTCAAATTCGAATGGGGAGCGGAGGAGGACACTCTCCGCGAGGCCAATCCTTTGTTGTCGCACGCCATAAACGGCGTGGGTGACGCTCCGCTGTTGTTCGGTCGCGGGACGAGGGGTGGGGTGGACCGGGAGCTGCAGATGAGGGAGAACGTGGCGAAATCAGCGGAGGCGAGTGGTGGATGAGAATGTATACGGTGATAGTAGTTATAGTAAATATAGTAATATAGTGATAGTAATACAGTGATAGTGACCGGGAGCTGCAGATGAGTCAATGAGTGGTGATGGTGGATGCAGTGACGGTAATAGTTATAGTGACGGTGACATTAAGAGAGCGTCCCTTCGTTCTCCCCAGACCCTCAAGCGTTATCGCACGGAGGAGGAGATCAAGTCATTGGCGGAGATCGGGAGCAAGGACCACTGGTGAGAGCCAATTATAGGCGATGGATAATATATAGATGATTTATACATATACACATATATACATATGGTGAGGGTGGGGGAGATCAAGACGCTGGCGGAGATCGGGAGCAAGGACCACTGGTGAGAGGTGGATGTAATTTATGTATCGCGATGTCATTACGGGTATCGGTATTTTCGTCGTCATCTTCATCCTCACATCATTTCGACAATTTAACATGATATTAATATTATTATAATAGTTTTTTGATAAAATGATAATATTATGATAAAATATATTATGGGTATTTGTGGTGTTGCAGGGACAAGCGCGAGAAGGGCAGCCTGGCCAAGATCAAGCATTGGTCGGAGAAGAAACTCGAGGACATGGACCAGAGGGACTGGAGGATCTTCTTCGAGGACTTCTCCATCTCGTACAAGGCGAGTGTCATGTGCTATGGATTGACTGTTTGCTTTCAGTCATGCCACCCAACCCCTTGGCACTCCACTCTCCACCACACCCCACCCAGCCCACCCAACACCCCACGCCCTCACACCCCCCCACACCCTCACCCTCACCCCACACATCCCCCCACACCTTCCCCCCCCCCAGGGCTCCCACGCCGACAAGCCCCTGCGTTTCTGGCACGAGATGCGCGTGCCCAAGGCAGTCCTCAAAGCCATCGACCGATTGGGCTGGAAGGACCCCTCCCCCATCCAGCGCGCCGCCATACCCCTCGGCCTATCCATGCGCGACGTGATCGGTATTGCCGAAACGGGTTCTGGCAAGACGTGCGCGTTCGTGGTCCCCATGATTGCGTTCATCGCCAAGCTGCCCAAGATGACCGACGAGGTCGCGGCCAATGGGCCGTACGCCATCATCATGGCGCCGACGCGGTGAGGGATGATTGGTGGTGGGTGATGGTTGTATTTATAAGTGAGAATGGGTGGTGGGGTGGTGATGAGTGGTGTGGGTGAGGGTGACGGTGATGAGTCAGGGTGGGTGATGGATGGCAGTCACCCTAACTGCTAAACAGTGAGCTGGCCCATCAGTTGTGATAGGCTCTCTTAGTATAAGCTAATCATAACTTCCCCCCTCTATCTCCCCCTCAGTAAGCTGGCCCAGCAGATATCAAATATAGATAGTGAGTAGCCTCTACTTAAATTACCCAATCCTCTGTTCTTCCCAGTGAGCTGGCCCAGCAGATTGAGGAGGAGACGCGCAAGCTGATGCACTACTCCGAGTACCGATGTCTGTCGGTGGTGGGGGGGGAGTCCCTGGACGTGCAGGCGTCCGCGCTGAGGAGGGGGGCGGGTGAGCGGTGATGTCAAAGACCACAGCATTGAGATGGCACAACACGTGTCTGTGTGGGTGTGTAGGTGTGTGTGCGTGTGGGTGGGTGAGTGTGTGGGTGTGTGTGTGCGTGTGGGTGGGTTAGTGTGTGTGTTTGGGTGGGTGGGTGGTGATTGGCAGATGGGCAGGCGTCCGCGCTGAGGAGGGGGGCAGGTGAGCGGTGGGTGGGTGTTGGTGGGTGCAGGTGGTGGGTCACAGACTGTAAAATGCAGGGATTTGCGCAGTGCTAAAAAGCGTAGACACCTCTCCTAGTATCGTCTTACCAATTACCATCTACTTAAATCCCATCCGCAGAGGTGGTGATTGCCACGCCCGGCCGCGTGTGTGACCACATCGAGCGGCAGTACCTGGTGCTGAGTCAGTGCAACTACATTGTGCTGGATGAGGCGGATCGGATGATCGACCTGGGATTGGAGCTGCAGGCGAGATGATGGGGTGGGGTGGTGCGGGCGGGTAGGGATGGTGTGGAGTGGTGAGGGGTGATGTGGTGCAGGTGAGGTGAGCTAAAACAGTCTATGTTGTTTTTGTCACTATTGCTAATAGTAAGATTCTTTGTGCGCCCCTGAGGCAATCGCAGGTCAACCAGGTGATGGACGCGATGCCCAAGGGAAAGCTGAAGCCCGAGGCAGAAAATGCCGAGCTGGACCCCACGGCCATCTACCGCATCACCTACATGTTCAGGTGAGATTGACAATAGAGCATGTGCCAAGTCACCTACATGTTCAGGTGAGATGATGGGATGTTTAGATGGGGTGGACGGGGCATCTGCCGAAGAGTACGCTTGACTTGCACCCACAACGACGGATAAAAACACTTACTTCCGCACCCGGAGACACACACCCACACCCACACCCACACCCACACCTACACCCACCCATACACACTGTCTGCTCTCTCCCCTCAGTGCCACGATGCCCCCCACGGTGGAGCGCATCGCCAAGAAGTACATGCAAACACACACATACACATCACAAAAGAAAGATATAGATACACCAACTCTCTCTCTTTTCCTGTTCTTTCAGTGCCACGATGCCCCCCACCGTGGAGCGCATCGCGAAAAAGTACATGCGCAATCCGGTGGTGGTGACGATCGGGGTTGCGGGCGACGCAGGGGCCAACATCACGCAGCGCATCGTCATGGTCAGCCCAAGCGAGAAGGACCCCACGCTGTTCCGGTGAGTGAAGCATAGAGTATGGTAAATGTTTTATCATCTGTGTTCGTGAGAGGGACGTTACGCTGCGCCAGTGAGAATGGTGCTTACTATGCGGTCGCAAGATACGACATTGTACTCAACACGTTGCAACTCGACCATTTCCCCTCATCGCCCCCTTTGCATCCTTGTCCTCTTCCTTAGGTTCCTGCGAGAGCTTCTTGCAGACACGGCAGACAACAACTAGGTCCTTGTCATTGTTATTGTCGTTGTGTGTAATAGTAATTAGTAACTATACTTGTGCATCTCCTCTCCCCCAGGTTCCTGCAAGAGTTCTGGAACACGGCGGACGACAAGAAGGTCATTGTGTTTGCCAACACCAAGGCCACCTGCGACATCGTGCAGAGGTCGCTCGAGAGGCAGGGATACTCGGTGTCGGTGCTGCACTCGGGGAAGGCGAGTGGGGTTATGGCAATATCAATGGTGATAATGTCATTGTTAATGATGTTATATTATCACTGTGATTGTCAATACCTATAAGATGGCGCTCGAGAGGCAGGAGTACTCGGTGTCCGTGCTGCACTCGGGCAAGGCGAGTGGTTATATATGATCGATGTCAGTGTTATTATATGTCATTGTATGTCAATATGAATACCCATCTCATAATATGGCGTGGGAGAGGCAGGGGTACTCGGTGCCGGTGCTGCACTCGGGGAAGGCGAGTGGTAAGTGTTCGCGGCAATGCCTGTGTGTGTAATTGGCAATGCCCACCACCCTCTGCCTTGTGTCTCGTGTCACCCCATCCCACTCCCTGCCTCTGGTCAGCATCCATGTCCCACTCTCTGTTCCCCACCACCCCTATGCAGACCCAGGAGGCCCGCGAGCACGCCATCCGCTCCTTCCGGGAGGGCGCCAACAACGTGCTATTGGCCACGGACATCGCCGGGCGGGGCATCGACGTGCCGGACGTGTCGCTGGTCGTCAACTACGAGATGCCGCAGAAGGTGAGGGGGAATCGATAAACAGTTATCTGATAATAATGGATGATGCCGCAGAAGGTGAGGGTGGATGAGATGCTGGTGATGGACTCGCAATTGAGTAGGAGAAGCCGCAGAAATTGGCAGTGTGGCGGCAGTCATACACGCGCCCCGTGGTGCCATTGCCAGCACCCTGACGGGACTTCCCCAATGCCCTGCCATGCATTAAGTGATTGCGTGCTGCCGTCACCATGCACCCCACGCCCCTCTGCCCCCCCATGCCCCTCCCCCACCCTGCGTACTCTTGACTGCCTGCCGCCGTCAGGCACCCCACGCCCCTCTGCTCACCCCCTCTGCCCACCCCAACCACCCCACGCCCCTCTGCCAACCCCAAGCATCCCACGCCCCTCTGCCAACTCCAAGCACCCCACGCTCCTCTGCTCACCCCACCCCGTGCGCAGATCGAGCCATACACACACCGCATCGGGCGCACGGGACGCGCGGGCAAGAAGGGGACGGCCGTGTCCCTGGTCACTGCGGGGGACTCTGTCATCTTCTACGACCTCAAGAAGCTGCTGGAGGTGAGGGGTAGCATGCATGGTGTGAGGTCATCTAATGTGACCTGAGGAGGCTGCTGGAGGGGTGAGGGGGCGTGAAGGAGCATGCATGGTGCGAGGGCTGTGGTGCTTGGGTAGTGGCTGCGACCTCGTGAGAGGCGCAGGGTGGGTGGGTGGAGGTGCAGGGTAGGGTGGGTGCGGGCATGCAGTGCGTGTGTTGTGCGCGATGCATTGTGCAGCAACATGCAGCTCTCCGCACTCCCCCGCACACATGCGCTGAGCGGGACCTGGCATGGTCGACCTGTGCTCGTTTTTAAATGTGGCACAAGTACTGCGCCCCTGGATATCGAGGGGTGTGTGTTGTCGTGATCGGCTTGCATACCTGTGCTGTCCATGTGCACCGCAGAAGGCCAAGCAGCACATCCTACCCGAGCTCGCACGCCACGAGGCGGCACAGAGGCCAGGCGGGGGCATGTGAGGGGCGCGGGAGTGAGGGCCAGAGAGGGCCATGCGGAGAAGCACACGAGGCCCAGGCAGCGATGCGCAGAGCGCACGTGCCGATGGCATGCCGCATGGAGCCGGAGACAGCGCCGGGAGAGCCCGCGGGGCTCGCGAGGAGCGTGGGCAAGGACCGACCGAGGAGCACGGGGGAGAGGAGCTATGCACAATGCTGCGGCAGGTGCCCCTCCGGGTGTCATGTAGGATGCACGACGAAATGTAGAAAGCGCAGCCACGCAACGACACGGCTCCGCGGGCCGGCTAGGGCGGTGCTGGCTGTGGGGCGGCCTTGTGACATCGCTCCTCGTCCGTAGCGCTCCATGTCGATGGCTGAGTCGCGTGTGAAGTGCATGTGTACCTCGGCGGTCTTCTGGGCTGACCCGTGCGGAGCATCGGCGCAAGCATTGGCGCAGCCAGCCACAGCACGCAAGCCGGGGTCTCCCCTGCCAGGCTGGCAGGTGGGCTTCGACGGTGGGGCCCGAGACCGGCGCAGGGCACTTCGCGCCAACAGCCGAGCAAGTGCGAGAGTGAGGTGCGAGCCGCGAGCGTGCGATCGGACAGGGAAGCGCTGGTTAGAACTCACATCAGCCAGCCTGCGGTCCGGTGGGCGTCTGCGCCGCGTGCGAGGCCGGTCTCTGCTGCAGGTGAGGGGAGAGGTGGTTGCGGAGAAGGACACTGCGGGCGTCGGGGCTTCAGGCGCGGCGCCTGCGGGTGCTGAAAGGACCGTGCACTCGGGCAGGGTGGACGGCGCGCGGGGCCCGTGTCCGCCGGTCGGCGTGCGATGGCGGGCGGACGTAAGGCTAAGCGGTCGTCGGCGACCAAGAGCGCGGCTCCGCAAGTCGGTGAGGCGCGCAGAGGAAGGGCTTTGCTTGTTTGAGCAGCGGTTGCCTCGTTGCAGCATCCGGCCAAGTCTGTTGGCTCGCGCAGGGTGGGGCGACCTGCCCGGGGAGCTGCATCGCGAGATCCTGCGGCTGGTGCCCCTGTGCGACGCCACGGCGGCGCGGGGGGTGTCGCGGGAGATGCGCGACGAGGTGGACGATGTGTGGGGGGCGTGGGGCATCCGGGCCACGGTGGAGGACGAGCGGCGTAAACTTCGCCAGGCCCTTGATCAAGATCCGTTTGAGGTCGGCTTCGGTCCGCTGCTGGTGTTGGCGTTCGAGGGATCCCACGCGCACCACCTGGCGAGCCTGGGGCTGTGGTGGCTGGCCCTGCTGGTGGCGGAGGGGCCGGACATTAACGGTATCTCATGGCAGAAGTTTGAGGGGTATCCGAGCCAGTCCCCGCTTATGGTGGCGGTGCGGGCGTGGCGGCCGGTGGGGCGCGGGGCGGATGGGAAGGTGGAGTGGGCGTATGCGCTGGGGGACGAGGAGGTGGCGCGGGCGGTGCGGGCGGCGGTGGCGATGGGGGCGGACGTCAATCGGCGGCTTTTCCAAGCCTGGCCGCTGATGACGTATTGTGCGTGGAGGGGGTGCGCAGAGGCGGTCAAGGCGTGCCTGGCAGCGGGGGCGGAGGTGGACGCGCCTGGTGGCGATATCGATGGCTGGGAGACGGCGCTGGTGCACGCGGGACGGGAAGGTCACGAGGCGGTGGTGGAGGCGCTGCTGGAGGCCGGGGCGTCGGCCGAGGTTGGGGAAGATGACGAGGATGAGACGTTGCCAGCGGTGTGTGACGGTCATCCGACGCCGGGCATCGTGCGGCGGCTGGTGGAAGCGGGGGCGGACGTCAACGCTCGTTGTTACGGTCATCCGGCCCTCAATAATGCCGCAAAGTTTGGCAATATGGCGGTGATGGAGGCGCTGGTGGAGCTTGGAGCCGACGTGGATGGCACCGACGTACTGGGGCGGACTGCGATGCACTGGGCAGCGAGTGGGGAGGTGGTGCGGTGGCTGGTGGCGCTGGGGTTGAGCGTCCAGGGCGATGGGGGCTACGAGTCCCCACTTTACAGGGCTTGCTACGATGGTCGGGTCGATGCCGTCCGCACCCTGATCGAGCTGGGTGCGGACGTCGACGTCAACTGCCCGAGCATGCATGGCAGTGCTCCCATTAATGTTGCGGTGGGCTTCGCAACGAAGCAAGTTGCCGTGGAGATGACGCGGCTGCTGCTGGCGGCGGGGGCTGACGCCAACGCTGCTGATAAGCACGGATACGCGCCCCTCGATAACGCCACCCACAAGGCATGCAGGGCCCTGCTGATTGACGCTGGGGCGCGCCCGAGGACGAGGGGCCAAGACATCGACAGTGACGTGTCGATCCCTAGCTACGGATCGTCCTTCAGCGAGGGCCCCTGGGGGTGGTTCTAGCGAGCTAGCAGACGGAGGAGGGCTGCTGGAGGGCCGCGGGCGATAGTAGCAAGAGATAGGTCTGCGACCTTGGGCTCTGTTGAATGGCAGTCAGTGAGTCATGCTTAGTTGTGGTGGTACCATGGGGTAGCGTCGTTTGCATGTGGCTCAGGCAAGGCAGTGTGGGGTTGGATGGTTGACTGGGCGATGCGTCTGTGCTAGGAGGGCGTGGGACATGAGCGAGCGGTGGGCGTGACTGCTGATGCCTTTGAAATGCAATGCAGCTTTCCATAGAACGCCACCAGCGTGTGAATAGGCCATGCCATCATCTTCGGCCTTGCGCCCGGGCAGCAGGGCAGAGGGTTTTCAATCATTGTCTGCACGCGCACAGTTGACGCAACAACACGTGCACGAACCCATCTGCATCTTCAAAGCATGACAGCGGCCCGCGGTGGGCCGCATCATGATAGCCGTGCGGTGGGTCTAGGGTCGCAGCACGTCACAACGACAGCATGCCGTCAGCACAGGAGCGTGGCGCGGCACCGGGCCCCGCAAACTCGCTATCGCTGCGCGTCTTCCTTGCACATCATTTCTTCAGCGCAGCGCGTCTTCTTTGCACACCAGTGCACATCAGCTCCTTATCGCTGTGCGTCACTCCTGGTCCAGCACAGCCCGCAGCGACGTGAGGAATCCGCGGTTGGCCAGCAGCACCACCACGGCCTCCACCCACGCCCTCTTGTCCTCCTCACTTGGGAAGCCCAGCCGATGCTCCTTGGCCCCCTTGGCACGCACCACCAGGGAGTGGGGGAGCTCGTCAGCCGCACCACCGCTGGCCTGAGGAGAGAGGAAGTGAGAGACGTCAGTTCAGTGACTGACTGACCAGGAAGGGCGGGGCGGGATCTCTGCACAGGGATTGATGTCAAGAGGGGGAGGTATGTGTTTGTAGATGGGACAGGAGGGGTCATTGAGAGGGGAGAGCAGAGTCAGCAGCGTAACATGGTCGCGGCGCCTCTAAAACGCAACCCATGGCCCATGCACCTCCCCACCTCGCACCCTCCACCCCTCACCTGCAATCCATACCCCATACCCCTACCCACCTCACGCCACCCACCCACCCCTCACCTGTGATCGGTCGGAGGGCGTGGGGTGCCTGGCAGCCTTCATTGGCAAGTCCTCGACTTCGGTGATGTCCACCACTCGTATGAAGGAGCTCAGCTTGGCGCCGGGGGCCTTGAAGGAGAGGCGGGAGAGGTCCCGGGAGACCTGGAGAAGCACGGGCTGGGGCGACAGGGGCTTGGGCTTGGACTGCGGGGGTTGGGAGGGGTGGCAGGGGTTGTGATAGGGAGATGAGATATGGAGACAATGCCTTGGGCTTGGACTGCGAGGGGTGGGGGGGATACAGCAGTGATGGGGTACAGAGAGGTTTGGACTGCAGGGGTGGCCCTTTCAACTATACACCACACTGCCGGCCCTTCAGCCACCCCTGTCCCTCCCAGCTCGCCCCAGCTCGCTTCCGCCACAGCCACGTCCCACCACACCACCCCGTGTCCCTCCCCTGTCCCTCTCAACCCACCCCGGCTTACTCTCACAACAGCCACCTCCCATCACACCACCCCCCGTCCCTACCCCATCCCTCTCAGCTCACCCCGGGTGCCTGGAACCCCGGCTTGGCCCCCGCCCCCTCCACCACCGTGGCGCTCGTGCCCGCGATGCACCGCGCCATCACGGCCCTCACGCGCGCCACATCATTGTCAGGAATGAGGACCCCGGCCATCGTGCCGCGACTGGGCACTCGCACCACCTCGCCACGCCCGCTGGCAGCCGCGGTGGCGCTGCCACCGACACCGTTTGCGGTGGGGTTGACACCGGCACTGGAACTGGCGCCGTCCTTGCGACGCGTCAAGCTCCGGGTGGCGACGAGGGCGGGGCCGGCGCCGTCGGAGCGGAGGGAGGGCTGCTTGAGGAGGGAGGGGGCGTCGGGGGGGGTGCTGGGGGTGGGGCAGGAGATGGCGGCAGTGAGGGTGGTGGGTCGTGGGGATGGGTGGGTCGAGTCCCGTGGAAGTGAAAGTGGCAGTCTGGCAAATTGATGGGATAGTTTGTTAAATACAACATCAGCCGGGCCATCCTGTGTTATTGAGCAGCCATCGCGACATGTTGTCCTGACTTCTACTCACCTCTCCCCTCCACCCCTCGCCCCTCACCTGATCCCCCTCGCCCCTCACCTCTCTACCCCTGACCTCTCGCCCCTCTCCACTCTACCCCTCACCTACCCCTCGCCCCCTCACCTGATCCCCGGCAGCCCCTCGTCCCTCTCCCCCGCCAGCCCCTTGGCGGTGTAGCTGTGCTGACGGAGCAACTGGCGCTTGGCTGCCTCACTCGCCCCGCCCACGCCACCCGCCCCACCACCCACGCCTCCCTGTCCCACCCCACCGGTCCCACCGCCCACACCGCGCGTTGGGGTGCGGGCCCGCCCCTCCCCTCCCCCACGCTGGCCCTCCTGCCCCACCCCTGCCGCACCCTTCTGAGACGGTGATTTGCTCAGCAACAACGAACCGCCATCCACGCCCTTTCCTTTCTGAGACGGCGACTTGCTCAACAGCAATGACCCTCCATCCGCACCCTTCCCATCCGCACCCTTCCCTTTCTGGGACGGCGATTTGGCCAGCGTTGCACCGGCCCCACCAGCCACCCCCCTCGGTCCCTTTTGCGACGGCACCCGCTGCACCGCCACCCCCGCTCCCGTCCCAGCCCCCGCCGCATCCATTCTCGCTTTCTGCGACGGGACCCTCTGCACCGCCGCCCCGCCCTGGCCGCGCCCACCCGCCCCCACATCTCCTGCCGCCGCCAGACCCCGCCCACTCGCGCCCTTGCGCGGCATCGCACCCGCAGTGCCGCTTGCGACGCCACCCTGGGCGCCACTTGCGATGAAACTCGCTCCCTTGCGTGGGATGGGCCCAGCAGCTGTAGCAGTAGCACCACCACCACCCGCACCACCACCACCACCACCCGCACCCACCCCCGTGCTCCCCTTCTTGGCTCGGTTGTTCTCCTCGTGTTGCCTGGCGAGGACGGCACGGAGGTCCAGGCGCACCTGGCTGCGGACGTCGGGGCTGCGTGGGGGGAGAGAGATGAAAGTGATACTAAGCAGTGATAGTGAGCAGTGATAGTGAGCAGTGACAGGAAGCAGTGATATGAAGCATCCCACTCCCCCCTCACCTGAGCCTGGCCCTGCTTGCGGCCAGCCCCTCGGCGTGCCTGGGCGACGGCTCAGCCTCGGGATCTATGGAGCTGTCCCAATCACTGGTCTGCCCCATCGACGATTCCACACGCAATGACAGCCGGGAGTGGCTGGGAGCACCTGCGCTGAGGGCGTTGAGCGACGCGAGAGAGTCACGCAACTCATCGACAGAGGGGTTAGTAGAGGGGAGGTCCAAAGGGCGGACGGCAGGGGCACGGGGGTGGGCTGGCTTGGTAATAGTAACTGCTGTGGTTGGTGAGGCTGTGGTTGACACGGCAGCTGGGTCAGCATTGACGGTTGCTGTTGAAGCGTGTTGTGCTGCTGATGATGGTAGCGTCTCTCTCATCGTCGATAAGAGAGCTGCCGTGGGCCCGGAGGGTTCTTGGCTGCCCAGTCGGCCCTTAGCAGAGTCGACAGAAGGGCGGCTGGCGGGGTGGGGTGCGCCGGGGGAGGCCAGGCCCAGCCCCTGTTGGTCAGCGACGCTCCCCACAGCACTGGATGCGTTACCGGCGTTACCGACACCGATAGATTTGTTACCGGCGTTATCAGCATCGATGAATGCGTCACTAACACCAATGGATGCATCACCGGCATCGATAGATGCATGGAGAGGGTCGATGTAGCTGAGGGGGTCGCGTGCGGTGGGCCCGGCGAGGGAGGGGGAGTCTTGGAAATAAGAAGACCCCAGGCCAAGGGCACTGCGGAGCTGCGGATGGGGCGGGAGGTGGGGAGATGTGTAAGTGGTGTGGTGCCCGGGCTGCGGGGCTGCGGACGGTGGGGGGAGAGATAGGAAGAGGTATGGGAGGTATATATGAGAAATATCAGGACCCGTCCCACCGCCCAACCATTTAGAAATCTACTAACAACCCTGCCCTCGTCGCACCGCCCGCCGCTTCTCTCACCACCCCTTCACTGCCCCTCACCTCGTCATAGAGAGATAGATACCCCCCACTCCCACCACCCACCCCCGCCCCTTGTCACACCGCGACCTGGCCAGGAACCCCTCACCTCATTATAAGCCAATCCCCACCACCCACTCCACCCCCTCACCTTGTCGTACCTCGTCCTCGCCAGAACCCCCCTCACCTCACCTTATCATAAACCCCTATTCCCACCACCCATCATGAAAAGATACCCCCCACCCCCTCACCTTGTCATATCTTATCCTCGCCAAAAAACCCCTCGCGTGCCGCTGCAGTGTCACCACCGCCCGCCACCTCTCCCGCGCCCGCCGCCTCGCCACCGCCCCCCGCCACGCCGCTTGCACCTTCACCGCCTTCGATTGCAACAGCGCTGCGTATTTCTCTTTTAGATACCGTTCCCGCACGACCCTCGCCCGCCACGCCTTTTGGATGGCGAGCACGGCGCGGATGCGCGACGCCACTTGTCGCCTATCCCGCCACCCCCGCACGGCCGCTTGGATAACCACGGTGGCTCGGTCTAATGCGGTGTCCTCGGGGCGGCGCAGAGAGTCGGGGGTGGAGAAGGAGAGGGGGCCCAGGCCGGACGTGGAGGGCTGGCTGCTGAGGGACCTGGGCGGGTGTGGGGGTGCCTATATTTGTGAATTACTTGCATGTTGGACAGTACTACTTAGTGAAGCTTGGCTGTTAAGGAAATCCCACCTCACCTGCCACCGCACAGCGCTCTCTGCCATCAACCCCCCCCCAAACACAACTCCTCCACCCATCACCACCCCCTCTCTTCCCCACCCATCACCACACCAATCCCCACCCCATCTCCTCCCTCATTACAATCACCATCCCATTTCTTGTCACCTCGCCTCGTCCGCCACTGCCGAGTCCCCCCCACATCTCCATCACCCATCACCACCCCCTCTCCCTCTCACCTCGCCTCGTCCGCCGCTGCAGAATCCCTGCGCCCGATTGCCACACCCCCACGCCTCCCCCCCCGCCCCTCCACGTCGCGACTCACTGCCTGGGCCACTGCTTGGGATACAGAGGGAGATAAGGGTTACAAGGTGTGAGAGTTAAGAGGGGTGATTGATAGGGGATATGCACATGCGAGCAAACAGCACTGCGCCACTGCTTAAAATGGGGAGGGAGATGAGGGTCACAGAATGCGAGTGTTAAGGTGGGTGACTGATGGGGGATACAGACACGCGAGGGCACAGCACTGGGCATGTTAGATTGCATTTTGACTCTTGCACTCAACATTGAAACCCCGCACTGTCGCACCCCCTCTCACACACACCCCCCGTCACCCCATGTTGCACCCTACACCACCCCACTCATGTCTCAACACCTCATGTTGCAATCTACAGTCATTATCAATAACACCCCCTCCCAACCCCTCACCCCTCTTCCCCAGGCTGCTGCTGGAGGCCGTCCTCGCCACGGCCCTCCGCCCCGTCGTCAGCTCGTGCACCCTCGCCCAGAACATCTCCCTGATTGCTTGGTACTCCGCCGATGCCTCTTTCAGCTCCGCCCATCGCTGATCTAATAGCTCGCGGAGATACAGCGAGCCGCTCTCGCTCTCCACCAATTCCTGAGGCAGGTGCATGAGGGGGTTCACGGTAATAATGTTTGCTTATCAAGTTTTGCTTACTGTCAATCTTTATACTGTCTCCATACATGTAGCCACTATTGGTGTCATGTTATGGCAAACCATGGTACCTCATTCCGTGTATGGCTGTATTGTTATCCAACCATCATCCACACACTCGCCTTGGATATGTCGCTGTACCGCACTTCGATGTCAGTGCACAGCCCCTCCCACTCGCTGTTGGCGTCGCTGGCCCGGGCGCGCCTCTCGCGCTCCTTGTCCGCCGCCTGGCGCTCCTCCAGCTGCGGGGAATGGGATATGTATGCGATTATATTATATTATATTATATTATATTATATTATATAATATTATATGAGAGAGATGACGATGCATGAGTCTGGCGGTGGAATTGCCTTTGTACCTTTGGACCTCTTTGTACCACTTTAGTCGCATCGGGCTCTTAAGACGAAAATGAGAGATACCGTAGAGAGACTGGGCCATGCGCTACACCAAGCCTGTTTTTCACTATGGTGCCGACCCATGCACACCACCCCACCCCCACCTGCACCACCCATGCACCCCACTTCACTCTCACCTGCACCTCCCCCTCCTCCCTCCCCTCCCCCTCTACTTGCGCCTGCAGCACATCCAGGTCTGCCTCGGCTGCACGGCGACGGCGGTCGATGGCCATCCTGCGATCATGTTGGGAGAGAGTGGTATCATACCATTTATCAATGGCCATGCTGCGATCGATAAAAGAGAGCGGTATCGGTGTTCACTTGATACTATCAGGTGTTGCCAACACCATTCCCGTCTCTCGCAGCCTCTTGCAGGAGATGGCTTCCCTCGGTTGGCAGAGTGTTGCATGTACGCCCCCGCAGCCTCAGTCGTCCTCTACATG
Organism: Protoeuglena noctilucae; assembly: GCA_958009085.1. Lineage (NCBI taxonomy): Eukaryota > Viridiplantae > Chlorophyta > Pedinophyceae > Marsupiomonadales > Marsupiomonadaceae > Protoeuglena > Protoeuglena noctilucae. Next base: position 163,233 of record OY253690.1, read on the forward strand.
ACCTCAGGCAGCTGCAAGCTCTCACCCCGTCCCCGCTAGGCACCTCCATAGGCTCAGGCAGTCGCCTCCACCACCTCCCGCAATCACATACAAGCTCGCACCCCATCTCCCCTCACCGCACCGCCTCCGCCATCCCATCCACCACCTCACACAAACACTTGAACAACAGCTTACTACACTCCATCTCCCTCCACCGCATGGCCTCTCCATAACATAGACAACCCCACACAAACACGCTCGCACCCCATCCCCCCTCACCGCACAGCTTCGGCCGTCCCCTCCATGGCCTCTGCCCTGGCCAGGTTGATGTTGAGGTGCGTGATGCGAAGTCGTATGCGCTTAAGAGATTCGTTCAATAAACCCACCACGTCCTCACAGGACTTGCGCAGACCCATCGAGTCGAAGGAGATGTGGCGCTGGGCGCCGGGGGCCGACTGCACCTCCCTGGGAGTGCGGGGGGGGGGGGGGGGGAGCGGGGGTGGAGGTGAGATAGGGGGTGGGGGTGACGGTGAGGCGGGGGTGACGTGAGGTGCGGGGGTTACGCGAGGTGCGGGGGTAACTTGGGGTGCAGGGGTGACATGGGGTGCGGTGTTGGCTACAGTTGCGCCTTGCTGCCAATGGGCGTGGAGGGGGCCTGGGATGTCAGGGAACGGGATGTGGAGGTGCTCCGTAACACAGCAACTGCCATCTAAACTCCGCCTCTGCTGCTTAGTGACTAAGTTACTCACTTGATCATCTACTCCCCATATACCAAATAACTCACTTGATGACCTGCCCCAGCGGCAGCATGTCCAGCCACTGCTGCGCCTCCCCGTGCCCCGCTTGCCCCAGCGCGATCGCCTGCTCCTCCAGGCGGGGGGCGATGGCGCTAATCGTGTCCGCGATCCGCGCCATCTCCAATTGCAGCGATCGCAAGTGCCTCTCCAGTTTCTGATACTCATCCCCCACCGCGTGGGCGGTGGTGACGGAATCGCGGACTGATGGCGACCGGGGGGGCGGCGAGCGCGGCTGGGGCGACAGGCCCGACCCGGACCCAGGCCTTCCGGCGCCCGAGGGCTCGTCTGGGTCTAAGAGATCTTTTACTTCCGGGTTCATCGCCGCCAAACGCATACTGGCGCGGGTCAGGGGCTCCTTCATCTCTCCCCAGGCGCTGCGGAGGGGGAGAGGAGGTGCGATATATATATGACACGAGGGCGATCAGGTGCGTGTTCTGAGCCGACGTGTTTGCGTTCGCTCACAGCACGAAACTAACACGGGCACAATTGCTGACACACAGAACAGCGCAGCATCACGGTCCGGACCCAGCATCCCTTGCGTATCTGATACATTGGTCACATCTCATATACCCCTCGCCTGTACGACTCGGACAGCTCAAACACCGAGTCGCGAAACTCGAGCAGCAGCTTGTGGGCCCCCTTGGCGCGGCTGAGGGCGTCTGCGGCCGCCCGGACCTTGTCGCGCTGTGCCGCACCGATCTCCAAGCACTTATCGTACTCGTCCCTCGCGGCCTCGAGCGTCGCGCGGGCCTGCTGCAGCCGCAGCGCGACGCTGGTGCGCTCGGCGCGCAGCATCTCCATGGCTTGCTTGCGGACCTGGGACGCGAACCGTGCGCCGATCTGTGCTGCAGTATATGCGATCTCCGCCTGCGCTTGCTCCGCGGCCATCGCGGCCATCGCGCTGATGCTGCTCTGGACCTGCAGGTCACAGAAGGGGATACCGGGCGGGGTTATATCACATGCGCGACGTCTGTGGTTGCTGTATGGTGTACGGTATGGTTGCGGTACGCAGGCGTCTGCAGCTCCGCGCACCTGCGCCTGCCAGCCCTCCCACTGCGTGGCCTGCTCGATGAGGCGCTGGTGATGGTGTCGGGAGATCTCCAATACCCCCTTGCATGCGACCCGGAGACGCTCAGCAGCCGCCTCCGCACGGTGCGACCACTCCAGCAGCGCGATCTGCACCATCCTGCGTCGGATGACGCGCCGGACGCGGCTTTTTTCCTCACGACACGCGCCGAGGGTTGTGCACAGATCCTGTAACCACACAGCGCCCGCAGAAACCCACACGTGAGCCCCGTCACCTGGGCAGCGCACGCCTCAGCTCCTGCAGCTTGTCCTCCATGTGCTCCCGGTCCTGCTCCACGCGGCTGACAGTCTCGAATACCCCGGCCTCCCATTTCGAGAACTCGGCGTCGCCGCGGCCGGGCAGGCCACCGGGAAGGGCCTTGCGGACGCTGCTGTTGCTACGCAGGAGGGGGCTGCGACGTGACGGGACAGTCGGGTGGTCCGCGCTCGCTTGCCGCGGTAAGAGGAAAGCTTTGTAAACAATCCTGTCCCGCGTAGCCGGCCCTCGCGACGTGGGCATGCTCGGGCGGGACGCGCAGCTAATCAATCAGCTCACCCGCGCTTGGGCAAGCCCGCTCCGGCACCGGGAGGGTCGTCATGCCCGGAACCAGTCATGTTGACTCTCAAATATGACGTGCGACCCGACTCAACGCGTCCCTCTATCGTCTCAGCCCTTCCTGCAGGAATGAAGATGCGACGTGGGGAAACGGAGCGCGTGAGGCGCAAGCAAGGACGCTTCCCGTTGCTGAAGGCTTTAAAAGACGTGAGTGTCCTTGCCGGAAAGCGCGGCGACCTATCGCTGCACCAGGCGGGCGAACGAGCCTGTCGCGTCGCGTGCGGCGCACGAGCCTAACAACGCGGCGCTCCAGCTACCGAAACCCACCGCGTCGCTCACCGTCCACCGTCGGAGCTCATCGTCGTCTGTGCGATCCGCGGGTCTCCAGTGACACGCTCGGCGGCGCGCGCGGGCAGGCTGGGTCGCAGATCCAGACTTCAGCACTCGGCGATTGCAGCGATGAGCGCGGGGCCCTTTCCCCCGAGTCAGAGCGATGTTGATGACTAGCGGACGAGCCTAGGGCGGCGGGGTTTTTCCAACCATTTTGTTGGCAGACTGGGTATGGCCCTCGGCCGGGTGTGAAACATTAGTTGCTTCCCTGTAAAGATCTGTCGCCGTACCAATCTGCCGCCGACGCGCTCGCAGCGTAGCGTGGACAGCACCCGTGGCAAATGGCGCCGTTCCCTGCCAAGGTCGCGGTGGTCGGCTCCGGCAACGTGGGCCTGACCCTGGCCAAGGGCTTCAGGCAGCACGGTAAGCAAGACATGTGGCATGCACATCGATCTGCGTGCCGTGCTCCCCCGGCCGCTGGGCCCCGCGCAACCTCCAACTGCCTTGCTGCAAACGCAGGGGCCGCAGTGTTCGTCGGGACGAGGAACCCGGGTAAGTGGCACCGTGCGATCATTCCGTGTCACAAACAGATGCCGATGCGATAGGGGAGGACTCGGATACTCTTGCGATAGCGGAGAAATCGGACATTGCAAGCGCTAGCGTAATACCCCCGCGCACATGGCGACGCAATAACGAATATCCCCGCGCACATGGCGACGCGTGCACGCAACTAGCCACGGCGCCGTGCCATCCCAGAGAAGCTCGGCGAGTTTGCGTCCAAGCACCCGGACATCACCATCGGGGCCCCCGCGGACGCCTGCGCGTTCGGCGATGTGGTCGTTTTGGCCGTCCCCGGCCACGCGGCCAAGAGCGTAGCTCAGGACGTGAGGACGCAACTGCAGGGCAAGATCGTTATGGACACCAACAACCCGATTAGCGGCGTGGGTCCGGGCGGCGTGTTCAAGTGAGTTTCCCCGTTCTCGATTCTCGCTTTCCACTCCCCAAAGCACAGCTGCATCCGCAATGTATCCCTGCGCCTCCATCCCTTGCCATTCTCGCATTCCATTGCCCAAATGCAGCAGCACCCGCAGTGTGTATCCCTGCGCCCCCATCCCCCTCCGCAGCTACTTCACGGATCGCAACAGCAGCCTGCTGGAGATCCTGCAAGCGGAGGTGCCGGGCGCGCGCTGGGTCAAGGCGTTCAACAGCGTGGGCGCGGAGATGATGGTCAACCCTGCCCTCCCGGGCGGGCCCCCGACGATGTTCATTTGCGGCGACGACACCGAAGCCAAAGCCGTCATCGCGGCCATCTGCGTGGCGTTCGGGTGGGACCCTCTTGACATGGGCGTGGCTGCGGCTGCTCGCGCCATCGAGCCTCTCTGCCAGCTCTGGTGCATCCCCGCAATGACCAAGGGCGAGCGGACCTGGGGGGCGTTCAAATTCCTCAAGTCGGCGTAAGGGCACTCGCCAGGGTGATTTACAAGCAGTTTTGCAGGCAGTTTGCAGGACAGGGATGATAGGGATGCACTTGTACAGCGTGCTGTGTCAGTCGACCTGGGTCGTGCGTATGCTTGAAACGCGACATTGGGCACAGCATTCGATCATACGTCGCGCATCACACAGACAGTCTAGAAGTACTAACCATCGCATGCCCGGCCCTGGTCCAGTGGTCGACCCAACGTGGGTTACCCTACCCAGTGCATGCCTGGCCCTGGTCCCTATGTCCCTACTTGCAAATAGCCATCGCCTCGAGTTACATGGGTTACCCTACTTGCAAGCAGCGATCGCCTCCGCGAGCCTCGCCGCGACCGCCCCGTGCACGTGCGCCCCCTCGGCCGCCACCCTCGCCTCGCACACCGCCAGCGCCGCCCGTATCCCCTGCCTGTCCCCGATTGCGGCCATCGGCGCAAACACCCTCACGACCAGCAGCGTCCGCGTCAGGTCGGTGAACGGCCCCGCTGCGTGGGTGAAGCGCGGGCCGCCCCCGCCCGCATGCCCACCGCACGCCTGTGCGGACAGCTGCTCCTCCGGCGACGCCCACGCCTCCAGCACCTCCCTCAATGCCGCTGCAGCTGCCGGGGCTATGCGCGACGCCCAGGGTAGGTGGGCTAAGGTGCTGATGCGGCTGCGTACCCAATCGGCCACCAGGGCGTGTAGCGTCGAGTCCTCCCGGTGCTGGTTGTCTGGACGATGGACAGGGTTGGCAGAGTAGCTAGTAGCATAAGTAGTAGCAAGGGGTTTGGGGTTTGCATGGCAAAACTATATTCTATACATTATATACCTCTCACCGGCCTCCCGATCGAAGATCTTCTTGGCGTGCCGGTCGACCTTGGCCCTCACGTGCAGGGGGATGTCGTGAGCAGAGACGCCTGATGTGACGACCGAGGGGGGGCAGCCCAGGAGCCAAGAGACCACCACGTGAGGCCTGAGAGACAGAGATAGTAGCAGAGCGTGCTTGTTGCAGTGCATGTTTGTTTGAGTTGTAGCTTGGCTAGTGCTACTGCATGTGACGGTGGCCGTCGGCGTGCGGCATATGGCCCTGCTGCTGACGTTAACAATCATATTTACCATAAATGAGTATGCAAGTGACACTAACACTGACACCAATGAGTTTCTTAATATGCCTCACCGGCACCCCATGAGTGCTTTGGCCGCCTCCCCCATGGCTCCCCTGAGCACGGCGTCGGGCGTCTCATAACGCGACCCCTCGCGCCCCACCGCCAGCGCCACCGTCTGCGAAGGAAGGGCAAGGAGGGCTTAAGATGAGATATATCTAAATTATGTGCAGGTGTGCCAAGAGACACGTTGCTGCCATGGATTGACCCATTGTTGTTTTGCCACTGGCTACATGCTTCCACCCCAGCTGTGGCTCACATGGCAGGCTATGCATCCATCGAACTATACAACACAACTATCATTCACTTAATGTCCCAATCTTTCAGTCACCTCCGCCGCATGTCTCCTGACGGCCGGCTCCTCATCCTCCAGCAGATCGAGCGCCAGTGACCAACACCGTGCCGACCAATCCACAGTTACATCGTCACCCACAGTAGCACTACCAACGCTGACCTCGCTCCCCACGCCACCCCCACCCCCACCACCCCCACCAGCTCCACCACTCCCACCACTCCCACCAGCTCCACCACCCCCACCCGCCAAACCACTCCCATACTGTCCCCCGCCGTCGCCACCGCCCCGCTTGCCACCCCCCAGTGCATGCGGAAGCAGCCCCAAGGCTCTCAGCGCCATCGCCGCCCCCAAGCGCATCTCCTCCACCTCCCCAGGCGCACCCATCGACTCCACACGAGACAAGAAGCCCTCAATCACTCGACTGAGCTCAGGAGATACATTGGCAACACTGGTACCCGTCGCTGCACCCGTCACTGCACCCGTGCCCACACCTACCCCCACTCCCGCCCCAGCCCCAGCCAATGCCGATGCCAGTGCCCGGCCCAGCGCAGCCGCCAGGCACCGCGCCCCCTCCCGCGCCACCCTGGGATTGCCCTCCCCGTCCAAAACGCCAGAAAGCACCCCCCACGCCTGGGGCCCAGGCGCAGCCGCCCCCGCATCCATCACCGCCGCCATCACCCGCAACAACCGCCGACGCGCCTTGTAGCTCCCCTCCTTGCCCACGTGCGACTCCAACAGCCTCATTACAGCGTCGGGATCCTCCAAATAACCCCGCAACCGATCCGCGGGGCCCGGCGACGGCCCCGGGGTTTCCGACGCCGTCGCCGGCGTTTCTGGCGCGACAGCGAGGGCGGCGAGCGTCCCGTCCTGCAAACCCTTGAGCCCCGCCGCTCGGACGTCCTCGTCGCCACTGGACAGCAGCAATCGCACGTCCGCCAGCGTCACACGAGGGCCGAGAGTGGTGGCCACAGCGACCAGCGCTAGCAGCAGCATCACTGGTACCAACGCCGTCGCTGTGAGTGATGTCCCTGTGAGTGCTGTGACTAGCCCGTGGGGCAAAGCGAGGATCGAAGTGGGCCCTCGCCGCGCGGGCACGGAAGCTCGAACCCCCCACGTCGCACGCATCCGGGCAGGTGGTGCGTTGTGCGGATGATGTGAGGACTTCCGCAGTGATGGCGCGGATGGCGATGGCCACTTGCTCGCGGAGAGAGCGTGCCGATGCGGCTACGGTGGTGGTGGTGGTGGTGGTGGTGGCAGTGGCAGTGGTAGTGGTGGTGGCAGTGGCAACCACTGAGCCATCGCTGTGTGACTCGGCACCCGCAGTTGATGCCACAGCGTTGGCAGTCTCAGCTGGGCTGTCTGTGTCTGGGGCAGAGTCGGCCCCACGGGCGATGTCCTCCAAGGCATCGTGGCACAGGAGGAGCACCTGAGTGGAGATAAGAATGGAGACAAGTGAGAGTGAAGACCATCGACAGTATTTGATGTAATCAGATACTCTAGTTACTCCATGGTTACTCCACAGCAGAGTCGTGATGAGCAGCGACATGGCCGTGCAATCAAAAAAACCGCCAAACGCAAACAATCCATCTCGTCATTCATCATTACCCCAACCCCAACCACCCACTCGCAAACTCGCCTCCAGCACCGCCTCCGCCACCGGGCCCGGCGCACTGCCCCCTCGCGCCAAATGCAGCGCCGGCTTGAGCCCCTCAAATACCCTCCCACACAGCGCCACCGCCACGCTTGGTGTCGCCCCCCCCGCCACCCCCTCCATCAGACCCCCCAGCACCAGCAGCGCCCCGTGAGCCTCGTTCCAGGGCAGTGCTCCCGATGTTAATCGCGACGTAAGGGTGGTGATGAGGTCTAAGGCGTCTGCGACGGTGACGAGCGATGCCAAAGCGCGGGTGGCCAGGCGACGCACGGCGATGTGGCGGGAGCGGGTGCATGCTGGGGGGGGTAGCGAGATGGGGGTGGGGTGAGTGGAGTTGAGTTGATTTGCGTGGGGGTGAGGTGAGAGGGGTGGGGGGATGGTGTGAGGGTGAGGAATACTGTCGCATATTGCCAGCGCAAATGCGTGTAAGCAGCAGTCGCTTGCTATCACGACCACAACACCACTCGCCTGCCACCAATCCCACTCCGCACCATTATTATCAACTCTCATCCATCACCACCCCCCCCACCCCACTCACCCGCCACCATCCCCACGAACGCGGCGGGCGACGGCCCCCCCCGGTCCCTGGCCCGGAACGACGGCTGCAGCCTGGCCAGCAGCACCAGCACGGGATACAAACAAGGGTGGATGGACGACCCGGGTGGAGCGACGCGTGGGAAGGGGCGCCGGTTTCTGTTTCTGACACCGACTGGGGGGGACCCTGCGTGCCAAAATCCCCAACGCCGCCGCCGCCGCCCCTCTGCGCATCGCCCGACCCGTTTTCCGTTCTTCCAGAGTTGCTTGAAATTGCTCCAGCGTTGATCACTCCCTGCTTTGCCCCCTCAGCGCCCCCCTCTTGCTTTGCTGACTCGTCCCCATCAGTCACCCCGACAGTCGCCTCCCCCTCCCCCCCCAACTGGGCCACGGCCTCGGCCAGCTTCGTTAGCAGGCTGGGGTGCAGGGTTCGATTCCTGAGGAAGAACTCCCCGCCCGTCACCGACTGCACCGTGCTGCTCCCCCGCCCCTTGTTGCGGTGGCCCACGGCCTTGGCAAGCAGCGCCACGTAACACATGCTGGCGGCGCTGCGGACCTGGGGGGGTGAGGGTATGGAGAGATATATATAGATATATAGATGTATGGATAAGTGCGTAACACATGCTCGCGGCGTTGCGGACCTGGGGGTGAGGTAGTGGCTGATGAGAGTAAGAGGGGTTCGTAGAATTGACCTGGGCACCTCTCTCGGTTACTGCAATCCCACTTTGTAAGCTTCCACTGCAATGCATCCTCCGCGATATCCATTGCCTCTCTCACCCACCACCCACTACCACCCTCCCCCCCCTTCTCCCCTCACCTCCCACTGCGGCGCACTGAGCGCGTCGATGGCCACGCGAATCGCCTCCTCGTGCCTCCCATAGGCATCGATCGCCAGGTGATGGGAGAATAGCAGAGCACGAATGGTGTGGAAGGCGTGCACGCGGGGCCAGGACTGGTCGTAGGTGAGACGGGACGCGTCGCCCGCTACCTGGGGGGGTGGTGGGTGTTATAAAGGTGATGTGAGGGGGGATGTGGGGGGCGGGGTTGTTATAGGGATGATTTGAGGGGTGGTGTGAGTGGTGATATGGAAGGTGATGTGAAATGCGTAACGGGTGAGAGAGTAAGGGTGCGGTATCACAACCGAGAGCAAATGACCAACTCACTGAATCTCTCTTACCCCATCACCCACCACATCTCTCACCCGCAGCACATCATCCAGTATCATCCCCATCAGCGGCTTGGCCCCCCTGGTTGCCACCGCCTCCCCCGCCGCCACCGCCAGCAATGCAGACGGCAGACCCGCAGACCGTCTTGTAATATCATCTCTGCACTGCCCCGGTCGCTGTAACCAGGTGAGTAGATCGGATGCCCAGGCGTGGGGGTGGGGGGAGAGGTCGGGGCGGCCGGTGGCAAGGAGGACCTGGGGGGGGGGGGTGGGGGGGGGTTGTGAGGGGTATGGGGTAATAAGAGGGGTGGGTGGTGGGGATGGGGGTGCGATGAGAGATGAGTGATGAAACATGGCTGTAAGGGGTGAGTCATGAGTGTCACTGGTGAGCTATCATGGTTGTGACGTGACAAACTCATCTCATTGCATGTCCCACCGCCATCCCTCGCCTGCGTGAGCGTGGCATAGATGCAACACCCACACTCACACACACATCTCATCCCCCACCCCCTCGCCTGCGTGAGCGCGGCCAGGCTCAGCGCCGTGCGGTCCACCGCACCCCTGTGCTTGACGGCCTTCATCGCAGCCACCATCGACGCGCCCATCTCGGCCATATCAGAGGCATGGAGCACGCCGTACCAGCGACGATTGGTGGGAGCGTCACTGGTGGTAGTAGCGCTGTCGTGTTGCGCATTGCTCTCCTCTTGTGCATTGCCAGCATGTGTACTGCCACTGCTCACAGCACCACTGGTCATGGTAGCGCTGTCGTGTTGCGCATCGCCCTTCGCTTGCGCATCACCCCCATGTTGTGTGCCGCCACTGCTTACAGCACCACTCTCTGTTTGTGCATAGCCCGCCTGTGAATGACCACTTCTCTTAGCAGCGCCCTTCCCTCGCACATCGCCACCCTCCCCCTCCCCCACCCCTCCCCCTGCCACCCCCACCCCCCCCTCTGCATTCCCCACCCCCACCACTCCATCCTTTGCCTTATCCCATTCTCCCTCCACGTTTTCTGGCACCAGGGGCACTTTGGATGCAATCTCCGCATACAAGGCATGCACCTCGCGCAGCGTCAGCCACGTGCCCGTCACCAGCACCTGGGGTTCGGCAGAATGGGGGGAGGAGGATTTTGTGAATGGCTGGAAAAGGCAGTATTATTGTTTCGGATGTTTACTTAGTTGTTTGGTTAGCAAAGCTGACAGCAACGTGGGTACTTGCCCCTCACATGCCCCTCTCGCTCTCACCACCCCTCGCATTGCCACCCTCCCCTCACCTGCACATCTCTATCATACAATATATACACCCCTATCATCCACTCCCACCACCGCCACATCCCCCTCCCCTCACCTGCGCCTCCGACCCCAGCACCCCCTCCCCTCACCTACACCTACATCTACACTTATCCATCACACACCCCAATCATCCACTCATCTGCACTTATCTACCACAAATGCCCATCCTCTCACAACCTTTTAATACGACCCTCCCCTCACCTGCGCTTCCGACCCCAGCACCCCCTCCCCCTCCCCCTCCCCCTCCTCTCCCCCCTCATCCCCCTCCTCCACCTCTCCCGCATCCGTGTTGAGTCGATACTGGCCCAGCACGGGCACACAGAGGGACGAGGCGCGGCGGCACTGGGAGAGCAATGCGGAGAGGGCTGAGCCGAACTGGGGGGGAAGGGAGGAGGGGGGTTGGGGGTTAGAGTAGGAGAGGTGGTGAATTGTCGAGGGTTGATGGTGGCAAGTGTTGTAGTCTTACTACAACACTTAACCCATTCCTCCCCCCCCCCTCACCTCCCTCACCCATCGCTCACTCTTAACCACATCACCCACTCCCCCCCTCAATGCACCCACCCCCTCACCTCCCTCCCCCACCTCCCGCTCCTCGCCACCGCCCCCCACTCCACATCCCCCACGCACGCCCTCGCCATGCACAGCGTCCCATGCGCCAATGCACCCCGGCAAGCGGTTAGCAAATCCATACACCCCGCATCCACGTCACTTGATAGGCGGGCCACCACCGATCGAAGCGTCGCCAGGTGACCCGACAGGTCGAGGTCTTGTGTTGATAGAGGCGAGTTTCTATTGGCAGTGATGGTTGCGTCGGTATCGTCAGCGATCAGCGACACAGGCGATCTCTTGGCAGTAGTAGTGGTTGGGTCAGTACCACTGTCAACCATCGACACAGGCGACGACATCTTAGCAGACGCTTGCTTAGCACTGTTAGTGTTACTCGACTTGGTGGTATCGTCACTGATCGACACAGATGCCATCTTAGCAGTGATGGTTGGCTCGGTATCGACACTGATCGATGCAGTGCCAGTTGCCCCCTCATCTCTCCCAGCAGCAGCTCTTGGGCTTGTGCATATGCTTGTGTCTGGCACCGCGGTGATGGCGATGGCGGGGTGTGCCGTGATCTGCCACCCCCCGCTCCGTGTGTAGGTGCGGAAGAGGAGACTCCACACGCGAGCACCCGCGTCGCTCTCTGCGTGTCGGGTGGAGGGGGGAGAATCAATGATATTGCAGGTCGAAGTATGATGTTATAGCGCCAGCCTACATCGCCAGTGCAAATTAAGAGAAAAAGATAATACATAGTACGAACAGATATACACACACCCACAACGACCATCCACTCACCCCTCGCCCTCGGCGACCGCACCAGCCCCACGACCCACACCACCCGTACTATCAACAGCAATAATAATAATACACAATAATCACAATTTCAAACACCCCAGCTCACCCCTCGCCCTGGGCGACCGCACCAGCCCCTCCACCCACGGCGCCAGCACCGCCAGTTCCCCCTCGCTCCCCAGCCCCGGCAGTGGCCGTGGCATTTTCATCAAAGCAGCCTCGCAAGACGCCCGCAATCGCACCCACGGATCGACCAATCCCTGCACCAGCGCCCAGCACAGGCGGGGCCAGAAGGTGGGCGTGGGGGGTAGGGGTCGATGGGACGAGCGATGTCGACGGCAGTGGGGGTGGGGGTGGGGGTGGTAGTGCCACTAGTAGCAGTAGCAGTAGCACCGATTGTAGCAGTAACTGTACCACTAGTAGTAGCAGTAGCAGTGGTAGTGGTAGTGGCAGTGGTAGTACCCGCACTATCACCACCCCCACCCTCACGCCCGCCAATCGTAGCACCGCCCACACCACTGCCATCTCCAATCTGATGCGCCCCTCCACCCGCCCCTTCGCCTGCGCTAGTAACTGCGCCCGCATTGCCACCTGCGCCTGCATTGCCCGCTGCTTGGCTGGTCACTGCTTGGCTGTGTATGGTGGGGGGCCACAGGGTGAGCATGGCGACGAGCGTCTCCGTGGCCATGAACCTGGTCGCGAAGGAGTTAGACGGGAGTATTCCGTTGTTGACAGCGTCGATGACGGATTGGAGGAAAGACTCCAAGCGGCGGAGGGTGGTGGGGTCGGCGGGGTGGGGGGGGTGGTTGGCAGAGAGGGACTTGGCGATGCTGGGGGGGGAGTGAGTGGGAGAGGGGATGAAGGAGTGGGCTTGGGTGGTTAGCAGAGCAAGACATAGAGATGGTGGGAGGGAGTGAGGAAGTGTGTGGGGGTGGCTAACAGAGCGTGACTTGGTGAAGAGAGAAGGGAGTGGGGGGGAGTGTGAGGTGAGAGGGGTCGCTAGGGCAAACAGGACTTGAATATTCGAATTTGCAAGTAGTGCAGAGACATGGCAACGGCCTCAGTCCAGCTCCCCCACTCCACGCTCACCGCATCGCCGCCCTCCTCCCCACCGCGTGCACCCTTTCCAGGAACTTGCGTATGGCCGTCACCCACCGCGACCGCTGCCCCAGGGACGTGCAGCGCAGGGAGTGGGGGAGGAAGCCGGACATGAGGCTGAGCTCTGTATGAAGGGAGAGGAGCGGATAGATAAATGAACGAAACGTCGATTGTATTACACATATAATCCCACTCCATCCCATACCTGCCAGTCTCCCCCCCCATTCCCCCCCACCCCCCCTCACCCAGGTTGTCCAGCGACGCCGTGGGCCTGACCTCTCAAATCTCTCTTTATCCCCTTACACCATCCCTCACGCAACTCTCACCCAATCATCTACCCAACCCATCTCAGTACCCCATTCTTACACCCCCCTCACCCAATCATATCATACCATCCCCGCCCTCATCCCCACCCCTCACCCAGGTCGTCCAGTGGCGCCGTGGGCCTGACCTCTTAAGTCTCTCAATCCCCATCCCAATCATCTCCCTACCCAATCATCTACCCATCTCAATCCCCCTCCATACCACCCCCCCTCACCCAGGTCGTCCAGTGGTGCCGTGGCCCTGGGCTGCTCGCACACCAGCGCCAGCGCCGCGTTCTGAAGGGCCTCGGATCGGTGGTACAACGCCGCTTTCAAAATCGAGGGGTCCAGGCCGTGGCGGTCGCAGGCGGCAGCGAGGGAGTCCAGGCGACACTCGCGGCGGGCGGCGCGAAGGAGGCAGACTGAAGAGGGGGGGGAAGATATATAGTAAGGGTATCAATATTGTTATATACTACAATTATTAACCGACTGTATAACAGTTGAAGACATGCACTGTGTTGGGTGTGGTTCACGGCAGCACGAAAGAGGCAGACCGGGGGGGTAAGGGAGAGAGAGGGCAGTGTGTGTGAGATGTGCATGGTGTTGTGTTCACAGTCATCTCCCTTGCTACATAACAGACAACTGCTCCACAATCCCTCTTGTTCCCGTGAAAAGGAAACAACACCCCACTCACTGGCTGCCCCCGCCTTGCCCCCCCCCCCCCTCGGTCGCGCTCGGCACATCGCTTGCCACCGCCAGCCTCTCCAGCAGCTCCCCCAGCGCGTCCTCATGCGTGGCGAATATCACGGGTAGGGCAAAGGCGGCCACGTGATCTCGGATCCGATCGTCGTCACCCGCCAAAGCGGAGAGCAGGGGGGGTGCCCAGGCGTCTGCCCAGCTGGGGGGGGGAAGGAGTGAGGGGGGAGAGATGGGTGTGTGTGGGGTTAAAACTGAGGTGCAGATGAGCTGATGAAGCTGAGTGAGGGTTGCGGCTGTCTCACTTCGCCCTCATTGTCACTCCCAGATAGGTGAACCTATCTGTGGCCAGTTCTCGCCCTCACACTCTCCCTCACCTCTCCCCTTGCCTCTGCGGCTCCCCCACTCTCCCTCTCTCCTCTCCCTCCCCCCCTCCCCCCCCCCCCCCGTCAATCACCCCTCCCTCACCCACTCCCCCTCCCTCACCTCTCCCCCTCCCCCATCGCCTCCCTCGCCATCGCGGGCACGAGCGCCTTCAGGAACCCGGCAATGGCGCTGCACAGCACCTCATCCCGCATCGCAGTAAAACACTGGGTGACCAAGTCGGGCTGCATGGCCAGCAGTCGGCGGGGGCCCAGCCGGGGGACCAGGAGGGCCAGGGGGGCGTACTTGCCCTTGCGCGACCAGCTGGGGGGGGCGAAGGGAGGGGTAGATAAGATAGATAGATAGGGAGGGAGGGAGGGGATGGATGGATGGATGGAAAGGGAGGGATGGAAACATGCACAGTTTGGATGGAAGCGGATGCATCGATGTGAAGGGCATTGATGAACATTGCATAACTGTAACAGACAAGCGTTGAAGAACACAACATAGTGCATATAGTCACTCCCATCCCACGCATCCACTCTCACCTCGTGGCCAGCACGTCCCTCGCCACCGCATCCACGCTCATGGCTGGGCCCGCTGTTGGTCCCCTCGGTGCCTCGCCCGACCCTTGATCGTCTTCCATCTGCGCGTTGTAACACAGGGCGACACTCAAGTGCAGTCCAAAGCACGTTGCGTGTAGCACGTCGCACATCGCGCGCGGCACGTTCCCTCCCGGCGCCGGGGAGGCCGCGCCCGGGACGCCGCAATCATATTACCCGATGTTTTGACTTATCTTTTTAGATGGTTATCAAACAGTTTCCATACCCGTCACCTCTGCCAGCTCCAGCATTTCCTGGAATGCCTCGTGCGCCTTCCCCACCGCGCACACCAGTGGGTCCTCCCAGCTGGACCACAGGGCCCGGAACACGCGGCGCCTGCGATACAGAGACAAAGAGAGACTGTCGACATATGGGTAGCCACGACATGATAGTAAGTACTACTTACTACCACAGACAGGCAGGTCAACCCAGGTCCAGTCGTGCAGCAGTGGACCACGGAGCAGCTGAGCCGACCATCAATCTAACCCAGCAAATAGTAATCACGCGTGTCATTGCTCCGCCTGACCTGAGCTCCAGGCCCATGGGAGGCACGTGCACAGCTGCCGCGTCCCCGCCCTCCTCGCCCCCACACGCAGCATCGCCACTATCGCTACTGCCGCCGCCCTCCTCCACGCCCGCTCCACGCGAGCCCCTCGCTTCCGCCCTCCGCGCCGCCCGCGCAGCATGCAGGCTCGCGCAGAGCGCCGCCATGGTGTGCGCACGGCCTTGCGCATCCCTCGCCCCCTCCGCCGCAGCCAGGGCCGCCAGCGCCGCGGCCCACGCCCCCAGCGACACCCCCGACTCCCCCGCGCCGGGCAGGGGCGCGAACAGCACGCGCGGTGGCAGGCCCTGGCACGCCGCACGCAGGCATGCCATGCGCGCCCCTTCCCCCCACGCCCGGCCTTCCGCCCCCAGGCCCCTGCCCTGCGCCGCCAGCGCCGCCGCCACCGGCACATCATCCAGCGCTATATCCTGTGCGGGAATTGCCGCAACGGCGTCGGGCGGGAGGGCCATAGAGGCCAGGACGGCCGCCAGGGACGCGGGGTCCTTGGCCTGGTGGCTGAGCGCCAGGCATAGCGCTCCGCCCGCCGCCACCGCCGTCTCGCGCGGGGTGTTCTCCTTCCGGAGCACCGCCAGGGCCCCGGCGGCGGCAATGGCGGCGGTGGCGACGGCCTCGGGTCCGTGCATGTGTGGGGCGGAGGCGGAGAGCAGCAGGTGCGTGGCAGAGAGAGCCTCCTGGAGTGGCTCCGTGGGTGCGGCGCCGGGCTCCGTGGTCGCCGTGTCGGCGGCTGATGGAAGGTGGGAGCCGAGGAGGCGGAGGGCGGAGGCGGCAGCTGAGGGGTCGAGGCAGGTGCGGAGGGCCGGGTGCGAGGAGGAGAGGGACGTGAGGGCCTGGGCGATGCGGCGGGCGGCGGAGGGGGCCGCGTCGGCGCACGCCACGGTGCGGGACAGGGCGGAGCTCAGGGCATGGGGCACGGGCCGGTCGACGCTGCCCCCCGGCACGTCCAGCCGGGCTAGCGCCTCGAGCACGGCGCGGTGGAGGGGACGACTGTTATCCTCAAATAGAATGGCGGCCTGCAGAGGGGCGGAGGGGGACGGCGGGGGTCGCCGGCAGCGCGGGTCGCGAGGGAGCAGCAAAGTCGCGCTGCGGCCCACTCGCCAGGACCGCCGCAGCCCAACCGCGCTCCGCGTCGCGCTTTTCCGAGCCTTGACATCTCGCGAGCGCCGTGGCTGCGGCAGTGACGGCCTTCAGGCGCTCGAGCTCCGCAAACGTGTTGCCCTGGCTGGCCAGCTGATAAAGCGCCTCCGCAAGCGCCGCCGACTCCGCGGAGGATCCATCGGAGACGTCATGCGCTCCCAAAAGCTCCTGCGCCACGCAAGAGCCACGCGCGCGCCTCTCGAGGCGAGCGCAGCAACTCCCCCGAGCCGCCGCCTGCCATGGCGCCTCCCGTCACGCTGCAGCGGTGCAAAGAACCCAGCGCCGTCGTTTTGCTCACACGAAAGTGTTCGCTCCATCGCACGCCCCCCTCCGCCCACCGTCGCCGCCTCTCCCCGGTCCTAAACGCGCGCGCCGCCATCCCACCCCCACGCGCCAAGAGCAAGTCGTCGAAAGGCAGTAAATCCCCGATTCACATCACACGCAGGGCAGAGACAGTCCGTAGTTGCATCAGGTATTACTTTCAACCCTAAGTACTACCAGGTTGATGGGAAAAACCCTGTGTCAGGCAGTGTGCCGTCTGCACAACACGGAGCAGTTCACACTGGCACAAACACTGCCCCGCCATGCCCAATGCTGTACAAGCACGGCCATCCTAGCTGCCGAGAAAGCCCCTCGTCCATTTGAAGAACTCGCGATCGTTCACCCTTGGCCACCTGCACGCATGCAGTGGCGTTGTTGTCACCACTGACGCCCCTGTCTAGTCAAGCACAGTCCCGACGACGGCCCTTTCTCCAGCCGCCTGCTGCAGCCAACAGATATCCACCCCGCAGCCCATGGCCCGTGCCTCGGGCTCCCTCAGCGGTGCATAATGCGCGCGCTTGCCACCGCCGCCGCCCTCACCCGGGTCAGTCGGCTAGTCGAGGCCCCACTCGGCCCGCAGCTCCTCCACCTTGCGCCTCACCAGCCCCGGCCGCCCGCCCGTGTTGACCAGGTCCGCACCCAGGTCGGCCATCCGCAGCACGACGTCGGTCAGGATCTCTGGCCCGTAATCCTCGTCAATCACAACCGGTGTGGTGACAGCCGTGTAAATTGGGGTACAACCATCCCCATCCCGCGCCTCCAGGTCTGCCCCCGCCTCCACCAGCACGTCCACGCACGTGGCGAGTTGGACGCAGTGCAGGGGCATCTTACCGCCCCCGTCGGCAGCGTTGACGTTCGCCCCCGCAGCCAGCAGAGCCCGTGCACGTGTCCCATCTAACGCTATGCCCCGGTACGGGATTCGCACCGCATGATGGAGAGGCGTCTTGCCCCACCTGTCCCGTGCCTCCAGGTCTGCGCCGGCCTCGACCAACACGTCTACGCAAGCCGCGTGCATGATGTGGTGCAGGGGCGTCCTGCCGTCCTTGTCGACAGCTTTGGCGTCCGCCCCCGCCGCCAGCAATGCCCGCGTCACATCTACTACTCCCGGAAAGTCTGTATCTTGCACAGCCAAATGGAGAGGCGCCGCTCCCCACTTGTCACGCATGTCCAAGTCTGCCCCGGCCTCCACCAGCAGGTCCACGCACCCGCACGCACTATGTCTGACGAAATGGAGTGGCGTCCTGCCAAACCTGTTAGCAGCGTTGGGATCTGCCCCTGCCGCCAGCAGAGCACGCGTCACCGCCAGTGCCATCTGCTGTTTCTCGAGTACCATCGCTTTCTTCAGAGGTGTCCTCTCCATGAAATCCCGCGCTTCCAGGCGCGCCCCAGCATTCACCAGCAGGTCCACGCACCCCGCGTGCTTGACAAAGTGCAGGGGTGTGATGCGCATTCGATTGACGGCCTTGGCAACTGCCGTTGGCGTCCGCCCCCGCCCCCAAGAGCAGCCGCGTCATCTCCACGGCCACTGGCTCTGGAAAAAGGGACACTGCTTCGTAAAGAGGTGGGTCGCCATTCCTGTCTCCGCAGTTGACGCCCGAACCCAGCTCGATCAGAGCGCGGACGGCATCAACCCGACCATCTTTGCAAGCGCAGTGGAGCGGAGAGTCCTCCCCACTGTTGCCATGGATGCTCAACCCACGCGCCGCCAGCCATTGCACCACCTCCCCGTTCGCCGCCCAGTGAATCGCGGTCCGCCCCGTTTCGTCAGTGGCAGTTACGTCAGCCCCCAGCTCCACCAGCACCTCCATCACGGCCACATTGCCGTGATGCGCGGCATGATTGAGGGCAGGACGACCGTAACAACGAGAGTCTACGTCCGCCCCCGCCTCCACCAGCCGCCGCACGATGCCCGGCGTCGGATGACCCTCGCACACCGTGGCCAACGTCAGATCCTCGCCATCAGGACCGACCTTGGCCGACGCCCCCGCCTCCAGCAGCGCCTCCACCACCGCCTCATGACCCCCCCGTGCCGCGTGCACCAGCGCCGTCCACCAGCCACCGTGAACGCCACCCGGCGCATCCACCTCCGCCCCCGCTTCCAGGCACGCCTTGACCGCTTCCAAGCAGCCCCGCCTCGCGCAGTGCGTCATCAGGGGCCATGCTTCAAAGAGCTGCCGATTGACGTCTGCCCCCATCGCCACCGCCACCCGCACCGCCCACGCCACCTCCTCGTCCCCCAGCGCGTACGCCCACTCCACCTTCCCATCCGCCCCGCGCCCCACTGGCCGCCGCGCCCGCACCGCCACCATCAGCGGTGACTGGTCCGGAGACTCGTCATGCTCCTGCCATGAGATACCGTTGAGGTCCGGCTCCACCGCCACCAGCAGGGCCAGCCACCACAACCCCAGGCTCGCCAGGTGGTGCGCGTGGGACCCCTCGAACGCCCACACCGCCAGCGGGGCAAAGTCGAGCTCCGTTAAATATACGTAGCGAAACTGGTCGCGGATAGCGTCCATCTGGTCCTCCGCCGTGGCCCGGATGCCCCATGCCCTCCACACCTCGTCTACCTCGTCGCGCATCTGCGGCGACACCCACCGCGCCGCCGTGGCGTCTCGCAGGGGCACCAGCCGCAGGATCTCGCGATGCAGCTCCCCGGGCAGGTCGCCCCACCCTGCGCGAGCCACCGGGACGCGCCAAATGTCGCTGCAAGGCACGCACACATCCAGCGCAACACCGCAGGTCCTTCTGTGCGCGCCTCACCAACGATCACCCTCCTCGACGACGCCTCCGTGTCCACGTCCGCCGACATGGCCACCGACAGCCCCTTCCGACACCCCGCTGCATCGAACGGCACACAATTGATGGTCGCTATTCGTTGCCAAGGCTGCACCCATCTTTGCGGATCGTCTCCTGCGCTGCGTACTCACATCACTTTCGCCTCACCTACCGCGTCGCTGTCGGCCCCGATCGGGTCCGCTCAGCCCCTCCGGCCTCCAAAACACCAGCAGCGTCGATCCTTTGCTGCGCCGACGCCGACTCCAGCGTGCGCAGTGCCCGTGTACACACTCCTGGACCTCTACTACGCCACTGCCACCACCACGGCGACCCTCCGCGACCGCAGCGACGAGCCGCGGCTCTGGCACACCTGCGCCAGTCCACGCCTGACGCCCAAGGCCCTGCATCTGCCTCGTGGCGACCCGCTGCGCCCGCTGCGCCTGCCGAGTCGCTGATGGTCTCACACGCTAGCTCCCTTTGCCGAACAATCCTTCAAGATGCTGCTCCACATAGCACAGCCAAACAAGCAATAGCCCCTCCCGCTTCGCAGGTCAGCTGCAGCTGCCTGCGAATCGACCCCTGCACCGTTCCCGCACGCCAGCTACACCCACGCACTCCGCCTGCCTCAGTCTTCAACTCCACAGCCGCTCTCAGCAGCCCCAGTCCTCCGGCTAGTGGAAGCAGATGGGGCGGCTCGGTGCTACACAGCACTGATAGCACTGGTGGCACGACCCGCGCCCTTGATTCACCACCGTTCCTGTTACGCTGCACAGCGCATCTGCATCCACCTCAGTCCCCACCGCGCTGCTCGGGCGCAGCTGCATCGCAAACACCACCCTGCGCCCACAACCGGGCAGGGGAGTGCCTTCCACAAACGCCGGCCTGCTGCATTCACCATATGCACGTAACCAGCAAGCCCATGGCCTATCTACCTGGCCGCCAGTCACTGGACGCTACAGCCATACCACGGCTGCAGCACAGGCAACCTGCCCAAGGACCATCGTCCATGCAGCCCGCTCCCTCACTTGTGTTCCCCGCTGCCGCCGTCCCCACCTTGCTCAGTCAGCCTGGCCACGGCTGCGCTCGGCCCGCAGCGCCTCCACCCTGCGCATCACCAGCCCCGGCTCCCCGCCCATGTTCACCAGATCGGCGCCGCGGTGGGCCATCCGCAGCACTACCAAGGCCAACCGCCGAATGACGTCAGTCTGTTATCCTTGCGAATCGCGATGCAGTAAATCGGCGTCCTGCCCTCCCCGTCCCGACCCTCCAGGTCCGCCCCGGCGTCCAGCAGCATATCTACACACACGGCGTGCCAGGCGTAGTGCAGGGGCGTCTCGCCGTTGTCACCGACAGCGTGGACGTCCGCCCCCGCCGCCAGCAGCAGCCGCGTCATCTCCACAGCCACTCTGGTGTCGACGCGACTGAATCCGCATGCAGAGAACAGCGGGGACGCGTTGTTTCCGTCGCCCTCAACGCTCATCCCCCGTGCTGCCAGCCACCGCACCACCTCCCCTGTCCCAGCATGTGACATCGCGGTCCCTCCATAGTCGTCAATTACTGCGACGTCGGCTCCCAGCTCCTCCAGGGTTTCCATGACGGCCACGTTGCCAAAGCGTGCGGCAGAAAAGATGGCCGGCCAGGCGCGTGAGCCACAAGCGCTGATGTCCGGCCCCGCCTCCACCAGCCGCCTCGTGACCCCCCGGGCAGCAAGTACCAGCGCCGTTTCCCAGCCCAAAAAGCCACCAACCGCATCCACCCGTGCCCCCGCTGCCAGGCACGCCTTGGACGCCTCTGAGCACCCCCGCATGGCGCAGTACGATCAGTGGCAGTGCTCCACACAGCCGCCGGTTGACGTTCGCCCCCATTACAACCGCCGCCCGCACCGCGCGCGCCGCCTCCTCGTCCCCCAGCGCGTACGCCCACTCCGTCTCGCCCTCCGCCGTGCGTCCCACCGGCCGGCGCGCCTGCGCCACCACCATCAGCGGTGACTGGTCCGGGAGCTCGTGGTCTGCCTCGTGGTCCTCCAAGTCGTAATACGAGTCATCTGACGTCCAGTCCTCGCTGTCTTCATCCTCGCTCCAGGCCATGGCGTTGAAGTCCGGCTCCTCCGCCACCAGCAGGGCCAACCACCACAGCCCCAGGCTCGCCAGGTGATGCGCGTGGGACCCCTCGAACACCCACACCAGCAGCGGACCGAAGTTGAACTCCGCCGCACTCCTGAAACGGCGAAGACGCTTGCGAACCTCTACCCGCTGGTCTTTCGCCGTGGCCCGGATGCCCCATGCCCTCCACACCTCGTCCACCTCGTCGCGCATCTCCCGCGACACCGCCCGCGCCGCCGTCGCGTCGCGCAGGGGCACCAGCCGCAGGATCTCGCGATGCAGCTCCCCGGGCAGGTCACCCCACCCTGCGCAAGCCAGCGGGACGCGCGGAATGTCACTAGGCGAGCCAACTGTAAACGCAGCAAGCGCGCCCCTCCATTTCGCGCCTTACCGACTTGCGGAGCCGTGCTCTTCGTCGCCGACGACCGCCTGGCCTTAAGTTCGCCCGCCATCGCCCGCCGACTTGCGGAAACGGCCCCCGCGCGCCGTCCACACTGCCCCTGCGCACGTGGTTTTCACGACCGCAGGCGCCGCGCCTGAAGCCCCCGACGCCTGTAGTGCCCATTCCTGCAGCTGCCTCTCCGCTCACCCGCTGCAGAGACCGGCCTCGAACGCGGCGTAGAACGCCCACCGGACCGCGGGCTGGCCTCGTGTTCCAAGCAGCGCCTCGCTCTCCGATCGCACGCGCGCGGTCCGCGGCTCGCACTCGCAACTGCTCGGCTGTTGGCGCGAAGTGCCCGGCGAAGTGCCCTACCCAAACCCGGCGCCGGTCCCGAGCCCCACCGTCGAAGCCCGCCTGCCAGCCTGGCAGGGCAGACCCAGCTTGCGTGCTGTGGCTGGCTGCGCCGTTGTTCCGTGCGTGGCAGCCAACGTGATAGCCACGGTGAGCATGCACGGCATTGTCGGGCTCGACGACCCGACCATCGCGCAGTCAGCGGCCCAGGAGCCCCGGGAGCATCTCCCGCAGGGCAAGGCTCGCCAGGCTCTCAGCTCCTCGGCAGGTCGATGCCCTCCTCGGCGCTTCAAGGACGGCACCCGCGCAAGCTGTTCCTTGTCAGGCAGCCCAAGCTCAGCTTCTCGCAACCCTGCTACCGCCAACGCCTCCGCCTTTAAGCAAGCAATGCAGGGTGTGGTCACGTGGCAGGTGCCCACTACGTGTGCTGCCTCAGCTGTGGCCGACGCCTGCCATAGAGTCCCCGCCCCGCATATCTACGCTGTCTCCGCCTGCTGTCGCTTTGGCGTCGTCGGATGACCCCACGACGACTGTGGGCGGCACGACATCCTGCGACCAGGGGTGGCTCAGGCACTATGCGACAACGGCACCTTGCGTACACTCTCGCGACGCCAATTACGCCCGCGATGCATCGACCCACACACCGTTGCCAGCCACACCCACGCCCAGTGCCCGTGGCAGTCACAACCTGTCGTTTCATGCACCACGCCCCAGTCACGGACGGTACAATCGCACCCTGCCGTTCCTGGCTTACACTACTACTCTATCTCGCCCCACGCCCGTCCTCACCACGCTCTCCACGCCCTCCGCCCCCAGCTGCGCCAGGACCTGCGCCTTGACAAAGTCTAGAATGGCCGGGTCCAGCACCACAGCAGCGCCCGTGCAGCTGACGGCCGAGATGGTCACGCTGCGGCTCGCCACGTTGTGGTGCACCTGCGCCTCGCACGCGACCACGCAGGCTCGGTCAAGTGCAGGGGATACATGCGCGCACTGAGCATCGGCAACAGCACCGGCACAGCAACAGCCGAGCGGCAACAGAGCTCACAACAGGCCGCGAACAGACGCAGGATACGTGCCTGGATGCTCACGCCGTTCGCCACCCCGGAACCCGCGCCAGGGGCCGCTACGCCTGCTACGGGGATGCCTGTCAATGGCACGCCCCCACCGCCGAGCGGCCGCCCCTCTGTGTCCCCGCCTTCCGCCTCCACGTGCTCCGTCGGGACGACCACGGCCCACGGGGAAGCGCTGAAGGTGCCGGGGAACACCCCGGTCGCGTGGGCTTCCCTGGTGGCCGCGTCAGCCCACGCCAGCGCGTGCTCCAGCGTCGGGATGTCCAGCGTCTGCGGGTGATGGGTCAGCAGCGGCTCGCATGATCGCCAACAGCGATGCATTATATAGTGGGGGACGACGTCAGCAGTGACGTCGGCAGGCCTCGGAATGGGCTGCCTGCTGCCGGACCGCATGGCAGCAACGACCACCCTGCACGCAGTAAGCCACAGCACAACATGCCACGGCGCCCAGCTCACCTGCAGGAACCCTAACGACAGTTTCTGCGGCTTGGCCGGCGGTGGCCGTGCCGGCGCGGCAGGCGGGGCCTGCGCCGCTGCTGGCAAGGGCGGCTCGGCTGCCACCATGACCGCCGCCTGGACGGCTGTGGCGGGCTGCACTGCCGGCGATGCTTGTGCAGGCGCAGCGGACGTAGATGGCGCAGACGGCGCCGAAGCGATCACATGCGCGGGGGCTGCCGGGGCACTGGCCAGCGCAGCTGCTGGCTGCGACGCCGCTGCCTGTGGCATGGCTGCCGGCTGGGCTGGGGCTCCCGCAGATGCCAATCCCGGAGCCGCTGCCAGCGCGCCCTGCCCCTGCGTGGCTGTCGCAGCCTGGGCTGTGATCCCCGGCGGCAAGGGAGTCGTCTTTGCCGTCGGCGGTTGGGGTGCGACCGGGGCTGCAGGCGTTGGCGCCATAGACACCGGTGTGGCTCCGGTCAGTGCTGGGGGATGCGGGGGGTGCAGGAAGGCGGGGTTCACGGCCTGGTGCATGGGCATGGCCAGGAAGCGGGACGCGTGGAGGGCCGGCTGGGCCAGGAAGGGGCTGAGTGCTGCAGGGACGGCAGGGAGGGGTGCGAGTGAGTGGAGGCGGGACAGCCGCAGCAGGAGGCGCACGCGATGCATGTGATCCGACATAACGAGCGCCTCTTGCGCCGTGGGTGGTGGCCGTGAGCCTGGCAGCGTCTCACCCGGTGCCGCCATGGAGTGCGAGGCCATTGCCATGGGGAAGGGCATCATGGCCACACGGCCATCGGGCAACTGCACGGGGTGGTGGAAGACGCCCGGAGGAGGGGCCACGGACCGAGCCACGCGCGTCTCGGCTGCGAGAAAGAAAGCCACAGGGGTCGCACGGCCGTCCTCAGGTGGCCGACAGCGCACCCACGTCGTGCCTCACAGGTTTATAGTCGACTGACTCTGGCGCGCCGCGGTTGTCTCGCACGCAGTCATCTCCCCTGCTCACCTCGTGGCTTCTGCCCCGGCTTCTCGGGGCGCTTGGCCGCGAACTTGTACACGCCTTTCTTCTGATCGTAGTTGTGCAGGATGAGCGCACGCAGCGTCTCGCTCACCCTGGGAGGGACAGAGGGGCATGGCAGCCGTCACACACGCATGCGCGCGATCACCCTCTATGCTGCCCCACCCAAACCATGCGCGACCTGTCGCGGCTGCCACCCTCACCACTGCCCCGGCCACTGCCGCCCAAAGTCATGCAGCAGCTGCTTGAGGTTCGGGCTCAGTCGGTACCCCGTGGTGCCACCCTTGCCCTGCGGAAAGAGCTTCTTCATCACACGCTCCCCGTTGTCGCCCACGCCGAAGTCAACAAGCTGGCGGATGTGGATGAGCTCTGCGGACCACAGCGCAGGAAGGGTGCAAATATGTCAAACCATCACAGCAAACCCGCTTTGACCCGGCCAGGAATCGTGCAAGCCCGCCCGCTGTCATAGCCATGGCCCAGCCATGCGTGCGCACGACGCTTCGCCACCCCAGTCCATGCGCCCCACCTGGCAGCCCGTATCGCATCAGCGTCTCGTCTGCGATGCCCTCAATGGTCTCCGCCAGCACCTCCCGTATGACCACGCTGCGTGGGTGCGTCAGGCGCAGACCGCGCCCTGCGACAGACACACGGCGAGGGGCTCACGGTCGGCAGTGACGAACCACCCGCGGCGCGACCCGCCTCAGCCAAAGCCCGCCCCTCACCCCGCAGCTTCCCCGGGAAGAGCTCCTTCTCAAACACCCCGTTGTGCTGCTGCCGGAGGCTCTTGGCCGTGAGCCCCGACTCGGCCAGCAGGATGGGGATGTTGAGGCGCGCGTACCCCTGAGCCCGCTTCTCCCGCCGGAAGTCCGAGGACCCGGGGCCGCCAGACGCCGCGTCGTCCACCTGACCCTCCGCGTCGCGGTAGGGGAACGGCCGCAGCCCCGCGTCCGCCGGGCTGGCCTTGGAGGACTGCGTGGGTGGAGCAAGGCACGGCAGGTGCTGAGGCGACTTCAGACACGACGAACTCTGCCAAGCGTCGTGCTCCTCTGTGTCATCAACGATTGGCTACAGAGAGCAAACGAGACAGCATCATCAGTGTCCGTGACCAACTTGTCACCTGTCCTTCCCTCTCGCCGTCCTCCCCGTCCCCTTCCTCCCCCACCACCTCCTCCTCGCCCTCCTCTGTGTCACTACCTGACGGCCCCACTGCCCCGCCCCCATCGCCCGCACCGTCAGCCTCGCCCGCGCCCTTCTCACGTGCCGCCCCAGCCCCCGCGGCCCTGCCCACGGCTGCCGGGGATGCGGCCCCAGCTCCGCCCTCCGCAGCCACCACGGCGCCCCTCCCCGCGCTCGCAGCCCCAGCCGAGCCCACCGCGCCCTTGCCAGACGCTGCGCTTGCACCGGCCGTCGCCTGCTTGCTTGAGCCCTCGCCCGGCCCCCCCACTGAGCCCCGCAGCGCCGTCCCAGTCATCCCGGCGCCGTGCATTGTGCCCATTCCCATGCCTGGGAACCCCATCGCGCCCATCCCGCCCATAGCGCCGACGCCGTAAGCGGCCAAGGGCCCTCCCGGGCGGGCGGCACCCCCTATAACGCCAGCTGCACTCGCCGCCATCCACGGAAACATCCCGGGCATGCCACCTGCCAGAGCCGCCGCGGGCATACCCCCGTAAGGGAAGACGGCCCCGGGCATCCAGGGCGCGCGCGCCATGTGGAGGCCCAGGGCTGGGTGGAAGGCGTGGGCGGGGTTGACGTGGGGTGGCACCGAAGCGCCAAAGGCCGCGTGGGCGGGCGGCAGGGCCACGGCAGGCGGGGGCAGAGGGACTGGCTCGGCGGGCGCACTGGCGGGAGCGGCGGTTGTTGCGACTGCCGCTGCTTGCGCTGGCGTGGTCTGGGGCGCGGTCCCAGTGGGGCCCGCCACAGCAGTCGCAGAGAGGACGGGGACCGGAGCCCCCAGCGCACCCCCCGGCTCCTTCCCCCCCTGCGCTTGGCTGCGTTCAGCCCCTGCGCCATTTTCGCCTGCCTCCTGCGCAGGTGCTACCGCGGACCCCGCCGTTCCGTCCACAGCCCCTCTGTCCCTTGCCTTCTCGTTGACCTCCCCCGGCCCTTCCCCACCCAGCCCCTCTGTTGCCCCTCCCGTGCCCGCCCTGGCGCCTGTCTCGAGAGCTCCAAGCTGCCCAGGTCCCCCCTTCGCAGCCCCAGCCCCTCCTTCGTCCATCCCCGCAGCGACAGACGGCCCCACAGAAGCCGCACCGGTGCTCGCCAGACCAGGGCCAGTGCCAGCCACGGGGTTGCCGTCGGCAGGCACGCCACGAGCGTCTACCACCGCAAAGGACGGTGGCGGCTCAGTTTCGCCTTCCGCGACCGCAGCTCCACCCTCTTCCTTTCCAGGTGAGGGCGATGCACCTGGCATCACGGGGTACAGCGCCACGTCGCCACTGGGCAGCGGCACGGCCACCAGCGTCGCTCCCGGGGGCAAAGCCGCCAGTGCCTGCGGAGAGGAGCGCTGGGATACGCCTGGTGAGAGCGGCGTAGAACGAGATGCACAAGGCCAACAGGCGCGTCGGCAACGCGAGAGCGCTGGCTGGACGCAAGACCGTCCCAGGCACCTCTGCGACGCGTTTCTGGACGTCTACGTCGTTGTTCGACGCCCCGGAGGTGACGCCGCCTCCCTCCCCGGCCGCCGAGGCCCCGGGCAGCGTCGGGGGGCCCGGCAGGGGCAGCACCTGGGTCCCCTCGCCGCTCTGGAGGACGAGCTGGTGACCGGACTCGGTCTCGACCAGTTGGCCCTGCGCGAGGCTCATAGACGGGATCGGGTGACGCGCCGCAGGGGCGAATGCCGTGCGGATGCTGCGTGGCGGCCCATGCATAGCCAGCGCACCTGCGGCACGACGAATTCCTGGGTGGACCCGTCGCTCCCTACAATCTGCAGGACCTGGCCCGATACAAGCAGCCCGCTGGGATGCGCGGGGACGTCGCTGCTCGATGGCGCGGGCGGAGAGGCGCCCGCTGGACCGTTGAGGGCCCCCGCAACGTTGGCAGAGCCGGCTGGCGTCACTTGCCGGGCGCGCTTGGTCGGGGGGCCATCCGAAGACCCGAAATGACCGTCCGCATCCTTCGTGTGCTTCCCGTGCCGGTCCCCCGGGCCGCTCGCGCCACTGTGTGCTGTCCCCTCAGCAGCAAGCAAAAATTCGTCCGATGCACCGCCCGCCTGCGTCTCGGGCGGTGTCGCATGGTTAAAACCACCATCCGCGACAGTGTTGAGCTGCGCCTCCTCCGCCATCGCCGATCGCGTCGCGTGCCCGTGGGTCCTGCGTGGCGTAAAGCATTTGTTGGTCCTGAGCGAAAGAGGCGCAGCCGGGACATGCACGCAGCACATGAAGAAACCAATGACGCCGAGAGAGCGATTCGCGCCGGCCTCCGGGTCCTCGGCGCGGCAGCACGAGGCGGCGCAGCAGCGCTGGGCCCGAACGTGCACCTGCCCTTCGTTCCGCGTGTGCTGGACTTGCCCCTGCTCCTCGTGCCGACACCCATTTCGTAGCTTTGCAGAAAAGTGGAGCACTCCCGAGCAGAGCCCCGCGAGGCCGGCGTGCCGGCGCTCAAGCCTCTCGTCGCGACGGGGCGACGGTGCGAGCGCACAGCATGCCGGCACGTTTATCTTGTAATGTTCCGCATATTCTCCAGCCCAGGAGGCCCGTCAATGACGCGACTCGCGGAAAATCGTGCCCGAGTGTTGTCAGACTGTTCATTCGCGTTACGCGGAGCAGATACTGGGCTGCCGCGCTCCCAGGGTCTTAGATCGCTCACAGGCAGAACGTACATTGCGATACCGGGGCGCAAGGTAGCTTCATTCCGAGGCATCTGCCCCTTGATCCCGACGCCCCATCGCTGCGTCCTGCCCACCTGGCGCGACTTTGCGAGCTTCTGCAGCAACAATCCGCCTGTCTTAGGAGACTGCAGTAGCTAGACTGCCGCGATGGGGTCCTTAACGGCCCCGTCTCTTCCTTCTTCTCGTCCCCTCGCGAGCCCGTACAAATGCCTCATGAGGCGGGGCCCGGGTCCCGCGACGTGCGCTGGGCGGGGCCTGCGTTATGCTCTGCGTCCGGTGGAGCTGGGTATCGGGCGTGGGCCATGCAGGACGACGCGGACGGCGCTGCTGGTCCAGGCCTTGCATGAACGTGCGCAGGTACAGGAGCAGGGCGGCGCGCAGGTCCTGGTGGCGATTGGGGCGATCAAGAAGGGCGAGAAGATCCTGTCAGTGCCCAAGTCCGAGTGGATTGACGGCGGCCCCGGCCCCGACCTGAAACAATTTGCGGACGCCGAGCCTTGGCTTCGCCTGTGCCTGCGCCTCATGGACCTTCGTCATCGCAAAGCAAATGCGTACGTCTCGTCGCTTCCATCGGACCCCGACTGCCCCGTGTGGTAAGGCTGCCCATCCTATCCGCGCAGTGCGAAGCAGCGGTGTGCACGACGCCTGCTGACACACGAGCTGGTTGTCCTCTGCTGCGCTGCAGCTGGTCGGAGGAGGAGCTCGCGATGCTGCAGGGCACACAGCTCCTGGCCAGCGTGGCGGGGTATAAGCAGTTTGCAGAGCAGGAGTGGGAGCGGATTGCCCCGGCTCTCCCCCAGTCACCAGCCTACACATGGGAGGCATTCCTCTGGGCCTTTGGCACCGTCCGCGGCCGTGCCCACGCGCCACTGGAGGTGCGCGCGGAGAGCGCACGATGCAGCCTGCTCTGCTGCTATGCGCTGTTGGTGGTGGGGTGGTGGGGGCCTGGGGGGAGTCGCCCCCGCTTACCACACGCGCAGGGCGGCAAGATCGCGTTGGTGCCGACCGCGGACCTGCTGGTGCATGCCCGGGATGGGAACTGCAAGTGGGAGGTCCGGGGCGGTGGGGGCGGCCTGTTCGGGGTTGGTGACGAGGCGCTGGTGGTGACGAGCACGCGAGACGTCCAGGAGGGCGAGCTCCTGACGATGGACTATGGCCCCGGGCAGACGGACTCCAAGGTTGCGCTGGACTACGGGGTGGTGGACGCGGAGGACCGCAGGCCTGGGTTCGCGCTCACGCTCGAGCTGCCAGATGGGAGCGATTACTTTGACGACAAGGTCGATATCCTTGAGATCAACGGCCTCGGCCAGCAGGCCACGTTCGCCCTCAGGCGAGAGCAGGGAGGGGCTCGCTTGGCGACCTCTGCGCCGCGTGGCGCGTGGGGCTGCAGCCGTCGACGTGACGTGATCTCGTCATTGTCTGCATTCCTCTCGCAGGGACAAGGACGCCCCTCCGGCCGAGATGCTCGCGTTCCTGCGCCTGCTGAACCTCCGCGGCGCCGATGCCTTCCTTTTGGAGGCCCTCTTCCGCAACGCCGTGTGGAAGGAGCACCTGGTGCTGCCCGTGAGCGAGGAGAACGAGGCCATGGTGTGCGAGTCCATGCTCGCGGGGTGTCGCGAGGCCGTCGAGGCGTTTGGGGGGTCCATGGAGGAGGACAGGAGGGCCTTCAGGGATGCCCGGGGCGGGTCCAGGTAAAGCTTGTCGTTCTCGGGTGTTTGATTACGGGATGCATTCCGTTAATGGGCCAGGAAGTGAGGGGCTGTTGGCACCTGCAAGGCAGCGCTCGCTGATACCCATCGCAGGGAGCAGGTGGCGCTGGCGGTGCGCCTGGGGGAGCGGGAGGTCCTCGAGTGGGTGGCGACGTGGTTCGAGTCACGCAAGGGGCAGCTGAAGGACCTCGCCTACTACCAGGTGAGGTTCACCTCGTGACATGGATGGCGCCTGGCCCGGGGGGGTGAAGGAGTAGGAGAGGGTAGGGTGGAGATGTTTATGGACTGGTGATCTGCCGCAACCTCTGCAGGAGAGGAGACTCAAGAGCCTGGGCCTCCTGGATGACCAGGGCAAGAGCACGTATGACTGGCTGGAGTGAAAGCAGAGGGCTGGGGGATAGATTCTCAGTTGAACGCGAGCGATGCGAACTACGTGAGGACTACAGGTTGCTTTTGCCACCTCGTCGCGGGCTAGGTAGCTGGAAAGCTGGCTGGCAGCGATGCGCCAGGAAATCCTGACATAAAGCCTTGAAGGGAGGGCCTGCCGCCCTCCTGTGGCGCCCGTCGCCACACGCGCGTAACTGAATCCCCCTCGCCGCTGACTTGGCGTGTGCCAGGCCGTGGAGACCCCACAGGTCGGGTGGAGCTCGTTAGGAATGGCAGGGAGGGCGTCTGAGTACGACATCATTCTCCCTCGGCGATTGGAGACCCAGGTAAACGGCGAGCGCCTCTCACAGGCGGTGTCCGAGCCCGCTGTTCGCTGCGTGCTGGCACCTGGAACACGGAGCCTTGGCCGCCGCAGGTGTCCGTCACGAGGGGTAATCCGCCGCTGAAACGAGCGCTGCACCTTTTCACGGAGCTGGCGGCCGCGCTTCGGGGAAAGGACGAGGCTACGACGCTCGAGAAGGCCAACGCTACGTTAGCGCACTTGGCGTCCCTGGGTGAGCGCCGCCGCGCCGCTGCGCCGGCCCGTCCACGCCTGGCGGGTAGCGATGAGTGACGATCTTGCCTCCGGCATGTGCCAACAGAGCTGGGATACCAGAGGAACTTCGCGGCGATCGAGAGGGAGAAGCGCGAGCAGGGGTACTACCAGGCGCGCAAGGTGGAGGTGGAGCGGCAGATGGAGGAGGTTAAGGAGGTCATTGAGCGGCGGAAGCAGGAGCTGGTGGTGGCCCGGACCCGGAGGAAGCAGCTGGAAGAGGTGAGGCGGGGGCGGCCGGTATTGATTTCAGGGTTCCACGGCGCACGTTCCGCGCGCATGATTGGTTCCTGCAGACTTGTCTTTGATTATCTTGAACGAAATATGGCAATAGAGGGCGGCAGGATTGCTTAGAACTCGACTTGGCGTGGTGACCTCGCCCGCAGTACGAGGTGGCCCGCAAGGAGCTGATGGCCATGCCGAGCCGGGCGGAGACCCAGTCTAAGATCGACGCCGTGCGCAAGAAGATCGAGTCGTTGCAGACCGAGGCATGCGCGGTGGAGGTGGCCATGGAGCTGCGGCGGGCGCAGACCACCCTGCTGTTCAGCGTCCTGAGGGACCTGCAGCAGAGCATCCAGGTGGGCTGCGGCTGTGGCCGTGCATCGCCAGGTGTGGGTTCGCGTCGAGGCTCTCGCAGAGTGCTTCGCGGCTTAGCCGGCACGGCAGGCCTTGGCTCGGGGTTAGGTTAGTGGGTTGCCCGCACCGCCTTTTTCAGGAGGAGAATCTGGCAGCGACGTTGTCAGAGGAGGACCTGACGCGGCTGCTGGCCAACGGGATCGCGGGGGGGCGGGCGTCGGCGGAGGAGGGCGGCGACGAGGGCGAGGGAGCGGAGGGGGAGCAGGAGGAAGCGGAGGGGGCAGAGGTGGCTGAGGGGCGGGGCAGAGAGGGCGGAGGGGGAGATGAAGAGCCAAGGGGAGGGACAGCGGCAAAGCCAGGTGACAGGGAGGGCAGCGAGCGAATCGTCTTTCATCAAGGCGCTGCGACGTCGCACGGTGGCAAGCTGCATACGATGTTCCGGTCCCCCTTTCAGGCGGAGGCGGCGGGAGGTGGCGGGAGAGAGGGTTCGGAGCGGCAAGAGAAGCGGGCAAGGGCATCGTCAGGGCCTGGGGGCGGCGCCGGGGCGGAGAGCGACGCGGAGGGGGCACCGTCGTCCAAGCGGCCACGGACGCAAGAGTGACATGAGGAAAGCGCAGCAGGCACATCAGCGTGCGGCGTTGACTGTAGACCCGCAGCTGCCCTCTCGCAGGACGCTAGTACTACTGTAAGGCACCCGGCTGTTCTAGGTCCCGAGCCGGTTATCCGTCGGCGCCCATTTCGAAGATGTCGTTGTCGGACATACGGGAGGCCAGACCGTCCCGGACGAGCTGCTCGGCGTCCTCCTTGGGAATCCAATGCACGATGTTGGGCTGCGGCGCCAGGGGGGGTGCCGCGTTGCCTGGGGCGGAGGCCCACGGCACGTTGCACATGGCATGAATGCGAAGCCTTTGGGCGACCCACCATGAGGAACACGTCGCCGTGGCCCGTCGTGATGTACGCGCCCGTGCCGTTCCGGACGATCACGGAGACCATGCTGCACACAGGGGAAACACGCTGCAACCTTCACTCGCCAGCTCTCCCCGTGCTAGGTGCGACGCGTGTCTGGCCGCCCTCGCCTGGAAATCCCGGCCGTCGGCGGCTCCACGTCCGTCGTCAGATCGAGTCCCACGGCCTTGTTGCACGCAACCAGGCACTTGTCGTAGTTGCGGAAGTACTGCACCTCCGAGGCACTCAGGTTCTCCGCCACGTCCTCCGGGAGCTGCCTGCCGCGCGTCCAGCGTATCTGAGAGGGAGAGGCGAGTGGCACGATGTCCCGTAACTTGACCTCTTTCGCTATGTCGCGCCCGCGCCCATCGCGCGCGGCGCGGCACCTGCTGCAGCAAGTCGGTGCGCTCCTTGAGGTACAAAAGGAGCAAGCGCTTGTTCCTCGCGATGGCCTCGTCGTGGACAATAATGGCACAAAGCTGTTCGGCGAACTGCGCAGTGGACAAAGGACAGGAGCGGGCTCAGGATTTCTAGCGGGTGCAGCGCGTTGCCCCTCCACCTTTGCGCAAGTCCGCACCCGGTTCAAATTCCCCTCGTCGCCTGGCTGCCCCGTGGCCTCCGCAGTTTTTTCATAGAGGAACTGTATCACCTCCCAATGAGAGTGGATCTGCCGGTCGCGGAGCGAGGGCTCCAGGGTGGCGCACGCAAAACTCAGGTGCTGCGCTTCTCCGGCTCAGCGCGGCCGGACGGGCACGGCGCACCTGCAACAAGACCTCCTTGATGGCCGTGTCGTTATGCCGGGGGAGGTGCCCGGGCTCGCAGTACGCCACCTCCTTGAGCAGCTCTAAGGCCGTCCGCCCAAAAGCGCCTTGGCCGGCCATCGCCGCCGCCGCGCCCTGCCCTCCCACCGATGCGACCGCCACCCCCTCGCTATGCACAGCCCGCCCGTTATGCACTGCCCGCCCAGCACACCAGCTCGTTGCGCTTTCCACACCCTAACCACACCCTTCAACAGCGCTCGGGGAGGCAGCTGCCCAAAGCTGTCCAAACTATCATCTAGGCGGGAACCGAGGGTCAGGAGGCATGAATCGCCCCGCTCCTACATTCTGGCAACGGATGCACCCCAAAGCCGCCTTTTTCTGGAAGCACCAGACATGCATCGTACGAAACGTGTCCGTCAAAACAGCTCGAATGCTGGGCGGCACCCGCATCTGCAACAGATGGCGGCTCCGCATGAGTGAGAGGACAGGGCAGAGCGCCTCGGGGGTCAGCGGCTTGCGACGCGCTCCGTGGGGGAGGACGAGTCCGACGAGTCCGCATGCGCCATCCTCCACTCCTTGAACTTCATGTCCATCTGCGAAACCGTCACGAGTCCATCCTCAGCCGCTCCATGCGCCCTCACCGCCCGCCGGCGCACACCACAGCTGCGGCCACTCACCTCCCACGTCTCCGCCGCCGTTATCCGCGGCGACGTGCCCTGCAGGTCCTGTGCAGCATCGACCATCTCGCGGATGCCACGGATGACGCTCTGCGAGGGCGGGCAGGTGAACCAGTTGTCAACGACCCCGGCTGGGACGGGCTAAAACGTGGTCCCACCCACCCGCGGGCCTCCCGCACCTCTTGCCGAACGGTGACCATCTCCTCGACGAAATCCTGGAGCTTCTGGATGCTCACGTTGGGCATCACGACCACGTGCGCGATGTTGCCCTCGCAGGCCAGCTGCCACTTGCGCACAAAGGCCTCGCTGGCGGGCCGCTCAAACACCACTGCAGGGGCAAGGGCCAGGGTCCCTTCCCCGCGCTCAGCGGGCAACGGGCGGCGCAGGCCGGCCCCAGCGAGGCGCGGGAGCCCCCACCTGTGTTGGACAGCTCGTTGAGCATGACCCAGATCCCCGCCCGAGAGATCATCTCCCTCAAGAAGTGGGCGTTGCGCATGCACACCTCCACGTCCTTCCGGAAGCCCTCGTAGCCCTTTTTGGTCAGGTTGTACCACAGGTAGATGGCCGCGTGGCCGTTGCGGCTCCCCATGATGGTCGCGTCGCGCGAGTTGAGGTACTCGACGTCGCTGGAGAGGGCCATGACGAGGCGCATGCGCGTCATGACCACCCCGCACGGCACGGGCGCCCCGACGAACTTGTGCCCGGACACCGACACGGACCCGATGGGCTTCTTGAACGTCACCATCGGGGCGCTTTTGATGAAGGGCATCATCATGCCGAAGAGCGCCCCGTCGCAGTGGATGTAGAAGCGGTCCTGGGGCAGGCGAGGGCGCGGCGATGAGCGGACGCGCGTGCGCGACGCGAGCGTGGGTGCCCGGCCAACGCGCGCCGCCACCCGGCCCCCCCCGGCCCCACCTCGTTAAAGCCGACCCTCCTCAGGACGTCGATGACCGTGTCGAGGTTGTCGACCGCGCCCTTGACCGTCGTGCCGATGTTCACGTTGACAATGGCCGGGCGGTCGGCGTTCTCCCGCAGCGCCTGCTCGAACTTGTCGTAGTCCATCTCGCCGGACGGGAGCGTGGCCACCTCGACGGCGTCCATGCGGTACATGCGCGCCGCCTTCATCACCGAGTAGTGCGACTCCTGGGGGGCAGGGGCGGGAGGGGAGGGGCACGTCGCGGTCTCGATAGTGCCGATGCCGCGGGGGCGCCCGCGCCCTGGCGCGGTGCGGGGGGCGGGAATGTGCACAGCGTGAAAGCAGCGGCGAGGGAAGCGTCTCCCTCGCCCCCGGCGAGCTGCAGGTCTCTGTGGCAAGCGTCCGATATGAAAGCGCCCGCCCGGCACGGAGCACGACGGGCGGGTGACTCTGGCTTGCGTGGCGTGGGGCGTAGCTGCAGCGGACGAGTCCCCATGGCCCTGCGGACCGCCTCGCCTTGGAGCAGTAGAGGATGCCGTCGGGGAGGTTCTCCCGGCCGACGAGGATGCCGTGCAGGTTGCCCTCGGTGCCGCAGTTGGTAATGTAGCCCCACATCTCGGCAGGTTCCAACTCCCACAGCCGCGCGAACCAGTGGAGCACCCCGACCTCGAACTCCCGGGAGTGGACGCCTGCGTCAGCGGGGACGGGATCAGCTCGGAGGCAGCCCCGCCTGCCGGCCAGGCACAGGCGCCCTCACTGCGCCCTCACCGTAGTTGGACTCGATGAACGGGTCCCCGAGGTTGTTGATGGAGAACTTCTGGAGCGCCTCGAGGGGCCCGTAGTCAAAGTCGAGGTTGTAGGGGTACCCCAGGTGGTGCTTGGTGCGCTCCTCGAGCCGCTTGACGTAGTCCTGAATGACCGTGTCGATCTGGGGCGGGAGGCAAGGGGCGAGCGCTGCGGCCGACTGGCGGCGCGGCTCACGCGGATGCGAGCAGCTGCGCGTCAGCAAAAAGAGGAGCGCACCTTCTCCTGGTGCGTGCGCGGCTCGTCGTCGTTGGCGGGGATCACGTCCAGAGGCGCCGCGTAGTTCTGGGTAATCTTCCTGCCCACGGACACGGTGCCCGAGGTCGCATGGCTGCTCTGCGGACATGGACACGCGCGCGGGGAGTCCAGGGCCGGCCGCGGCTGCGGCTGCAGGGACCAGCAGCTGCCCCACCGCCGCACGCACGAGGGAGCGCCCGGTGATGGGGAGAGCTTGGTAGGCGGAGAAGGTCTGGGGCAGCTTTGGTTTCTGCGAGCGCGGAGAGCGGCGCGAGGGTCCGGCAGCGCCGCATCGACTCCCAAACGCCCGTGCCATGAGCAAGGCTGCGGGGCCGCTGGGAAAGCAGCAGCAGGAGAGGGGCGGGGCAGGTAGCCTGGCTCGAGACGAGCGCAGATACGATGTACAAAGCATCGGGAGAGCGCGGGCGAGCGCGGGCGGGGGGAATTACGTCGAGGCCCGCCCTCGGCCCGCGCTGCACGGGTAGGCCGCCACCGCGCGCATCCCAGGGCACCGCGGCACATCGCGGGGGCGGAAACGCGTAGACAATCGAACGAAGCATCCATGCGCGAGGCGGGGACGGAGGGATTCACGCGAGCCAGGCGCGGGAAGGAGGCCCTAGACAAGGCCAGGGGGGCCGCTGGACAGGTGCGCCGGAGGGGCTGCTCGCGGGTCCGCAGTGCGCACCGTCACCAATTTTGTAACTAGCGAGGAATCGTGGGCCAGGACCTGCTCTCGGTGGCCGCGCCGCCCGCGGGACAGCTCGTTAAATGCGCGCGCGGCCGCGCCGCTCGCCTGGGCCGAGAGGGCCAGCGCTGCCGCTTTAAGCTCGATGTCGGACTCGGGGCCGCCCCGCTCCACCGCCACCGGCAGGGGGATGGACACGGCAAGGCGGACGGGGTCGGCCATTGCAACAGGCTCTGCGCGTCTGCGAGCCGAGACGGCGCTCCCAAGCAAACGTCGAAGGCAGCTCCGAAAATCGCAGTTCAATTCCTAACGCGCTCGACGGGCAGCCTTGCGCCTGGTACGCAGAAAAGACGACCGATGTCAGGCGGGCGGCTTAGGCAGGAAGTCGCGTCGTAGCACGTGCAGTGTATGTAGCGCATGGGCGGTGTTCGGATGTGCAATCGACCGAGAGATGGCGTCAGTAAGGTGGGTGCCAGTGCCACTGGAATCAAGTGGGCGCCGGTGCGCGCGCGAGGTGTTTCAGGCCTCCTTAGGACGCCGGCCGCTGGACCGGTACGCCCGCTTCTGTCGGATGCTCCACACGAACTGCAGGCGCACCGCGTAGGCCCACACGACCTCGTTGACCATGTTGGCCAGGACGACGGCAAAGATGTTGTCCTGCGGCGGGGGGTCGAACCAGGCGGTGTTCATCGTCCCTGCCGCTCTCGAAAAGCAGCGCCCATTCGTTGGGACCTTGGGGACCTCTGCCACCAGCATGCAAATGCATGCCCGTGTCCCGCACTGGCCTGGGAGTTGTACATGAAGATGCAGGTGCCCGTCCAGACGAGCGACAGTGCCACGGAGAGGGCCGGCAGTATCGAGTTCTTGGCCAGCTGCGGCGACGGGGCCGGAGCGATGGGTGCGACGGAGCGACGGGCGGCCTGGCAGCCTGCCGCTGCCCATTGCAAGGGGACCACGTGTTACCTTGGGGTCGATGCAGTCGATGGGGTAGACCATCTCGTTGAAGACGTAGTGCCTGACGTGAGACTCGACGAAGTTGAGGAACAGGAGGCCGGCGAGCAGCTGCAGCGCAGACGGGGCGCGTGGGTCCCCAACGGAGCCAGGGCAGTGGCAGGGCATGGGGACGAGGAAAGCGAGGACGGCAATTTCACCGCGCCGGGGCCCTCTCACCTCCAGAAACTCGTCCTCGCTGCGGAACATGCGCACGACCTTGGCGGGGATGTCGAAGATGGCCATCTGGATGAAGGCGCTGGCGGGCCCAGTGAGCAAGAAGCTCAGACCAAGTGCCGGCAAACTGCGGGCTTGTCGACGAGGCGGGTGGTTGGCGTAGCGCTTTAGGGGTGCACCGCGAGACACACCTGCCAACGTCCATGGCATGTCCCAGACGCTCCATGCGACGACACACAGGAACCGCGAGGATCGCTGTCGGTTATCCCATGCCATGGCACGTCACCTCACGCCCTTCTCGCGGTCCTTGGCGACGCTGCGCTCGCAGGTGCCAATGATCAGCGACAGCACGATGGCGACGGGGAGGGAGAAGCGGACCTGGCCCCACATGAGCTGGCGCACCATCACGTCTTCGCTAAAGGACGTGATGCTCATCTGCAGCCATGGGCCACCCCGCCTCTTGCAAACACCACCGCTTCAAGGGGGCGTGGGGCGGCCAGAGGAGGCGCGGGCACTCGCCTTCCAGAAGTAGCGGCGCACGTAAGCTGCGATGCCACCGACGGCCCACCAGGCAGCCAAAGCCCCCCACGCGTAGGGTTGGGCAAAGCGCCTCTCGTTGACCTCCTCCGGAACAGCCCTCGACACCCTGCGGGCGCGGAGCGGGTCCACGCCCATGGGCGTGCCGCGCGAGATCGGTTGTCCTCGCTCGCGGCGGCGGACGTGCGCGCGCGATGCAGTGAATGGCGCGTAACGGAAGGACCGCACGGCGGGAATGTGCAGCGGTCCCCACCGCCGGATCTTGGTCATGTCCGTGCTGACGCGGTTTGGCGACGTGAACTCATCCTCCTCATCGTGTTCCTGTCCCAGAAGCGGACTTTCCTCCTGTCCCAGAACGTCGCGGCTGCTTTCCCGGCCCACCACTCCTCCCGAGCCCCCGGACGCCGCCCGAGCGACGTTCTCATGGGAAATCGACGGCATGTTAGTGCCGAAAAAGGCAGCACTTCGGTCAATATGCTATTGGGAGCAGCGAGCCCCGCTCCGCGTGGTGTGGGGGGCAACAGCGAGGCAATGTTGACCGGCCCGCGTGACTCCGCGACTCCGACACTCTCGGGCTCAGTAACACGGGCGCCTTGCTGGGTACACATTGGTCAGGCACACGAGCTGAGGGGAGAGAATTGTCGCATGAACATTCATGGTGGACCTCCGACCTTGCCGCCAGAGCAAGCCAGGTTAGGGTTTGGGTTAGGCTGATGGAGCCGTAGGGGATTCGACGGCACGAGAATTGCTACTTGACTCTCGGTCGCGGGCTGCATGCATCTTGGCGGGTGACCGTTGAGCGACTCGCAGCGCCACGCTTTCAGCACATCTGTACACCCGCTGCAGCGCCCACGGCCCACAGGCCCCGAGATGTGGCGGTCTGCGCCGCCTGCAAAGAGTCTTGGAGGGGATGACGCCAACGACAGCAGCTCCGGCGGCGAGGTGGACATGTGAGCTGCTTCCCCATCATCTGTCCCTTCCCGCATTCTGCTTAAACGGCCGCCGGGATCGACGCTTCCGCGCAGATCCTGGTCCTTGTGCGTGGGAATGACGGGACCCCTCCTCCGCGCCGGCGCAGCGACGACCCGGGCCAGGGCGTCGAAGTGCATACAGGCAGCGTTTTGAGCGCCGAGGAGCGGCAGAAACTCAAGCAGGTCTTCTACGATGCGGAG
Source organism: Protoeuglena noctilucae (assembly GCA_958009085.1). Classification (NCBI taxonomy): domain Eukaryota; kingdom Viridiplantae; phylum Chlorophyta; class Pedinophyceae; order Marsupiomonadales; family Marsupiomonadaceae; genus Protoeuglena; species Protoeuglena noctilucae. Next base: position 203,055 of record OY253690.1, read on the forward strand.
ACGGTTTTTGACTCCGAGTTGCGCCCGCTCAGCGACACCATCCTGAGCTCCAGGTGCGGGCAGGCTCGCTGCCCAGGAGCGCAGTTCAGCACAGGTTTGTGAGAGTTTCCGTTTCCCTGAGCCCGCAGCATTGGCCCCAAGCTGGTTGGGACGCAATGGATTGTGCAGATACGGAAGAGTCGCCGTTTCCCTCAACCCGCAGCACTGGCCCCAAGCTGGTCGGGACGCGATGGATCGTGCAGATCGAGGACGGCGACGAGGCCATGGGGGTGGCGGTGTCCCGGGACGGCACCATCGTGGCGGCCGCGTGTCGCAACGGCACCGCGCGGCTCCTCGCCGCGGACGATGGCCGGCCCTTGGGGTCCCTGCAGCTGGGCCCGCCCGGGTCAGGGAGCTCTCTCGGCGCATGCACCTGCTTGCGGTTCAGGCGAGATGCGATGCGACGGAGTGCCCCTGCCTGCTGTATGCCGTGTGCACGCGACCGCGGCACTCTGACCCCCGCTGTCTTCGCGCAGGCCTGAGCCTGACAACGCCCGCACGAGGAACGTGCTCGCCGTCGGCAAGGGCCGCGGCGTCTACCGATGCCACGCCACGACAGGCCAGGAGCTCTTTGCGACGTTTGAAGGGGACAACGAGGTGCTGGGATTGGACTACAGGCGAGGAATGGCCGGAGTAACGCAGGGCAGCTGGGGCGGCGCGAGCACATCGCAGGCGCACTCGTGGCGGCCCTTTGATAGGCGGTTATGCAGCTCTGGCATGGGCATGTGAGCGCACCCACCACAGCGGGGCAGATATTGACCCGAGTGGCGGCGCCCCGCAGCTCGAACGGCATGCGGCTGGCATCCGTGGGGAGTGACGCGTCGGTGCGGGTCTACGACGAGGGGGCGCGGGCCCTGGAGGTCACCTTCGAGGCGGCGTCCGTGGTACGTCGGGAGAGCAGGGGGCAATTGCGGATGGGATGGTGCAGGCCGCGGCTTGTCCCTGCAGCGCCTCTGTCAAGTGGGTATCACCCGTTTGTGACATCTGTCCGCGGCGCTGAGCGCGATCGACCCCTCGTTCGCCCCACGCAGTCGGGCATGGGGCACTCGAGCAACGTCTATGGCGCAGCGTGGGAGCGGGGGCCGGGCGACGCGGTGCTCGTGACGGCGGGTTGGGACAACTCGATTTGCATCTGGGACCGCCGGCAGCGTGCGCGGGTGGGGTCCATGTTTGGGGCGTACGTGTGCGGGGACGCGCTCGATCTCCGGGGGAACGAAGTGCTGTCGGGGTCGTGGCGGGACCAGTCGCCCTTGCAGCTGTGGGACGTCCGCATGCGACGCCTGCTGACCAACTACACCACCCTCGTGGTGAGGATGCCGGTCGTGCGGAGGCGTTGGGTGGCGGACGGCAGGTGCGGGAAACCCCTCGCTAAACGCATCCCCCCCGGTGATGGATGCAGGGCGTGGACGAAGGAAGCATGCGCCTCTACGCAGCCAAGCTGAGCCCGGTCGGCCCTGGGAAGGGGCAGGACTCGGGTCTCATCGCGGCGGGGGGCACCGCTGTGCTCCCATGCGTGCGCACGCTGGTGAGTCATCGCCGAGTGTTCGGCCGCGTGGCGAGGGAGACGAGGATGGGGAATGACAGGAGGCGCCCGCTCTCACCGCAGACCTACGACGGGCGTCCCATGCACAACATCGTAGTGCCCTCCGCGGTGCACGCGGTGTGCTTTGACGACGTCCCCGGGCCAGTCCAGCAGATTGCCATCGTGAGTGGCCTGGCCATGGTGCTAACATGTCGCGCGAGAAGGGACAGCCTACTTATGTTTTGTTGCTCCCCCCTTCGCAGGCATGTGCCGAACACATGTGCCTGGCCCAGGTGCCACGGCTGTGAAAGAGCAGGAGGCGTGTGTTTATGTGCTTGTTTGCGTTGCTGAGCTACTGAGTGACGGCCACCGCACTGCTCCAGATGCGTTGGCTTTCGATGGCCTCGCAGGCTCCTGCCGTAGTGTTGAGCTTCTTCAATCACCTGGCCATGGCCAGATGCATCTGGCAGACAGCGCCGCGAACTTGTGTACCAGAGTGTCACTTGGCGGGTAGCACAGGAGTTATATCTACACGAGACTCCGCAAAGCCAGAGTGGGGGTCCTTTCCCTGCGTTCCGCGCCTCAGGTCGGCCCCTGCAGCCCAACAACATGTCCACGCAAGCCACGTGATGGGGTTCTCTTCAAAGGGTGGCTGCGCTTGGCAGCACTACGCCTACTTCCCTACTTCTGGATAAAACTTAAAAACAAAAAAACTAAAAAAAAAAAAAACTGGATAAAAAACTATACCCTACTGGCGATACCCACAAGCCGACAAGCCTGCCTATTAAACGCCCCCTCCCCCCCCCGACCGTGACCCTAACCCCCAAGCCGCCGCTCCTCCCCTGCCGCGAGCTGCTTGGCTGCGGCCTAATTTGCCGCCTGCTCCGTCAACCGGACGACACCTTGACGAGATCCCATCAGGCAGTCAATGCTCTTTGCCAACCTTGCAAGCTCCTTGCGGATTCTCTCCATCTCACGTGCAAGCTCCTCGCGGATACTTGCGACCTTATGTTGGACACCGTCCAATCGATGTTGGACACCGTCGAATCGATGATCGACTCTGGCAATGATAGCGGATGCAAAAGCCTGCAGCTCTGCGCCAAAAAACACAGCGTGCCGGCACCCAGCGGCGAGGATAGACCCGAGACGAGCAGCACCAGCAGCTCCACCAAGGCGAGCCGGGCCAACGCCTGCAGCCATGGCCTGCAGCTATGCCAGGCTTGGTCAGACATGGCCGGAGCCCGAGAACTCACCGGGACTTAAGGAAAGGCTGCCCCCCCCTTCCGCCTGCCCGCCCGCCTGCCCACCGGTGATCTCCGGGGCCGGCTCCCCACTCCCTGGGGATTCATCCGAAAGCTCGGCCGCCACACGTCGCAGCGCTTTACTCCTACCCGAAACGTGCCTCCCTGGGAGAAGCGGCGGCGGCCTCTGCAGCAGACGCGGCGATAGCGCCCGGTCGAGGCCGCCCGCCGACGCTGATCAGCGGATAACAACACAGCTGTCGCGGTCTACGCGCCGCACCGGTGGGACTGCAGGTCGCTGGGAGCGGCGGGTCCCTCCAAGCACTCGGGCCGAAACCGAGGGTCCCAAGAGCTTTAACGCCCGCATGACCGCTTTCTAGGGACGCACCTAAGCTACGGCGATGCGTCTTGACAGAAATGCGCGCCCGGAACTCCATGCGTGGGCAGCCTGCCCTAGCATCTCTGCGGGCCAGCGGTTCGCGTTCGCAGGAGTCGACTTCCAGGTACTCCCCCGGTCGGGTACTGAGAAATGCATTCAGCAACCTAAGGGCGGTCGAACAGCGCGCAGGCACTGCTTGCGCGCGGGAGGGACTGGCACGAATGTTGGTGCAAGTTGCGCAGGGCACTGGGGGCGCCGGCGCAGCAGATGTTCCGCAGAGAGCAGGTACTGTTTTAGTCCAGACTCGTCTGCATGCATATAAGTAAGTGCACAGTGCCACAAAACGGTGGGTCTTTGCGGGAAATATTGCTGCGCGCTCCGGGTCACGCAGCCGGCAGCGCTGGGCAGCTCACGCCTCGCCGGGTACACATGTTTGCAGTGTGCGAGGTCCCTCATCCTCCGTGCCGCGTTAACGTTGCGTCCGCAGACAAGGGTGCCCCAAACGCTTTGTTCTGAGTATAACATACATTTGGCATTTGGTGAGGCGTCCTTGCATTCAAAACCAATAGCGGAGCCACCGACCGACGAGCACTGGCCAGCTCACAAGGAGGGGTGCCCACCCCTCCCCAGAGCGGTTGCGGCGCCGGCGTTGGTCCTTCAAATGCCGCGCTGCCGTCGGCTGCCGGCACCATCAGCGCGGCCGCGTCCCGAGTCCTGCTGATGCGCCTCGCTGACTCACGCCCCCGCTACCCCTAGTCCTTCCCCCAAGGCGAGGCAGCCCTTCGCCCACACCTACCGCATGCGGCGGAGCCTGGCCGCAAACGCCCCGTCCACGCCGTGCACGTGCGGCAGCGTCTGCATCGTCATGCCCCGCGCATCCAGCAAGGACGCGGGGACCGTGCCTCCCGGTCCGCGGGGACCCTCCAGCCTGGGTGCGCAGGGGTGGGCAGGGGGCGGTGCAACAGGGACAGCGTCGATGATGTCAGTGCAGTGGCTGTCGTGACATCCACTGTTCCATCGCCCTGCACCTGCCTGTGGCGGGTCCACAGCGGCTGCCGCTCGCATGCTTGCGCACATGGCCGAGGCACTCTTGCTGCTGCGCCGGCCCTGGACTACCGCTTACCTGCGCGACACCTCTCCCCACTACCCACACGCGTCCTGCCAAGCGCAGCGTGGGACAGGCAATCGCCTCGGTCAGCCCCTCATGCAAAGCCGAGCCAGCAGCTGGCGTGCAGGACGGCAGCGCTCACTGCAGCTGGCGTTCAGGACGGCAGCACTCACTGCCTGGGGGATGCACATGCTGCCCGGAACCACTCATGCGTGCAGGTCCACCTGGGTCACCATCCACCCCAGCCCCGCAAGTGTGGGACGCAGGGTTGCACGTCACTCCAGGCATGACGTGCAGCCGCACTCCAGCCGCGCCATGGGCCCAGACCCCGGCCATGCACGCCCCCTGCACCCCCACAGTCCCATGGCCACGTGCCACTGCCTGCGAAGGAGGCGGGCAAGGCGGACAAGAGTGGGGCCCCAAGGCAAGGGGCTATGTATTGCCGCTCAGGTGAGGGCGGGCATGGCCGAGTGCGCTCGGCGAGTGCCCTCAGCCGGTGGCGAGCGGCGCCGTGCGTGATTGAGCAGGCGTGGGCGGCGGGCAGGTGGAACGCTCGGTCCAAGGCCGACATCCTGCGGGCAGCGAGGGATGAGGATGAGCGATTCAACAGTCAAGGGGTGCTATGACTCTCAGAGCCACGCCTTGCGGCAGTAGTGCCGTCCCCCGGGGCAGCTGACACCCCGGGGTTTCCATCGTTGCAGTGCATATGGCACGTGGCCGGCCCCCGCTCGGTTGCCCCGCCCTAAGGCAAAGGGGTCGCCCACCCCAGGTTCTTGCACCCCTAGCCCCCTCGCTGCGCCCTAAGGCAGAATCGCCGTCCTGGAGTGGGACGATGCAGCCACAAGGGCCCTCCGTGGAGACCCGGGCGTCTATTACAAAAGGTGAGGCCGAGGCTGATGGCGATCTGTGTAGCTTATGTGCGGCCAATCATGACATCCTCCGCTCCCTACCCTCCTCCCATCCTCCTCAGGCGGCCCGGCTGGCTCGCCCAGCGAGGGTGGCCATGGGGGTCGACTTGCGGCACTTGGGTGGCTGTAGTTAGACTTTTGACTTGCTGCCAGCATGGTAGCCTGGCAGGTCGCCGTGCACATTGCGGGAATTCCACGATGCGCTCGTGCGGCCGGGCCAGAGGCAGCCCGCCCGCGGTCGCACTTGCCTGTCGCGCACGAGCCTGCCAATTCATGCAGCTGCACTTCAAGCACTTGCGCCCCCCACGATGTAGCCAGACAAGTCAAGCGGGCTCAAGTCAGGCAAGCATCTCATGACGTACGCCGACTTTTGGAGCTGAGTCCGTACCATGGTAGGGGTACCCACAAGCCGACAAGCCTGCCTATCAAACGCCCCGCCCACCCAGACCCGGGCCCTCAAGCCGCCACTCCCCCTTTGCCGCGACCTGCTCAGCTGCGGCCTGAAATACCGCCCGCTTCCCCTCCCGGGTGAAGCCCCGGAGGGGACTCTCCAACCGAAAGACCACTTTTGCCACCCTCTCCAGCTTCTCATCGATGTCGTCCAGCCGCTCGTGGATCTCGGCGAATTCCTGCCGGAGTTCGGCCAGCACCTCGGCCATGGCGGCGTCCACCTTTGCCTCCAGCTCTGCGCCAAGAAACACGGCGCGCCGTCACCCAGCGGCGAGGATAGACCCGAGACGAGCGGCACCAGCAGCTCCACCAAGGCGAGCCGGGCCAACGCCTGCAGCTATGCCAGGCTTGGCCAGACATGGCCGGAGCCCGAGAACTCACCAGGACTTAAGGAAAGGCTGCCCCCCCCTCCCGCCTGCCCGCCCGCCTGCCCACCGGTGATCTCCGAGGCCGGCTCCCCACTCCCCGGCGATCGACCCCGAGACTTGGCGAGGCGAGCCAAGACGAGCCGCGGCGCTTCGTTGCAACCCACGAGGCATCCCTGCAGCGAGCAGACGCGGAAACGGCGCCCGGTCGAGGCCGCCCGCAGACGCATCTCAATGACATACAAGACAGCCGCCGCGGTCTTTGCGCCGCACCGGTGCAGCTCGCCGCGAGCATCCGGTCGTTCCATGCAACCGGGCCGGAACCGCGCATTTCGGGAGCCCCAACGCGATCATGCCCGCTCCACTACCACGCAACGCAGATATGACGATGCGTTTCGACCAGATGCGTGCCCGGAAATCCAGGCGTGGGCTCGCGTTCGCAGAAATCAACTTCCAGGTATCCTCCAGTCGGGTGCCCGGAAATGTAAGCAGCAGTCTGAGGGCGGTCGGAAGGCGCGCGCGTCGGAAGGCGCGCTGAAAGACTGGCACCGATGTCAGCCCCGAGACGCCCCCCAGACGGAGAGCAAGCCGTGGTGGTGCCGCGAATCGTCTCAAATACGAGGCCTGGTACGGAGCATAGCGCTGCCTGGTCCCCGGGGGGCACACGGGGCTCGCTCAGTGTCTGCAGTTTGCGGGCGCCGGCGCAGATGTTTCGCAGAGAGCAGGTAGTGTTTTAGTCCACACTCGTCTACATGCACATAGGTAAGTGCACAGTGCCACAAAACGATGGGTCGTTGTGGGAAAAGTTGCCGCTCCGGGTCAGCCAGCCTGCGCAGCGCTCGGCGGGCGGCCCCCACGACCAGCTCGGTAACCCCACGACCAGCTCGGTTCCGAGCAACTTCCGCAGAAACGTGGCTTACGGTCCCACGATGGAATGCTCCCAGATAGCCAGTGACACGTGTGACAGCACCTGGACACCGGCCGCCCTGGGGGAATATGCCGCATCGCGGCGCCCACTCTCGACCCAGCACGTGGGCGGCTGCCACCCTCCAGACCGCCCTTGCGCCCGCAGACACCATGCCCCCCTACGCCAGCCACGCCTCGCCGGGTACACATGTTTGCAGTGTGCGAGGTCCCACGTGGGTACCCGCCGCGGCCTGGCGATGGCCCACGCCCTCCACCCCTCATCCACCTCGTCGCGCATCCCCCGCGACAACCCCCGCGCCGCCGTGGCATCGCGCAGGGGCACCAACCGCAGGACCTCGCGATGCAGCTCCCCGGGCAGGTCGCCCCACCCTGCGCGCGCCAGCGGACCATGCAGAATGTCGCTAGGCGAGCCAACCGTGAGCGCAACAAGCGCACCCTCCATCTGCGCGCCTCACCGACTTGCGGAGCTGTGCCCTTGGTCGCCGACGACCGCCTGGCCTTACGTCCGCCCGCCATCGCGCGCCAACCTGCGGACACGGGCCCCGCGCGCCATCCGCCCTGCCCTAGCGCGCGTCCCTTCCATCAACCGCAGGCGCCGCGCCTGAAGCTCCGACACCCGCAGTGCCCATTCCCGCAGCTGCCTGTCCGCTCACCCGCTGCAGAGACCAGCCTCGCACGCGGCGTAGAACGCCCCCCAGACCACGGCTGGCCTCGTGTTCCGAGCAGCGCCTCGCTCTCTAATCGCACGCGCGCGGCTCGCAGATTACACTCGCCCTTGCCCGGCTGTTTGTGCGAAGTGCCCGGTGCCGGTCCCGAGCCCCACCGTCAAACCCCGCCTGCTAGCCTGGCAGGGCAGACCCCAGCTTGCGTAGCTGTGACTGGCTGCGCCGATGTTCCGTGCGTGGCAGCCCACTTGATAGCCGCAGTGAGCATGCACGGCATTGTTGGGTTCGACGACCCGACCATCGCGTAGTCAGCGGCCCAGGAGCCCCAGTCACCGCATCTCCCGCGGAGCAAGGCTCGCCCAGCATCAAGCATTCCGGCTCCCGCCCATGCATCCATCTTTGCGTGGCCCATGCACAGGGCGTGGTCGCGAGGCAGCCACCCACACCGCGCTTGCTGCCTCAGCTGTGGCCGACGCTGGCCGTGGACAGTGCCTCATCCGAGTTCTATTGCATCGCAATGCTCTTCACGTCCAGCCCTGGACACTGTCAGCCACCCTTCGCTACCTGCAAACAACGGCGCAGTGGCACTGTCATCGTTTGCACCTACTCCTGCCCGTGCTTGGCCAAGGGACGGCAGCCTCCCGCCACAGCTTGCTGCAGCACAGATAGCCCCGCCATCCATCACCCGTGTTGCGCGCTCCCTCACCAACGAGCCCTTACGTCCGCCGTGTCTCTGCTGGGCCTGCAGCTCCTCCACCTTGCGCATCACCAGCCCCGGCGCCCCACCCGCGTTGACCAAGTCCGCGCCACGGTCAGCCATCCGCAGCACGACCTCAGCTTTGTCACGCATGCAAGTTACGACGGCATGAATCGGGGTCCTCCCCTCCCTGTCCCGCAGCTCCAGGTCTGCGCCAGCCCCCAAAAGCAGATCCACGCAAATTGCGTGCGCGACACAATGTAAAGGCGTCCACCCGTACCTATCAGCAGCGTCGACATCGGCACCTGCCGCCAGCAGTAGCCGCGTCAACTCTGCAGGCACCTCTGCCGCAGCCGGTTCCGGTTGCCCGACGCAGCCCACTGCGAGATGAAGGGGCGTCCTGCTAGCCCCGTCCCTGTAGCTAACGTCCGCGCCCAGCTCGACAAGGACGCGGGCGGCATCGACACGGCCGTCCCGGCAAGCGGAGTGCAGCGGGGACTCCTCACATCCATCGCCCTGGACGCTTGCCCCATGAGCCGCGAGCCACCGCACCACCTCTCCGGTCGCCGCCTCATGCATCGCGCTCCACCCATATGCGTTGCCTGCTACTGTAGCCCCTAAGTCGACCAAAACACCCATGAGGCCAATGTCGCCGCGACGTGCGGCAGAACCAAGGGCTGTCCCACAGTAGCCTCTCGCATCGACGCTTGCCCCCGCCTCCGCCAACCGCCTCACGATGCCCGGCGTCGGATGACCGGCACACACCGCTGCCAAAGTTTGATCCAGGCAGTCGGGCCCGACCTTGGCCGACGCCCCCGCCTCCAGCAGCGCCTCATGACCCGCATGAGCGGCACGCACCAGTGCCGTCCACCACATCTTATCGGACGCCCCCATCTCAGGAGAAGTACTAATACCCTGAACTGCATCCACCTCCGCCCCCGCTTCCAGGCAAGCCTTGACCGCCTCCAAGCACCCCCGCATTGCGCAGTACGACATCAGCAGCAGTGCTCCACGCAGCCGCCGGTTGACGTTCGCCCCCATCGCCACCGCCGCCCGCACCGCCCGCGCCGCCTCCGCGTCCCCCAACGCGTACGCCCATTCCATCTCGCCCTCCGCCGTGCGCCCCACCGGCCGGCGCGCCTGCGCCACCACCATCAGTGGTGACTGGTCCGGGAGCCGATACTTGGCAGCATGCCACGAGATGTTATTGATGTCCGGCCCCTCCGCCACAAGCAGGGCCAGCCACCACAGCCCCAGGCTCGCCAGGTGGTGCGCGTGGGACCCCTGGAACGCGTAGACCATCAGCGGACCCAAGTCGAGGTCATCATCACGTGCGCATCGAACACAACTAAGGATGCCGTCCCGCCTGTCCTGCGCCGTGGCCCAGATGCCCCACGCCCCCCACACATCATCCACCTCATCGCGCATCTCCGGCGACACCCCCCGCGCCGCCGTGGCGTCGCGCAGGGGCACCAGCCGCAGGATCTCGCGATGCAGCTCCCCGGGCAGGTCACCCCACCCTGCGCGAGCCAGCGGGGCGCAGCACATGTCGCTGCAAGGCACGCACACGTCCAGCACAACAGCGCGGCCCTCCCGTGCTCGCCTCACCGACGTTCATCCCCTCCGACGACGCCTGCGTATCCACGTCCGCCGACGTGGCCATTGACAGCCCCTTCCGACACCTCGCTGCGGCAAACGACAGGCATGTGACGGTCGCTCATGCATGCCAAGGCTGCACCCAAACCTGCGGTTTGTCTCAAATGCCATGCGCACGTAGCACTTCGGTCTCACCTACCGCGTCGCCGTCGGCCCCGTGCGGGTCCGCTCAGCTCCTCCGGCCTCCCAAACACCAGCAGCGTGGATCCTTTGCTCCGCCGACGCCGACTCCAGCGTGCGCAGTGCCCGTTTACACACCCCTGGACCTCTAGTACGCCACTCTCACCACCACGGCGACCCTCCGCGACCGCAGCGACGACCCGCGGCTCCGGCACACCTGCGTAAGTCTGGGCGGAGCGGGCGCTGCGCCAGGCGCAGCGCCTGCCGAATCGCTTCTGGTCCCACACACCAGCTTCCTCTAGCCAGATACCCTTCAATGCTGTTCCCTAACCCCAACCCTGTTCCAGACCGCACAGCCAAGGCACCCTTCCCGCTTCGCAGGTCGGCTGCAGCTGCTTGCGAATCGACCCCTGCACCATCTCCGCGCACGCTAGCTACACCCACAGACTCCGCCTGCCTCAGTCTCCAACTCCACAGCCGCTCTCAGCAATCCCAGTCCCCCGGCTTGCAGGTGCAGATGGGGCGGCTCAGTGCTACAAAGCACTGATGGCACGACCCGCTCCCTTGGTTCACCACCGTTCCTGATACGTTGCACAGCGCATCTGCATCCGCCTCAGTCCCCACCGCGCTGCTCGGGCGCAGCTGCATCGCAAACGCCACCCTGCGCCCACAACCGGAAGGGGGAGTGCCTTCCACAAACGCCGCTGCATTCACCATATGCACGTCACCAGCAAGCCCATGGCCTATCCACCTGGCCGCCAGTCACTGGACGCTACAGCCATACCACGGCTGCAGCACAGGCAACCTGCCCAAGCACCATCGTCCATGCAGCCCGCTCCCTCACTTGTGTTCCCCGCTGCCGCCGTCCCCACCTTGGCCACGGCTGCGCTCGGCCCGCAGCGCCTCAACCCTGCGCATCAGCAGCCCCGGCTCCCCGCCCGCGTTGACCAGATCCGTGCCACAGTCGGCCATCCGCAGCACTACCTCGGCCAACCGCCGGATGACGTCAGTCCTGTTATCCTTGCAAATCGCGATGCAGTAAATCGGCGTCCTGCCCTCCCCGTCCCGAGCCTCCAGGTCCGCCCCGGCGTCCAGCAGCATATCCACGCATGCGGTGGTGGAGTGGGCAGTGCAGGGGCGTCCTGCCTTGTTCATCAAGAGCATGGACGTCCGCCCCCGCCGCCAGCAGCAGCCGTGTCACGTATCAGCATTTCAAAGCTCCTGTGATGTCATAAGGCTGCCCAGTCATCACAGTTTTTTTCTCACAGAGTTTTTTCATCACAGATTTTTTAGTGTTGTTGTCCTGACAGGTCTTTACTAGGTCAACAAGATGTCAGCTCAGCTGGTGCAACGCGCCACAATTTGCACAAGCTTTTTGCTCGGGGCTGGCCTACCCTAGGCTGGCCTGCAAACTGTTGATGAGGTTGTTGAACTGCCGCCGGAACATTTCCTCCTCTTGTAAAGCCGTGCGGAGCTTCGCGCGGACATCCGACACACTCTCCCTGCGGATAAAACAAGAAAGGCGTTCGCATGAAACCATACATGCATAAATTGATGACCATGGTAGTTACAGCGTATCATTCCTTGCTCGGGTGGCCAACCTAGTGCCTTGCCTCAGGACCTCGGCCAGTGCCTCAAGGGCCTTTTCATATGCCCTTACTGATGCTCGGTGGATGGGCGTGTCCATGCCCTGGCATTCCCTCGCATCTCCCGTGCCGGCCTGCGCCATAAGAGGGAGAGCCAATGTCAGTGCAGTCCATGTAGCAACTCCGCCCGTCGACTTGGCTGTAGTCGGCACACCTTGCCATCTTCTCCGTCCTCGTTGTCGTCTTCATCGGCATCCGCCACCGTCTCCGCATCCTCCTTGGACCACCCCAATGCTTCCAGGACCAGCGGTCCTGCACCGAGAGTCCACCTTCGAGCCTTGAAAGACCGGCCTTGCCCGCAGTGCTCTCTCAATGCCTCCTCCGCTTCCACTCCAGACACTTGGGCCTGCAAAAGGAGTGGATGTGTCGTGAAACCATGCATCCGTCACATACCACCATTGGAATTGGAACCCACACGACGTGCTCACCTGCGCCAGTGCAAGCCTGTGTAGCTGCTTGATGTTCATCCTCGCACGTGACGCCGTGGCCCCCGTGTCAGACGCACTCTGCTCAGGCACGTCCGGAAGCACTGCTTCTTTGGGGATCCGCCCGTGCGAAGCCAAGTCTTCCGGCATCACTGCGCACATGCCGGGGCCACAGAGCTCTCAACCCAGGCTTAGGGTCGCAAACGAAGCAGCAGGCCAGCAGCGTGTCACACACCAGTCCCATCGATGATGCGCATCACGGCCTGCACCAGCTTCCCCAATCGCGTGCGGGCCCTTGCGCACATCTGCTGCACGAACTTCACGGCGTCCCTCGCCCGCGCCTTCAGCGTGTCGACAGCGCTCTCTGTCCTCGTGGTCTCATCCTCGACCAGTTGGTCAATGTCGTCTTGCCTCGAAGGGTCGGCGAGCTGGGGACGTATGTCCGCACGATGCCTGAGCACGAGCGCACGAGTGCAGAGCTTTCCCAACTAGCTCACGAAGTCGCGCATGGACCCGTCAAGTGCAAATGTGTCACGCACCTCACAAGCTCGTTCCGGAGTTGCCGCAACATGTCAGCGTACCAAGCCTGCTTCTTGTTGTGCTGGCGCTCGTACTCGCGGGCCTCATGGAACACCTGGAACCAAAGAGTCGTTTTTGCTCAAGCCTCTAGCTCACCGCGCACCTCGCGACCAGCTTGCCGGGGCGCAAGCGGCTTACCAGTGCCCGGCAGCAGGCCCCCGGGACTTGCAGCAGAAGCCGCGTCGCAGCAATGGTCTGGTCGCTGAAGACGTGCAGCGCCGCCTGTTGGTGCGCGGCAAACTGTGCACGAATTTCGGCGAGGAATTTGGAGTTGATGTCGTTCATGCCCTCCAGCGTCTCCGAAATGCGGTTGGGGCGCGTGATGGCCCGGCTGGGATCACGCTTGGCGTAGTACTCCTGCAGGCCCAAGGGAAGCAGGGTGGGCAGTGAATGAAGTTGTCCTCCTTGACAAGAAGGCAGTCAAGCCGTTGCAAAGAAAGGCTTGAAAAGGCTTACCTTGCAGACGGGGTCGCACGCGTCGGCGCAAGCCTTCAGCAGAGCCTCCACCCGCTCGCGCAGCGACGAGCCCTCGTGATCACGTTCCGCCAGCATCAGCTGCTCAGCCGAAAGAAGAGATCGCACCCACTTGTTCTCCGAGTCGTCCACGTCGCCGTCGTCGTCAAAGGGCGCGGTTGCCGACTCCCCTTCCACCCAGGGCCGGTGCAGCCGTACAGGCACTGCTGTGCCCGGACGAAAGGCCTCCAAAACAGCGGACCGCGAGCAGAGAAGCACGCGCAGAACGTTTGCGGCGTCCAGGATCTCTTGGGAAAGCTGCAAAGGCATAGAGAGAGGCAGGATGGCAGGTAAGAGCGGCGCAGCGTCCGTGAGCCTTGCCATTGCTCTGAAAAAGATCCACACCTCCAGCCCGCCCCGTGAGCCCTCCAGCGCAAGCTTTGGCCCTTCGTGCTTCCTGCGATACTCCTTGTCGGCGTCCGCGGGGCTCCTTCGCAACAACTTCCCAAGCGTCTTGAGCGCCTCCGCTATGCGTCCCTCGTGAGCCTTGGAGCCGTCGAAGAGTCCACGAGCGCGGCTGCTCGTAGACTGCACTGCCTTGTCCAGCGTTTCGATCAACCTGCGAGAACAACCACCATGCTCCAGATGTATGTCCAGCCAGCCAATACTTATAAGGCTCCTTGTAAGGGCCTGCCTCAGGTCCTCACTTCAGGTCCTCCTTGTGCACAACCGCGGCCTCTGAAAGCTCCTGGACGTGCTGGGCCCCAAGCTGCGACACCTCTTCCCTCATGGCCTTGACCATCTCGATCTCCTTGTTCATTTGCAGCCGAATTACCGTGTCACAGTCCGTCAAGCGCGCTCGGTACCGCACCAGGTTGCTTTCGGCGAACCTGCCTCCCTCGGCAAATCCCACCAGCACAGTCCTGCGTGTGGAAGAGCACGCAGCATGTAAGCTGCGTGAAGGTCCCAACCTGACCCTAAACGCATCAAACCCTCCACGCGGCTTGCCTGGAGAACTTGGAATTCATCCCCGTGAGGCCCTGAGCGTCCGACTCGGCCTCCGTCGACAGGGCATCAGCGATGGCCACCAGAGCCCGCTCCACGGCCGACATGATGGCTTTGCCTTCCCTCTCGCGAACTTCCACCGCTTGTACGGACAGATCCACTCGAAGGGCGTCGCGTTTGGTCCGAAGCTGGCCCAGCATGCGGTCCAGTTTCGCCCTGCGTGAACGCAACACGTGACGGTGTGCGCACGCACGAACAGACAGCAGGCAACGTGCAACGCGCCCACGTGACAGCGCAGCCCACCGTTCTGCAAGCAGGTGTTTCGTGAAAGCCTCCATCTGCTTCACAATGGCCCTCCCCATCGCTCGGAGATGCAGGTCGACGGATCGCTTTTGCCCCAAAAGCTCGACCGCCCGCGCCTCCCGGACCCCCTCCTCGATGCGGCCCGCACGTGGCTTGTGTCGCCGAAGATTCTCGTCGAGTTCGTCGGTCAGCTGAACGTCTGCGGTGCGCAAAGCGGCAATGTCAAGGTCAGCGCCCCCTCCAAGAGAACGCGTGAGCAATGCCACAGGATGGAAGGCATAACTTTGCTTACCCATGTTAAAGGCCCAGTCCCGGCTCTCCTTCTCCTGCTGCTTCGCCACCCTCAGCATTTCCTGCAGCGTCACGCCCTGCAGCTCCAGGAGCGCCAGGCGCACTGGCTCCTCTGGCACTCCCGAGACAAGCAGGGCCGGGCTGCCATCCGAAAGGAGAGGCGGGTCCCTCGCATCCCTGATCTCCAGCATGCTCGCGCTCTCGCCCTCAGGCACATTCCCAGCGTTGGAGCCTCCCGAGGCCGGCCGGCCAGGCAACCCCTCCTTCCCTGTGGGCAGATCCACGCCCCCCGTGGCCTCGGCTCCTTCGGCAAGGCTCTGTCGAATGGTTCTCTGCGTGAACAGCAGAATCGATGAGGTGCACAAGCATGGCCGAATCCTGCGACCACCCTATGTACAGAGTGGCGGCGGCTCTCACATGCTGCGCAGCCAATTCCTGTAGCATGTCACGATCCGCCTTGCCGACCGCTTGGAGGAAGACGCCTATGAAAAGGTCGGCCGTACAGTCGAATTCCTCCTCCCCTGGAAGAACGACACTCGCGACGAGTGCCTCCTTGGCCTCCTCCACCGCTGCTGCTGCACGGGCAGCCGCCTCTTCTGCCGCCTTCTGCGCCGCAGCAGCGGCAGCCGCGGCTGTGGCCGCTGCCATCGACGGCGCCCCCGGGAGCCCCGACGGCGTTTTGGACAGTGCCCCCGAGCTTGACTTTTCCTTTTTCGACGAGGACGGCCTTCCTGATCCCTTGCCCCCCTTCGCCTCCTTAGCAGCTTCCTTTCCTCTCTCGCTCTCAGGGGGCTTTGCCTCTTCGGGGCGAGACGCGGCAGAGGGGGGTTGGGAATCAGCAGCTTCAACTTCGGGCGTGGGAGCCTCGACAGGTCCAGTCGCCGGCGGAGATTCGGGGGGCAGCAGAGGCCTGCGCGAGCGATGAGGGCGGCACATGATTGGCAGAGATTTGAGTGTCACTTGCGAAGCGTAACCAAAGCCGCAGCACCGACCTGAGGCCGAGGTGCTCGGTGAGGGCCCGGTGGTAGCGGTCGCACTCTTTCTTGATATTCAGCGGGTGCGCCTCGACGATGTTCACCATGTTGGTGTAGAAGTCCCGGTACGATTCCTCTGCGCAGTGGCAGATGATATCAAATGTTGACACTATATATTATGGCAGCACCCCAGTGCACTGAGAGCAGCCAAGCGCGCTCGTCAGTCTTGCGGCTCACCAATGTTTGACAGATGCTGCAGCGCCTCGAGCACCAGCCTGTCGAGGTCGGGCTTGTCATGGCCCTGCCGGATGCGCTCCACTGCCTCCTCCAGCGCAGCCTCGGCGGCCGTGTCGGACTCTTCGAAGGCCTGCCTCGTTAGCCCCAGCAGCTGCCGGACCTTGGTCTCGATGCGGGAGAGCGACGCCACGTGGTCGTCGCGTGAGGTCGCCACCTCCTGGAGCAGGCGGCCCATGGCGCCCATCCCCACGCGCCACTGTCGAGCCTGATGCGTCAGGAAGACGTCCGACCTGGAGCCAAGTTATGGAGCATCCCCATCAGCCGAAACCTGGCAGAACAGTCACCAGGCCTCCCCACCACTGCATTGCGCTTCCACCCGGGCGGGAACGGCCGCTCCAACCCTCGCAGTCCTCTGCAATGCCTCGCCTGGACAGAAGGAGATCGGCAGCGTCCCGCCTGGCATGCAGGACGGGCTCCACGTCTTTGTCCAGCCGCTCCTCGATGGCCTGGTCGGTTATCAAGAAGCCGAACGACCGCACCTCGGCGACCAAATCGGCCTTCAGCGCCTGCACCTGCTCTTCCAGGGCCTGGCGCGGACGAGAGGGGTGGGGGACGCTCATGGGTGGGCCAGCCCAGCAGAGACCAGCGAGCACTGCCCAACCAATTCTTACAAGGCCATTGCGGGACTCGGACGTGGCTGCGACGCGCGACGCTGTGTACGGCAGAGATCCTCGCCTGCTCATGCGCGTACAACGCGTCGATCGCCTCTCCGACCGAGGCCTCCCAAGCATCGCACAGGTTCTGCGCCTCCGTGTGCCACTTGTCCGCCGCGTCGGTGGACAGGTGCGGGTCCAGCGCCTGACGAACACGACGAATCTCCTCCAAGAGAGCGGCCAGGTGGTCCTGCTGACTTCGCCTGCGGGAGCAGTCCGGCCTCCAACCTGGCCTTCACTCCTGACCTGCTCCCTCATCGCACACCGCCAGCAAGCACAGCCCAGAAAGCATTAGACCAGCCCACGCCGGGACCTGCCCCTCGTCCTCGCCTGAGCTGGGAGAGCATCTGCACCCGCGTGCTCGGCTCCGCAAACTCTGGGCTCTCGATGCGCGCCACGAACGTGGCGATGGCGTGCGCCGTGCGCAGCGCCCGCCAGCGCTCCATGCCCTCCTCCCACTGCTCCTGGATGGCCTTATGGTAGGCCACCTCGGCCGCCCTCATCCGACGGTGCAGATCCGCGAAGGCGCGGCGGTTCCTCAGCATCTCCGTGTTGAGCTGCAAGGCCTCCTGTTCCACCAAGCGCTGCGGACCGGAACGGGGAGGACAGCGCCGTTTTCACATGGAAAGGGTACTGGCAAGCCACAGACAGGCGAACAACAGTCATGACCCCGGGTCGCCCCGCTTCCCCATGCCATCAGCCGCCCCCAGCGCACCTCCGCTTCTCCTTCCCCGATGAACGCCACGTCCACGAGATCGACGAAGGCCTGCATGAGCGCCTGCTCCATCATCGCCCTCCGCTTGCCCTCCGCTGCCACCAGCCCCTCTCGGCAGCGCTCCACCGCCGCCACCCGGCTGGCCAGGGCGCCGGCGATTGCATCCCAGATCCCTGCGCGGGCAGATGCGCTGCGATCGGCGCATTCCTCGCCACACAGCACATCCGCAGAGAGATCGCGCCCCACGCCGCAGGCGCGCCCGCACCCATGACGTTGTGCTCATCAAGGACCATGAGGCTCGAGTCCTCCAGCTGCGACGCCTCCTCCTGGATCGCCTCGTCCAGTGCACTGAGCTCGTCTTTGCACCCCGCCGTCACGCCCTCGACTGCCTCCCGCAGCTCCACCCCGCAAATGTCGCGACGTTCCAGGTACGTCTCCCAGGCCACGTGGTGCCGCTCGGCTTTGCTCGCGACCATCTCGGCGATCCCCACGAGCAGAGGCTCGTCTGGCGCGACGAACGTCTGCGTGAAGGGCACGACATGGCTGCAGGCTCGCCGTCGTGCCCCATGTGCGAGCTCCGCGGCCGCGCAGTCGATCGGACAAGCAGGTTCGTCAATTACCGCGCCCGCACCTGCAGGTATCGGGTCTCCGCGTCCGGCTGCCCGAAGACGGAGACCTCGCTGCTGATGGCATGCTGTGGCTTGGCGTCCGTCAGCACCGCCGATGCCGCTTTGAACACCGTCTCCTTGGAAGTCGCCGCGCGAGGCCTCTCAAGCTGTTGGAGGAGCCGCTGGCCCGGCTGCGTCACCGCATTGGCGTCCGGGGCCGCAAAGTACCGGGACGCGAGGTCCAGGTCCCTGTGGGGAGGCGTCATCGTTTCCCCACGAGAATCACCTGCGCAGTCAAGAGAAGCTGAAAGCGATAGTTGCCGATGTCGCTAGCCCCGACCGGCTGCTTCGGGGCGCACGGGGGCCCAACCATGTTTCCAAATTACTCCACCCCACGCCGGCCATCTCGCGCGGCTGCAGGACGCGGCAGCCCCAACAGCTCACTTCAGGGCCTCGCTCCGTAGATCCGCATCCGTCGCAGCCTCAGCAGAGGTCCCTGAGGCCCAATGCACATGGCTAAATCAAGTGGCAGCGCGTTCCCGCGCAGAGACAGCGACGGGGGACCCTTCGAGGCCCTCGCATTTACAGCGTAAACGAACCGATAGCGCGGAGGGTGTTCCCTCAGCTTCGCGCCGGGTGCCGCCAGGGCTGGCAGGGCAAACACACTTTGCCAAGTGATGTGCAGCTCTGACGTGCATTCTGCGCGTGAGCGTGCAGTTCTGCGCGCTTTTGGCGACGCCAGGGGGGTCGCATGAATTACTGTATCGGTCGACGACGTATTCACAGCTACAGCCGTGCGTGGCTTTGCAGCAGCGACTGGGACACCTGCGCGGCCACGCGCACGGCCGTCTCCATGGCGCCCTGGATGCAGGGGTTCACCGTTGGGTGCGTCCCCTCTCCTGCGAAAAACACCAGCCCAGCCACAGGCGCGGCGTACTTCTCGCGGTCCCCGGGCTCCGCGCCCAGCGTCGGATACGTGTACGCGCCCCTGCAACGACACGGAGCCCACGCCCGTCATCGCCCCGGCACGGCCGCAGCCGCGGCCTCTATTCCAGGTCACGCACTCGCCTGACCCAGGGGTCCTGCGACCAGTCGACCACGGCCGCGTCGGCCAGAAGGTCCGTCGCGGGGCTCCCCCTACCCTCCCCAAACATGCTGTCCAGCTGCGCGGTGCACTTCGCGATCAAATCCTTGGCTGCGGGGGCGGAAAGGAGTTCGTGCCCATCGTTGCCCATCTCCCGATGCGGGCCCATGCGCCCATGCGCCCCTGCCGCCCCGCTCGCCTCCCATGGCCTGCGCCTCCCTGGCCCGCTCCCCACAGAGGAAGCAGACGACGACGTGTCGGTCCTCGGGGGCAGGGGCCTCGGCGAACGACGCGTGCTCGGGGAGGTGCAGCGCCCAGATCTCCGGGACGAAGGCCCCGGGGCACACCACGTCGTACAGATCCGCGGGCCAGAAGCGCTCCCTGGGGCGACGCAAGGGAGCTCGGTGGCTGTCCGAGCGGGCGACGAGCGCAAGCTCGCTGTGCACGCAGCGTGACGCACCGGTAGGACAGGACGACCTTGACGGCGTTGCCGAACCCAAGGCGGGAGATGGCGGCACGCTTGTCCAGGGGCAAGGGGGGCTCGAACAGCAGCCCCGAGCCCTGCGCAGGGGCAGTGGCGGCCTTTCATGCCGTGTGGTGTGGCAGCTCAAGGGCACGCGCGCGTCGCCGAGAGGGCGAGCCTCGCCTTGAGCACCCCCAGGGACACGGTCACCACCACGCGCTGGCACGTCACGCGGCGGCCGCCCGGGCCCTCCAGCACCACGCGCCCGGAGGGCCCCGCGCCTCCGTAGACGACCCGCGTCACGGGGAAGTTGGTCTCCACCGCGACGCCTTGCGACAGTCTGCGGCAGGCCTAGGGCGGCATCTGCTGTGCGGCACGAGCCGTAGCGCCGCAAGGTCCGGCTACACCCGGCCGTGGACAGGCGCAACGCCGCGCTCGCCGCCGTAACATAATCAAACGCACTCGCCTCTTCACAAACTCCCCCATCAGCATGTCGGGCAAGAGGTACGTCTCCCCGTAGTCCCACCCCGCGTTCTCGACAATCATCTCCCGTAAACCCAGCTCCTTCAGCGAGCACCCAAAGTCATTCGCGTAGCAAGCCTCCGCCAGCGCCACCTGCCGCGGCGTCATGCCCCTGCGGGCAGCACGACCCGCCCATTGCCGTGGACGCGGAGGACGCGTCCCTTCAGCCGGCCAGCGACACTGCGCGTCTCACCGGCCCAGCATAAACGTCTCGGCATCCACGTCGATGTCAGGCGGTCGAAGGGTCTCCATCTCGTCGCAAAAGAGCGAGTGCACCGCTTGCAGCTCCTGCGAGGGGGAGGGAAGCGGCGGCCGTCGGCTGCTGGATCGTGGCACTGCTCTGAAGGATGCAAACAGAGCTGACAAGCCACCTTCTCAGCCTCCGCCTCCGCGGGCCGCAGCAGACGGCCCTCGGCCGCCAGCCAAAGGTAGTCCGGCCACTCGACCTCCCGGAACTTGGCGCCGGCGGCGGCGAGCTCCTGCACCAGCAGGCTATTCTCCTTCCCATGAATGAACTCCGGCCCTGCCTGCACCGGCCATCGCGCTAACCGCTGCAGCTCTCGCACGCGTCCGCCCACGCGGTCCGCGGCCTCCAGGACCAGCACGTCCTGCGGCCGCAGGGGCGAGGTGGTCAAATGCGACGTTTTGTCCCACCGTCGCAACGCGCACGTAGGCTCGGTGCCAGACGTCGTGCTGCGGTCGCGGGGGGCGCAAGTACGCGTGGCGGGCGCACAGGCGGCCGGCCCGTGCCTTTATCCCAGACTCCAGAAGCTTCCGTGCGGCGTACAGGCCCGTAACTCCTCCTCCGATCACGGCGACCGATACGTCCGCCGCCATGCCCCCGAGCCGCAGTGGGTCAGGCCGGCTACAGCATGCCAGGGCGGGAGGAAAGCCCAGCAGCTTCGGGGCAGGTTACGAACGCGTCTCACCGCAGCCAGCTCTGGCATTTCAGCGATGGGCTCTGTGCTTGTCTTGAACGAAGCGATGTTGCTGACGCCTCCCGAGTCGGACAGACAAGGCCGTGCGCCAAGTCTCTGCGAGCCGAAATGTCTGGGGCAAATCCTAACGAATCGTCAACTCTTATCGCGTCTGGACGACCAACGGCCCTGGCCAGGTGGACAATCCACCCTTACAGACCTTGTCCGGCCGGTTCCCCGAGCTGGGGTGTCCCATACGTTTGTCTTAGCTTGGACACGACCAGCTTCGGCCGCTCCGGGGGCCGCAACGCTCGGCATGGACGAGAGTTTGGAGGGGGGACGGGGGAGGTCGCCTGCACCCGCCTGCAGCGTGCCGTCGCGGGAATTCCTCGCCTCAGCGGTCCTTGCTATCGGTCCAGAATGTCCTCGCGAGTACGGGCAGCGTGCGGTCGCCGGGGGACTTCGCATGGCCCACTTCGAGCGCTGTGAACGGCGAGTCATTGTGCCCATCGCCCTCCTGTCCCCGCGGGGGCACCGATAGATATTGGCTGGACTGACGCCGCACGTCCACATTCTGGTGACCTCAGGCTCGGCCGGGGGGCCTGCTCGACCGTGTACAGGGTCGAGGACCGGGTCGGAGGCGCGCCAACCGCTGCTTTGAAGGTGTACGACCTCGACAAGCTCGACTCACGTGCTATTGAGCATCTCGTGTCCGAGATCCGCCTGCATACGGACCTCGGTGAGGCGCCCACGGACGCAGGGCCGCGACACGGCGCCGGCGCAGGTTGCGACGGTGACCTCGAGCCGCGTGGGCCTCCCCCTGGCCGCAGTGCACCCGCACATCGCCCCGGTGTGGGCGGTGTTCGTGGACAGCACGGAGCTCGGCATCCTCATGCCCATGGCCCGCCACGGCAGCCTGTCCCAGCGGGCGGGCGATCTGCACCAGGACGAGGGCGTCGTGGCGCGCTACATGGTGTGGCCCATCCTCTCCGCCGTGTGCCACATCCACGCGCGCGGCATCGTCCACCGGGACATCAAGCGGGAGAACATCCTGATCGATGCGCGCGGAAGCGTGCTTGTGTCTGACTTCTCCTTCGCCACCGAGTGCTCTCGCCCTCCCGTCTCCTTCGTCGGCACCCAGTGCGCCATGTCCCCTGAGCTCATCTTCTCCGGGTGCCCCCCCAATCCCGAGTCCCCACTGCGCGTCAACGTCCCCCACGACCAGCGGACGCCGTACGGCCGCAGCGTCGACGTGTGGGCCCTCGGTGTGCTTACCTACGAGCTCGTCACCGGCACGCGTGAGTCTGCGCCAAGCCACGCCGCCACAGCGCTTTTGAGCATCCCCGTGTTCATGCCCAGACCACGCCCCTCCTCGCGCCATCGCAGGCCTGTTTGTCGGCATGGACTTCCAGGCCATGGCCCAGGGCATGGCTGCCGCGTCCTACCACAACACGGTGGCCTACGGCCGCCTCTCCCCGCCCTGCCGGGACTTCATCGACAAATGCCTCGTGTGGGACCCCAGCCGCCGGTCCCTCGGTGAGACACTCACAGCAATGGGCGATGCATAGGACCCCTGGGCTCTGTCGTGCTCTCCCCACGTGCTCCGCCCCGCCCCGCCCCGCCCGCAGCTGCCGACCTGTACCTGCATCCTTTCATCACGAGCAACGTGCAGCTCGAGCAGTGGAAGACCTTGCACCCCAAGATGCAACGGGGCAGCCGCGAAGGGCCCGGCCAAAGCGGGCTGCTCCGGGACGACCTGAGGTGCGTTGGATGCAATGCCATTGTCAATGCCTGGCAGGCGTTGGGGCCCACCGCACACGGGCGTGGGTAACTAGGGAGCCGATGCCGATGGGTGCCCTTTGGTCGCAGGGAGTTCCTCTGCGCGGCCGTGCAGAAGGTGCACCGGTCTTCGAATCTGGGGGCGCGAAACGCACAGGCCAAGCGTGCCTCGGATTGCGGGGATGCCGCGGGACGCTTGCGGCGTCCAAGCGCAACGTACACGCGCCCCAACTCGGACGAGCAGGTGAGGGCAATGAGGATGGCATGTGGAAGGGTGGGGTGTTGTGTTCCCTGGAACAATGCTTTATCGTCGTTCTTTGCAGAGGTTCTATTCGACGACGAGTCTGAGGAGCCTCGATGCCGAGGAGTCTGCATGAGAAATGAGTGCCAAGCGAGTCGCCGCACCTCCGTACCACGCATCTCTACTGGCCCAGCCCAGGGCCATCCTATCAGCCTGCTTTTTCTCTAACAACCTTTTGCTCTAGCTTCGTCTCCGCACACTCTTTTTGCTTCCTTTTTGGGCTGTCACACTGTTGTGCTGGCATGGGCGCTGCAGGTGCGCAGAGCAGGTGCGTTTTAGCACCGCTGCCCGTTGCCAACGAGCCTGTCGTTTCCAGCGGGTCCACGCGTGGCATCGAGGATCAGAGGCGACCTTTTTGGCCCGCACAGAGGCCGTTCTTGTGCCCAGACCCGCCGCGCTAGCACAGCACAGCACCCAGCGCACCTAGGTCCTGCTGTAGCATCTCGAGGACCGCCGCTTGCTTTCGCTGACGCTTGATTGCCCGGCCCCGTTGAAGGCGGTGAGAGTGAGGGTGGCGCACGAGACCGCCGCCTTCCGCGTCGAGTGGCACTGCGCACTAACACTTGCTTGCACGGTGAGCACTCGCGTCGCTCGTGCAAAGGCCGTGGCCGGCCGTGCTGCCGGATGCTCTCCAGCATTCAGCAGACCAAATAAGTGTCGCGGAGGGGTCTAAACGGGATCTTTCGATCATCTCGCCGCAGGGTGACGGGGACGGTGTCAAGATGGATGGTTCTCGAACCGAGACTACGTCGGGGAAGGTGCGTTAGCGCCTCACCCCAACACGAGGGGCGCGGAGGGGGCGGCGCGCTCGCGAGGCGCGACCGGTCGCCCCGAGGCTCCCAGACGATGGCATTTTGCTTGCGTCGCGCAGGATGTGCAGGGACGGACGGGGAGCTGGCTGGCGCGGCTATGGCACGGGGTCCGCATGCTCCACTACGGTCTTTTCGTCGACACGCGGTACTTCTACGGGGTCGGGCCAGGCCAACCTGGCATTCCGGACTACGAGGGCGCCTATGCGGACCCGCGGGCGGTGCCTCTGCCGAACCAGAACCACACGGTCCGCGTCCCCACCAAGGACTACTAGCTGCGTTTGGATACACGGCTGATGGATAGCCATGGCCCATGACAAGTTCCATCCAAATTCTTTTCCCGCGCCACTCGCGCCCTTGCATCCATTCAAATCTCGCAACTGCTACGGGGACGCTTGTGTCTGGGCATCACCCCGTCGCCGCGACCCCGTCAGCCCCCATCAACTCCCCCAGTGCCCGGTCGAGTCTCTCCTCGCGTCGCGCCCTCCTCGGACCCGTCGCCGTCGTGCCAGTCAAAAGGCGGCCCAGCGCCCGGCCAGAATGGATGCGCAGACCTGCACCAGGGGCCCCGGGTCTGGGATCCTGACGCTGCCCTCGGAGGCACAGGTGGCAAGCGCCGCAGCCACGCAAGCAATTCTTGTGTGCGAAATGCCAGCTCCTTCTCACCTGCCAGCCCAGTTACGACGTCCTCCTCCACCCTCGCCTCCACCACCGCACCCTGCCACGCCCCGTTGCCCCCTCTCCTGGCCCCTCGGCCTGCCTCGGACCAGGGCGGGTACCGCCCCGCCACCGCTGGCCGTGCGTTCCACTGCTCGCTCTGCGGCACGCTCGCCGCGTCCTCCTCCTCCTCGCCCTCAGCAACCACCACCGGCGCACCCAGGCCAGGCACCCGACCCGGAGCCACCCCCGGGGGCCCAGCGCCGCCCATCCCCGGCGCCGGCGCCTTCATCGGCGACGCGTGCAGAGAACGCGCCCCGCTCTTCGTCTCGCCGGGGATAGGCCGCCCGAACCGCAGCACCCCCGCCGACACGGTGCCGCCGTCCCACAGCCGCTCAGGGAACCCCGGGGCTGGCACCTCCTCCCCGGCCAGGCAGTCCTTGACCCCCACGCGCCTCCCACGATCCCCCGCGCGGGACCCCGCCGCACCGGCCCCCGCCCCTCCCTGCCACTCGCCCCTTGCCAGGTCCAGCGTCGCCGCCCACGCCGACTGGTGGAAGTCCTCTCCCGCCGCCTCCAGCCACGCCGCGCCCGCCGCGCCCTCCCCGTCCCTCTCCTCCGCGGCCTGCTTGCGCGCCTGCTCCTCCCGGTACAGCTTCCGGAAGTCGACACGTGCAAGGGGCGCCTCGTTCGCCGCGCCTGGCCTCTCCGACAGCGCAGCGCGCACGTCCGGGTGGGTGTCGTCGAGGAGCGCGGTCTGCAGCGTGGGCCCGTGCGCGCGGTCGGCGCGGGTGCTCAGCCGCACCCACACGTGCTGCAGGGGCGTGAAAGTCCACACCCGCCCCACCGCCTCGTCCACCACCGCCAGCCGCCCCTCAGCCGGGGACCCGCGCAGCGCCAGGCCCGCGGGCGGCGCGTCTCCCGCCGCGTTCTCCGGCCCCACCACCTGCCCGTCCCTGCGCCGCAGCGTGACCGTGGCGCGGATGTGGAAGCGCGGCACAAAGACCACCACCCCCCGCTCCCGCAGGGACACCACGACGGCGGGCTCCGTGAGGGGCCTCTCGTGGAGGAGGGCCAGCAGGAAGAGGTCGGCGCACTCCTTCGAGGCGCGCTTGGCCTCGCGGTGGCGGGCGTTCATCGCGTCTGCCGCGGCCGACAGGTCCGCGTGGCCCAGGACGGGGGGCGGGGGGGCAGGCTTGGCGCCCGCGCTGGGGCCAGCGCCGGCGTTGGCGTCGCGGGGGCAGAGGACGTGGCCGGCCTCGGCCGCCGCGACCCATCGGGGCGAGGCGTCGTCCTGCCCCACCGCCCGCATCAGCTGCCGGTGCGCCACCACGTCGGCGTAGCGGCGGATGGGGGACGTGAAGTGCGTGTAGTGGGAGAGCGCGAGGCCGAAGTGCCCGAAACCCCCCGCCTCTGCCGCCGCCGCGTCCCCCGTGCTGCAGTACTGGGCCTCGCTCATGGCGCGCGTGGCCAGCGCCCGCACCAGCACAGCCGCGGGGGCGCCGTCGCCGCCCAGCCGCGCGCACGCCTCGTCGAGCGACCGCTGCAGCGCGGCGTTCGTGGAGCCGTCCAGGTCGGCCCCCAGCGGCCCCAGGGCGTCCCGCACCGCCGCCAGCGCCGAGTCACGGGGCGGGGCGTGGCGGCGGAGGAGGGCGCAGGTGGGGAAGGCGGCGTGGATGCGCCTGGCGACCCAGCAGTTGGCGAGGATCATCATCTCCGCCACCACGCCCATCATGGGGATCTCCCGCTTGGTCGTCACCTCGTTCGGGAGGCGGTCGGGGCCGTGCAGCTCGAAGCGCATCTCCGCAGAAGCCAGCTCCAGGGCGCCGTCCGCCACACGGCGCGCGCGCAGCTTGCTCGACAGGCGCGCCAGGATCTGCGGGAGACGCGGGCAGACGAGCTGAGCTGAGCGTACGGAAAGCACACTCTCCCTCAGCTCCCTCGAAGTGACTCCGCCCTCCCCGTCCCCATACCTGCTCTAGCGATTCCTAGCTTCGGCAGCTTCCCTCTCCCACCGCTCACCTCCAGCGACTCCCTCAGCCTCGGCAGCTCCTCCCTCGGCACCGTGTCCGTCCCCGGCGCAGGCGTGGGCTCCAGACTCCCGTCCAGCACGTCCTGGGCC
Organism: Protoeuglena noctilucae; assembly: GCA_958009085.1. Lineage (NCBI taxonomy): Eukaryota > Viridiplantae > Chlorophyta > Pedinophyceae > Marsupiomonadales > Marsupiomonadaceae > Protoeuglena > Protoeuglena noctilucae. Next base: position 229,735 of record OY253690.1, read on the forward strand.
TGCTGGTAGTGCAGCTTGTACCGCGACCGGATGATCGTGCGCCCGAACCACACGGCCACGGGCTCCAAGTCCCGGTCCAGCCGCCACACCACCGACGCGGCCAGGCGGTCGACGTTGGAGAGCAGCGAGCACAGGTTGCCCGACAGCACCCCGGGCAGCATGTCCAGGCGACGGTCCGACAGGTACACCGACGTGCACCGGCTGGCTGCCTCCCCATCCAAAGCCGACCCGGGCTTCACGAAATGGCTCACGTCGGCGATGTGCACGCCCACTTCGAACGCAGCGCCGTCCGGCTGCCCGGGGCCCAGGGCGCGCGCATGCAGGGCGTCGTCCACGTCGGTGCATCCGATGGGGTCGATCGAGCAAACCAGGTACTCTGGGCCACGCAGGTCCCTCCGCCGGCGCACCTCCGCCTCGGGGGCCCAGTCCACGATGCGGCCCTTGGGGCCCCCCGTGCCCGTGTCGACCTCGGCCACCTCTTCAGGAGGCACGCGCGGCAGCTCCCGGAGCGCCGCCTCGCAGAAGGGCTGCCAGCGGATGTTGTTGGACACCAGCACGGCCTCCGCCTCCGCCTTCAGGTCCATGATGCGGCCCAGCACGCGCACCAGGTGGCCCTGGGGGTAGCGGCTGCCGGGCTCCCAGGCGTCCACGCGGATGACGAAGCGCTGCCCGGAGAGACGCGACACCTGGGGCGTCTGGATGCGCACCTGGGGGATGGCAAGCGAACGAGGTGTTGTGGGAAACGACAGATGAGGGAGATGAGAAGGAGATTGAAGGGAGCGAGGGTGCGGCAGTGCACTGGGCGACAAGTGTGGGGTGGGAGTGGAACCAAGCGAATGGCAGTGCGTGATGCGAGAGGTGTGGGCGTGCAGAAGCAAGGGAGCGCGCCATCGCTCTCTCGCCTTGGGCAGCCGCCGGTCGAAGGGCGTGCACAGCATCCACCGCAGTCGGTCGTCCCCCCCCCCACCCCCCAGCAGCCCCTCCTCCTCCTCCCGCCCCAGCGACGCCACGATGTCCCTCCCCGACCGCTGCAGCACCGCCACCACGCGGCCGCGCAGCTGAGACGCCGCGCCACGCACCAACTGCACGGGTGGGGACAGCGAAGACTGGATGATGAGTGAGTAAAAACAAATGGCTTCCCTTTACGAATGCAGCAGAGAATAAACCAACCAATCCTTTGCTGCTTCATCACTCCTTGCCAATCCCGTCTCTCACCTGATCCCCCACCTCGTCGTCGGCCCCCCCCTCCTCTGGCATCGTCAGGCCCTCCGTCACCGCCACGCCGTCCTCATCCTCCCTCGCATCCCCTGTAAAACTCAAACGCCAGTTACACCGTATGTTACATGGCGCATGGTGTGTCCATAGACACACACCAGCCAGCCCCACATACTAAGACCGAACAACAGCACAGCTCGCCACCCACTGCCCACCCCTGCTTGCACAACAACCCCTCACCCGAATCCTCCTCCCTCTCTCCGCCCCCCTCTGCGATCTCGACGGCCACCACGTCCCCGTCCAGCGCCTGCCCCGCGCATGCCCTCCCCTCAATGAGGATGTCCGCCAAAGACGTCTTGGCCCCCTCAGACGCCTTCACCACGCCCGTCGAGGGGTCGCGGGCCGAGGCGCGGAACACGCCGCGCACCAGCTCGCCCTCCGACAAAGCCACGCGAACGCGGGCCTCCGTCCACACAGCGGACGACGCGCCTGGAAGGGGGAGTGGGTGGGGTTAACATAACATGGCAGCCATGCGATCACCTCTAGCAATCTATGGCCAACCCACACATGGCGATGACGGCGACAGGACCGCTAGCGTCTCCATGCATGTGACTGCACTCTGCATGGTCCCACTCGCAACCCTCCCCACCTGCCGCTTCGTCTTCCTTGTCCCGCTGCCGCCCACGCCACACGCTCTCCGCCAGCTCCCCCACCGCCCGGCTGCCCCCGCAGGCGAGCGCGAAGAAGCCCACCGCGGATGCCACCCACACGCCACGCCCCGCGCCCCCCACACGCATGCACGCCCCCGTCCCCTCGGCCCTCTCCAACGTCGCCGCCACCTCCTGGCCCGCATCGGCGCCCGTCCCCGCCACCGCCCGCGCCACTTCCTCTGGTGACGAAGCCAGGCCCAGTTGAGCCGCCAGAGCATCCGAAGCCACCACTACTGGGGTCGCACTCCCGCAGCGAGACGAGTAGAGCTCGGCCACTGCCACGAGGTGGGGGAGGAGCTCCGCGCCAGACCTGAGAGACGCACGGGGACGCGGGTGGTGACCGCGAGGCAGCTGGTGAGGCACGGGCGGAGAGCGGCAAGGGGCGTGTCCAGGACGCCCACCTCTTGCCGCTCAGAGCCTGGACGGACGGCAGGAGCTCCCGGCAGTGCACGTCGTCGAAGCAGGCACTTGATCGCCGCGTGTCCCGATACAATGCGCGCAGGCGGCCCTTCTTGCGGTGGTTGTTCCCGACCCGATCGTAGACGTCCTCCAGCACGCTCCGCGCGAAGACGACATGCTGGACGTCGCTGCGGGAATGTAACGAGAGACAATCACTGGCGATCCACAAGGACGGCGACCGAGAATGGCTCGCGGGAGCGCGCAGGGGCATGAATGCAGGGTTCTTGGTGCACGATGCCACCTCGCCTTAGCTCGAACACCTCCAAGAACGCCTGCAGAGTCTCGGCATCGGGGATGCAGATGTAGGGAGATGCGTTGGACAGCGTAGTCCCGAATCCTGCGGGCGCGGGGTAGGTCCAAGCGCATGATGTTGGGGGCAGCAAGCGCACGGCGTGGAGGACTCCGAGGCTCAGGCAAATTCTGATGCGCCTTATGGCAAACGAAGCGCGAGCGGAAGCGCCCGTACAGACCCCTTGATCCACCGCGACGGGCAGTACCACGCCCGAGAGCGCATCCAAGGCCCGAGCGTCCTCACCCGTGGACACATCGTCCCGCAGATACGCCTCCTCGACTCGGTTCTGCAACGTGAACGTGGCATGCCTCCAGCGCACGCTCCGGACCACCAGCCGCTCGCTGCGAGCGGGCTCTGCAATCGTGCTCCCCATCATCGCAGGCCCTCCGGCCACGCCTTCCCCCTGGCACCAGAGGGCAGACAGTGCCTCCTGCGCGAAGTAACTACACCTTGAGACAAATCGGGCAGCGCTTTGCCAGTGCGTGGTACGCCAGGGTCTGACACGCAGCGTCAGGTGGGATCGGATCCACATCATCCTCCGCCCACTGCTTGGCAGCAACCAGCTCGACAGCTCCGAGGCTGTCACCGCGCTTGGCCATGATGCGGCCGCAGCCCAGCACTTGAACGCGCACGAAGCAACGGGCCTGGGCGGCAAGCTGGTTTGAAGCGGCGACATCCTGGTGACCAGGATTTGGCCAGCATTTGAAATAGGGATAAGTGCTGTCACGAACGGGGTCGGCTGGCTTGGGAGACGGTGGAGGTGGGACCGGGGCCTGTGAACGCACCATGGTGAGCGCGGAGAGGCCCTCCGACTCGGCCGCACCGCGCGATGTGCACTTCATTTCTCACGCGTCGATCTGGGAGAGCGTCGTGTCCGCAGCTGCCGACGACGATAGGCAAGCCCGCACGGGCACGGGCGGCAACGAAGAAGGTCGGCTTTGGCGGCGTGGTGCAGAAGATTTTCAAGCCAGCGCACATGGACATGGAATACGCGTTGTGGATGATGGTGCAGGTGCGCCGGGGTCACGCAGGCGACGCGCGGGGGCACGCGCACTGCGTCCTTGAGCCGCACCTTCTCCCTTCCCATGCAGCTGCTTACCCACCCCAAGATGGCCTACCGGCACGTGTCGTATCACAAGCAGACCAGGGACCAGTGGGCCAGGGACGATCCCGCGTTCACAGGTGCGCACGCTCCTCGCCCACACCGCGTTTGCCTCTCCCCGCCGCGCGCGATCCCCGCCCCGCTTGCCCGCAGTCCTCTGCTGTTTCTTCCAGGCCGTCTCCGCGCTGGCGTGGTGCATCGCCTTCCGGAGCTCGCTGGTGGGCACCCTGTGGACCGTGGCCCGGGCCGTGCTGGTCGACTTCCTGGCCATGGCTCTCCTCGTGACGCTCATGGGATACTACTCGTGCAAGTACTTCCTCACGCGGCCATCCCAGGCCGGGGGCTTCTCCCCCGCCGTGGAGCAGGGAGTCGAGTTCTGGTACTGTTTCGACGTCCACCTCAACGCCTGGGTGAGGGGCAGCCGCCCGCACTGCCCGCGTCAGGGCCGTGCTCACTGCCCCTCTCTCGCACCTCATGCGATTCTCTTCTCCTCCCAGGTCCCCTGCCTCATCCTCACGGGCGTGGTGGAGTTCGCCCTGTGCCCCTTCCTCCTGCGACCGGGCCTCTTCCCACGCCTAGCCTCCCTCGCCCTCTGGAGCACCTCCATGCTTTACTACGGCTACCTCTCCTTCCTCGGCTACAGCACCCTCCCCAGCGTGTCCCCCGCACGCGCCAAGGGCATGCTCTGGTGGCCCATGCTCAGCACGGGCGTCCTTGTGCCCACCTTCCTCCTCCTCGGCACCAACCCCACGGCGCTCTACGCCCGCGCGTTCATGGGCTGACGGGACGGGCGGGCTAAGGGGGATGGGCGTGATGGCGCATGCGCAGTGGTATCGTGTGCTGGGGCATGCTTTGGGGCTCGTGCAGGGCGCTGTGCCAGTAGTAAGAGTCGTGCATTTCTCTTGAACGCGCGGTCCCTATTTTGCCAGGACCCCTGTCACCCCCCTGCCTGCCCTTTCGCTAGCTGAGCCTGTGCTCTGAGGCCGCACGCTGTATGGGCTCGCCAAGGGACAACACCACCTCGCCATGCCTGATGCATATCCATCACGCAAACGGTATCAATGACCATGCCAGGGACACCGCTCCCCATACAGCACCGCTGCATGGCACGCGATGTCGCTATGTCCGATCCCAGCTCCTATGTGATCTCAGCTGGTGCCTGGATTCCGTAGAAGCCGTGGACCCTCACTTGCCCACGATGACGCGAGACGCAGTGCTGCGACTCAGCGCCATCTGTTTGATCGTGCTGGCGTCCACGGGAGTCGAACACTGGTAGCGGACCAAGAGGGGACGGCCGCCTGCAGACAGACACACAGCGCCCTCGCCAGTCAATCACTGCAACACAGGCAGACAGCATCTCCATGCACGTACACTAACACAGCCCTCTCGCCTGTGATGCTGTGCAGGGGCCGGCCGTCCAGGGCGTTGCGCGCTCGGACAGCGTCGTCATCGCTCGCGAAGTTCACAAACGCGTAACTCTTGCCCTGCGGCAGGAAACGCGATGGCGATGAGCGCATTCGGTTACAGTCACACCCGCACTCATCTGTCATGCCCGCAAGGCCATTGCAAGGCCATCACATGCCCCCCACTGCCACCCCAAACATCGAGCCTCTCACCGGGAAGATGCGAATGGTCTCGAGCTGCCCGTAAGGCGAGAAGAGCTCGTGGATGGCGCTGGCCTCGGGTTTCAGCACCAGGTTCCCCAGCCACAGGTGGCGGTTGGGCCGACCCTCGGGGGGTTGGGCCAAGCTGCCCCGCAACGCACCCCCATCCGCATGACCGTGCGGAGAGGGGTGCTGGCCCGCATGTGAGACCGGCCCACGCCCCTCCCGACCCGCCGTGCCCTTCCCCACCGTCACTGTCGCCACTGGCGGGCCCCGCCCCTTCCCCGCCCCTGCTGCTGCCTCCTCAGCCCCCGCCAGCCCAGCCTTGCCCGCCCCTTGCACAGGCGACCCGCCACCCGACGCAGAGCCCTTGCCGCCGGCCCCACGGCTCCCCGCCACCGCCCGCTCCGGTCCCGCGCCCTTGCTGCCACTCCCCACGCGCACCCCACGCCCCTCGGCCCCCTCCGCATTTGGTGACCTCCCACCTGCTTTGGGCTCCTGCTGCCACGTTCCAGCAACCGGCAGCGACCCTTGCAACCCCTCCTTCGCAGTTGGCGAGCGTTTGCCTTCTGGTGACGCCGTTGACTGTGGCGGTGAGGTGGCGAAGTCCGTGCCCGCCGTGCGCCCCATCCGGTGTTTGTCCTGCCTCACGCGCACAACCAAAGGACGATCACCCGTCACATCGGGGATGACGCGGTCCGACTGCGGGAGTGGTGAAGATGGATGGGATTTGAATGAAAACTGTCGGGAGCAAGTGACGACGCGACAGTCGCCAGCTGTTGGTCCCACGCAAGGCAGTCGTAAATGTACAAACAAATTTGAATCTGCAACAATGCCCTGTCATCTGCGCAAACACGCATGCAAACATGCACCGCGCCCTCACCAGCTCCTGCGCCGCCCGTGCCGCGTCCTCCCCCCTGGCGAAGTTCACAGAGGCAAACTGCTTGCCCTGGAACACCACCACGTCCTGGATGCGCCCGAAAGGCCGGAAAAGCGACAGCAACGATCCCTTCTTCACCCCGTGACGCAGGTTGCCCAGCCACAGGAAGCGGCCCCCCCCACCGCCCTCCCCGTCCCCATCCCGTGCATGGCCATCCAACACCCCAAGATCCGCACTCCCCTCCCACTCCCAACTCTCGTTCCCCTCCTCGCCCCCCATTTCCTCCACAGGCACGCTGAACAGCGACTGGCTTGCGCCCCACCCCTCCCCCGCCCCGTGCCCCAGCCACTCCACGCCCCCCGCCCCCAGCAGCCCGGCCCCGCCCGCACCCCACACCCCAGGCCGCCACTCCCACCCCGGCCCCTCCCGCTGCTCGGGAGATAGCACCGCCCCCAGCCCCCGCCCCTCACTGCCGGACACAACCGACCCCGCCTCCCCCTCCCCTGCCCCTCCCTCCCTCCCCAGCTCCGCCAGGTCCGCCAACTCTGCCAGGTCTGCACCGGCCAGCGCCTGCCACGCCAGGCCATCCAACACTGGGCCCTCCATCATGGCGCCATCCATCATAGCACCGTCCATCATTGTACCATCCATCATGGCACCATCCACCATGCCGTCCATCACAGGACCATCCAGGATCGCATCTACGGCATGGCTGGCCTCAGCAGCACCGGCGAAGGGGCCCCCGCCGTCATCCATCCCAGCTCCAGCCAGCCCCGCCCCTCCCTCCGATGCACCCCATGGGTCCCGGGCCCAGGGGCCAAAGCCATTGTTAGGGATCTGACTCAGAGACCCCATGTCACCCTCTGCACCGCCTGCCCCCATCACGCCCGTAGGTATGACCCCGCCTGCCCCGCCCCTTGCCTCTGTGCGCCAATCGATGAATGGCGATGCCGTGTCTGGGAAGGGCCCCTCCCCTCGCTCTGCGTTGCTCTGGGTGGCGCGGACGGGCACGGCTGCCGGCTCCAGCTGAAGGGAACGCAGGAGCTCCTCTGCAGTGACAAAGAGATTGGATGCAAGTGATATAAGTGGTACAAGTGATGCACATGAACAGCATTAACAGAGAGTGATAGAGATGCCTGCCATGCCATGCAAGGCACATCCACCAAGCATCGCATGCCACTCACTCTACCTTCACTCTGCACATCCACACGCATGCCACTCACCGAAGTCCACCGTCTCTGCGCTGCCGCGGCTCTTCTCCCCGCCACGCGCCCCCGCCACACGCCCGCCGCCCGCCCCCGGCCATGTCTCCAGCAGACCCTCCCGCGCACCCCTTCCATCCACCTGCCCATCCGCACGACCCGGCACCGGCACCCCCTCTGGCACCGGCACTGCACCGGCACCCCACCCCGCCCCCCCACGCTCCCCGTGCCACGCCCTGCTGAGTGGGTCATACGCCCCCGAAGCCGGCGACCGACTCCCCGACGCCGCCGCCACGCTGCTGCCCGAGCGCTCGTTGCCCCCCACCCCCCGTGTGCCCACCTCAGCACCCGCGACCACAACACTCTCTGCGCCCTGTGGCACTGCAGCCGCCGCAACTCCCTCTGTCTTGACTCCCTTATCGGTCCCCGCTCCCTGCGCTTCAGATCCCTGCCATGCTGCCTTGGCTGGTGCCCGAGGGCTGCCCCCCGTCCCTGCCCTCGCAGGCGCCCCTGTACCCACAGCCACAGCCACCGCCACTGGTACTGGCACCACTGCCTTCTTCGGACTGCTCTTGGCACTCCCCGGCCGGTCCTTGCCTCCCCTCAACATCTCCTTGTCTTTCCCCTGGTCTGTGCCACGCTTGCCCCCCTCCCTCACCGCCACCGCCACCACCCGCGTCCCCTTGCCCCCCCGCTCCCCCTCCCTCTCCCCCTCCTCCCGCACAGACCCCGCCTCCCTCCCATGACCCCTCTGCACCTCCGCCCGCTCCCTCTCCCTCTCTCTCTCTGCCTCAATCTCCGCCCTCCGCTGTTCCAATGCTCGCTCGTATGCCGCCTCCTCCTCCCTCCTACGACGCTCCCTCTCCATCTCCCTCTCCTTTTCCTTCTCTTTCTCCCTCTCCCGGTCCTGCATCACGGAAGCAGGCCCATCTGCCACGGCCGCCCCCACCACCGCTCCCTCGCCCTTGCCCCGCTCGCGCTCGCGCTTAGCCCCCCTGCGCCCCGCCCCCCTCTCCCGCTCCCTCCGCCCCCGCTCCCTCCCCGCGCCCGCACCACCCTCTGCCCCCCCGGCCCCCTCCAGCTCCCTCAGCAGCCGCTCCTGTGCCCGCATGGCAGCTGCTTCGGTGCTGTCCTGCAGGCACCTCACGCACCGCGAGTGCCCCTCGTCCCTCGCCAGCTGCAGCGCCGTCGCGCCGCCCCTCTCCCGGCGCAGGAGGTTCACGCGGGCACCCGCCAGCGATAGCACCAGCTCCAGCACCTCGGCCAGCCCCGACGCCGCCACTGCATGGGGGTTGGTACCACAGCAGGGATCTCAATGAGATGGGGAACGCGCGATTGCAAACACATAGAAGGGATGAGATGGGGCACGACGAAACAATAAGTAAAGAACGCTTCTAAGCGGTCCAACCAATCTCTGTCTGTCTACCCAGGCAAGCCCATCTCCAACCCATGCCTCTCACCTCGGTGCAGGAGGGGCATGCCCGTCTCGGCATGCGCGGTGTTGATGTCGCCCTCGTCCTCCCCAGGCACCGCCAGGCGCGTGAACTGCCACGCGGGGGCCTTCCCGGGGCCAATGCCGTGCCCGCTGGTGCGCGAGCTGTCCAGCGACCCGGCAGCCCACCCCGCCCCGCCCTGCTTGGTCCCCTCCTGGGCACCGGCTTGCTTGGGGGCGTGACCCAGGCGCTTGGCGTCCAGGTGGCGGTGCAGGAGGCCCACGGTGAGGCCCTCGAATGCCCGGAGGATCTCCGTGGCGCGGACGGGCTCGTGGAGGTGGGAGCAGTGCGACGAGTACTTGCAGCAGCCCGTGCTGCGGGAAGGGGGAGGGGTGACACGCGGTGAGCGGTTGATGTTGCACAGCAGATGTGATAACGGATGCCAAACCAGCTGTAAGGCGACGTGGTCGACTTTACAGCGATGATGAGACTGGCATGACTGACGTGCATTAGGTCAATGCATCTGTCTCCGCACCGCCCCAATCGCAGTGCCCCTCCCAACACGCCCGCACCTGAACTCGTCCAGCCTCGCCGCCGCCGCCGTGGGGTCCGTGGATGCGAACTCGAAATCAAAGTCGTCCCGCCCCCGCGCAGTGCCCGCCATGTACCGGCAGAGCAGGGAGGCAGCCTCCTGGAGGGCCGGCCATGCGGGCTCCAAAGCCACGACCCAGCTGCCCGCGAAAGAGCACCCGGGTGCCTGCACAGACACAGACACAGAAGCGGGCAGGTCAGTCTGGTGCAGGCATGCGGTGCTTGCACGCTCGTATTCCCTCCCAAGCTGCCCCACCTGTCCCTGCCCCATGCATTTGCGGAAGAGCAGGCACAGGGACCCGAGGAGGTACACGTGCAGGGAGAAGAGCTCAGAGCTGAGGAGGCCCTTGCGGAGGTGGGCCGCGCCCTGCAGCGCTGAAGGGAGGTGCGCCACGGCCGAGGACAGTGCGGCCAGCGCCCGGCAGCGGCAGCCGACGAAGGCGGGGCCCTGGAGGGCGAAGTAGAAGGCACGGGCGGACACGGTGCCCATCCAGGGGTTGGACCCACGCGCCAGGAAACGCCACGCCACGGAAGCTGCGGAGTCGGGACCGGGGCACGCGGGGGCGCACTCCTTTGGGGGCTCGGAGGGCCACCGGCAGTGGGGGCCCACGACGGCGATGAAGTCCAGTAGATGCTTCGCGAGGGTCTCCATCGATGCCTCCCCGAGGGAAGCGGCGTCCGGGGCCGGGCGGCCGTCCGCTGCCGCGGGGGCGGCGGCAGCCTTGGCGTCCGTCCCTGTGGGGTCGGCGGTGATGCTCTCGAGGGCGCGGACGACGATAGGAAGCGCGCGCTTCTCCGCGGCCTCCCAGCACGGCTGCATAGGCGAGGGCTCGAAGTCATACCTGCGGTGTATGGTACGGGTGCAGGTGGGGGTCACGAGGCGCAGATGGGTGCGGCATGACGTACACGTCACAGCAGAGGGCGGCGGCACTCACAGCAGAGCGCAGACAGTGAGCGATAAGAGCCGGTTGAGGCACCACACGGCCGCGGACATCTGCTCGCTGGGGCGCGACCAGCACTCCACCGACTCAATCAAAAGGTCCACGGCGAACAGAATCTCCTCGTCTGCAAAGAGCACAGCGTGGATTGTGTGGCTTAACAGAGCATGCGCGCGAATCCCGTTCGCTGGCTGCTTCGGTGGCACGCGCACTGCGTCGCACCTGTGGCGTCCTCCCGGCCGGCGAGCTCGCACAGGAGGACCGAGGCGTGCGGGACGAGGGCCGCGCATGCCGCGTCGCCGTCGAGCGCGGCTTCGATGAAGGCCCCGACGATGCCCCACGCGCCCGTGGCAGAGAGCAGCGACACGTTCCGGTCGTTGTTCAGGCAGATGAAGTGCAGGGCGTACAGGCAGGGCTCGCGCGCGGCCCTGCGGATAAGCCACGATATAAAACCCCTCAGACAGCTGCGGAGTGCGACGCGGCGAGGCGCGGCTGCGGCGCGGGGACGCACCAGAGTGTGTCGGGGCTGCCGGACGTGTCGGGCGGGGCGCAGCAGGCTTGCGCGAGGACCGTGACGAGGAGGGAGATGGTTCCAACCTGCCCCATCGAGTCCTGCGTCGCGCGGTCGTGGAAACTCCGGCAGGCGAGGCACCCAGCCATGGCCTGCAGGCAACACGCAGGGGGCGATATGGGCACACCGCGGAGCCGCGCGACGACGTCCCGAAGCCGGCATTGCAGCAGAGCGGTTTGCGTCGCATCAAGCGCAATCGTCCGCGCACGCGCAAGACCCGCGAGCCGTCCGCGCCGCCGCGGTGCACGGCTGGAAAGGTGCGCACGTTCACCTGCAGCGTGCGCGCGCCGCTGGCGACGACCGGCCCGGACGAGAGGTTGGCCTGGATGGTGGAGCAAATGCGAGAGACGACGTCCGGACGCAAGGTGCCGTCACGGCCGGGGAGCGACGAGAGGGACGAGCACGCCCGGCAGCGCGCGCGGGCGAGGATCTCCGCGACCCTCAGCGCCATCACGATGATCTCTGGGGTCGCCTCCGCCTCCAGAGCCGCAAGAGCGGCGCTCCAAAGCTTGTCCTCGATCTCAGCGCTGATGCTGTCGGCGGCATCGCGCGTGACGGGGTGCTCGCCCTTGAAGAGCGTGTCAAAGAGAGAGCTCGTGCCCCCTGGGTCGAGACGACGGACGGCATCCTCAATGCGTCTCAGTAACGCCGTCACTGCGCGGAGAAGCGCAGGGTCGGCTTTGCTAGGGCACGGAGGGGCCCGATGACGCACCCAGCTATGAGGAGGACACCGCAGACACCATCGGCGGCGACTGGCTGGCGTTCGGAAACAAACGCACGCGCTGAGCCTTGCCACGTCCTTCCAGGGCGGCGTTGCGCGCCCAGACAAGACTTCAGCCCTTGCGCGCTATCCCTCAGCCCCATCTGCTCTCCCCCGCACTGACAGCCCTCCCCAGACCTCTCCACCACAGTCTGGATACCGTCTCAGCACATTTCATCCTCCGGCAAGGCCCCGGTCAAGCAGGGGGGCCACTAGCCCTCACCCGACGCGCCACTCAGGGCGGAGCCAGGGAGGCCCGCGGACTGAGGCGGCATCGTGGCGCGAAATTCAAGCCCTGGCGGGCGTGAGTCGCAGAACCATCGGCTACCCGGAAATATCGGCCTCCGGCACGCGCGGCATTCACGTCTCCGCAGGCATCCTGTGCTTCAACGCCTTAAGTGTGGAACATTTGTAACGATGCGGGGTCCGACTTTGCTAGGTAGCGGCTAGGGGTGGAGAGACTTGCTGTGCCAGTGAAAAAAGTGAGCCAAAACGGGCGTAAATGACGAGCTGATGCGACGATGTACACTAGTCTGCGCGTGGACGAGGCCGGCAGTCCGGGACCACGTGGGGAGACCCTGCCCGGAGCAGCAAGGAGGCACGGTGAGCGGTGACGAGCGCCACGTGCGTGGCGTCGCCAAGTCGGATGCCGTCGTCGTTCCACGCAAACATGGGCCGCACGCTGGCAAGGGCGCGCTGCATCTCGCGGATCCGGTGCTCCGGGATGGCCATGAGCGTGCGAATCACGTTCCCGCACTGGGTCTCCGGGATGCGTACGGAGAAGGCGTCCCAGTCCAGGGTGCGGTGCCAGGGAAGCTGGTACGCGTCCGCGATGATGACGGGGATGCAGCCGGCCCAGACGGCCTCGGCCAGCCGCGGCGACACCCCCCGGCTCCCCTGGGGCGAGAGGCTGCAGGCGTGGCAAGGCGCACAGACTGAGCACGGCACAATGCGCGGGGCAAACGAAGAAAGTTAAGGAGTTCTGCTGCACATCCGGGCTTTAAACGGCGACTCACCAGAAGACGCTGTCGAGCATACCATCCACGTACTCCCGGGGAGTGATGGCCCCTGGGTGGAAGGCCATCCTCGCCGCCACCCCTGGGCTCAGGGAGTCGACCTCCATGCCCAAGGCTCCCCGGCACGAGAGCTCCCCCAGCTTGGTCACCACGTCGCTGCTGAGCCGGCCGGCGAAGAAGGCGAACTTGGAGCGAGGGAGCGACGCGGCTGCCATCAGAGAGGCAGACCCCGACGCCGCCTTGCCCCGCAGGAGCTGCCTGCGGGAAAGAGCGAGACACCGGGGGATGCCGTTGACGCGGAGATGGACCGAAAGTGTGCACCATGCCTCGGCTTATCACGTCGCGCAGCGCTGACGTCCCTCGCCTGGCCAGCAGGTAGCGCTCCTCCTGGACGTCCCACGCCGGCGGGATGGACACCCAGTTGGACACAAGCGCCGGTGCGCCCTGCCCGTCGTGGCCCGTGTCGTCCGTCCCGGCCAGGCACATCTGTGTGGCGCACCAGGACGACGCCCCGCCCCGCGTGGGGGCCCACTCCCCCACCTCGCACCCAAAGTCGGTGGAAGAGACGAACAGGTGGTCATAGGCGCCGTCGCTCCCGTGCTCCGACAGGTGGGTGGGCGTGGCCCGCACGACCGCATCCGCAAACGACTCACGCGCCCACCTCCGCCGCACAAAGGCAGGGTTGCCGCCCCAGATGCGTGTGATCAGGTAGGCCTGAGAGGACAGCGCGGCACGCAGAATGAGAGTCGCTCCAACCTTCCACAGGCTCAGTTGGTAGCCGGGCAGTGAGGGACACGGTGCCTGCTCTGCGCGCCGACTTGCCTTGAGCAGGGGCCACATCCCCGTGATGATGCGCGCCGGCGCAGTGGGGACGAAGAAAAGCGACGCGGCCTTCGGGTCCTGGACTGGGGAATGATGGGATCAGCCCAATGTGAGACGATTAAATTCGCTTGCTCGCTGTCCATCAGGGAACCAGCCAAACCATTTCCACCCCACACACCTTGGTAATGAAGCGGGACGTGAGGATGGTGCGGATGAGGTTGGCCTCGATGGCGTAGGCCTTCTGGAAGTGGTTGCCGTACCCCGTGTCCGTGTTGGGCGCAGAGTACGCATACAGCCTCAGGCCGTCCCAGGACGACTGCAACCCCCGGCACCACTCTGTCGGGTCGCCACCGAACGACAGAGCGCCGTCGCGCAGCAGCGGGAGGGTGGAGAGGTCTGGGAGCCCATCGCTCGCTGGGCCAGCCCCAGGTGTCACCTCTGCCGGATCTCCCAGCAGACGCCGGCATCCACCTGCCCAGTCACCCTCCCCGCGGGCATACTCGGCGAGGGCCGCCCGGGCAGGGCCGTCCAGGGGCATGTACATGTGCTGGTAGAACGTCGACTTGTAGAACTCGGGAAGCACGGTGCGCACGATCGCGGACAGGGCGTACACGACGGCGGCGATGATCGTGAGGTACGTGACCTCGCGCCAGAGGGATCGGGGCCGCAGGGGGGTGCAGCTGGCCCAGTGCGTCGGAAGGCCGCGGTGCTTGGCGTGGGGCTCTTTCTCGTCGGGGACCTTGCGCGCTGCATGCGCGGGGTGATACAGGTACATCACAAGCCACCGAAGGTGTCCAAAGGGCCATTGAGAGCGAGATTCCGACGCACCTGGCAAGAGAATGGGGGCACGCTCCCACTCTGTCTCGAGCGGCTCTCCCTGGCCGTTCACTGCGCTGCCACGATGTCGGAAACTGCCGCCGTCGTGGGTAGCACCGTTCTGGCGGCCCGAGCCGGGCCCGGGGCCCTCCCGTCTTTCCATGGTCCCGCCCATGGCCCTGGGCGGCCAGGTCGACGGCCCAGTGCCCCAACCTGGCCAGTGATCGCAAGCGAAAAGCTCGGGCTCTGCCCTCGGCGAGATGGTGCTCCCACTCAGCCAGCTGTGGCTCAAAACGGGGCGTGAATCAGATGTCAGAGGACGACTGTGTTGAGGGTGGACGATGATAGGGCCGTGTGAGCGACAGAGTTGCCGCTGATGGTGACGATACCGTCGTTGGAACGGTCTCATGCACACTTGCACGCTCTCGAGCCGATCCATTTGGTGGGGAACAGAAAGGAGCGACAGAGATTGGGCGGACCAGCCGCAGAAGGCCCCATCCCTTTCGGGTCACTCCTTGTATCGAACTGTAGGCGGAGAGAGATGCGCGGGGCGCCATGAACGACTTGTGGGACCTGGGCCTCGAGCCCTTGCCGGAACAGTGGCTTACGGGGGGCGCGGGCGAATTGAGCGGGGCTGCGGACATCGGGGTAGATGGAAATCAGGTGCGAGTGCTCGTATCCTTCGTGCGCGGTGCGTAGAAGCCTCCGTGGGGCGGAGGCAGCCCGTTTGTGTGAGGGGCTCAGTCATGGGGCGCATTTGTGAGCTGCGCCGCGCCGATGTCGCCGTGCTCTTTTGATACGGGGCATACGTAACCACCTCTGCGTCCTGCTCGCCGCGCAAGCCCTCCGGTGGCGCAGGCAGCGAGCACTCCCGTTCACCGAACGCCGCAGAACGACCATGGGGTACAGCCGGACGACCTGCTGGACGAAGACCGCGTGGGGGAGGCGTGGGAGGCAGATGGAGATTTTATATGCGCTCAGGCGAGGGTCACGGGCGTCGTTTGGATCCTCAGGCCCCGACGTCCCACAGCGACGCAGCCATGCTCGCCTGCCCCCGCAGTGCGACGACGGGGGCAGCCTGGTCACTTGTAGTGGGGAGTACTGCGGGCGGTCCTTCCACCTGCCAGAGCCCGACGGCCCAGAGGGCCAGTGCAACCCCCTGGGGGTGTCGGCGGAGGTCACGCGTGCCATTCAAGAGATGGAAATGGAGGGCCAGGACGCGGGCCAGGCGAAAGAAGTGAAGAAGCTTCTGGTGACACTGCAGCAGACGAGCACGCGGCTGTTTTTGGTTGCAATGGCCATGCCCTGCGCCCCACCCCATCTGTCGGTGTGCACCTATGGCATGCATCCATGGGTCTCCTCGCCTACGCGCTCCTCGCAGTGTCCCTCCTGCTTTGTGGGCAGGCAGCGCTGCGTTTGCTGTGGGAAGTTCGGCCGTGAGTACCGCCCGGGCGCAGCGTTGGGGGACGCCGGCGCCCCCGACATCGTCATGCCGTGCAGCTACGTGAGGGGCGCGCGTGCTGTGCTATGCCTGCACTGGGTTTGCCACGCTATGCTGTGCCACGTGGAAAGCAGTGCCTTGCTTTGTGTTGCCCCACGCAGGCGGCCGGGTGTGGCATATTCTGGCACGCCTCTTGCATCCGGGAGTGGGCCAGGCGACACCCTTGGGTGAGCCAGGGAGGGGCCATCGCTGCAACCGCCCTGCCTTCCCTTGCATGCGCGTGTCTATTACAAGTGATCATATTCACTATATCCTCGTTCGTTTGCAGTTCGCGAATCGCGTCACTGATGCAGACCTGGACCGCCACTACTTCACCTGCCCCCGCCACGTGTGCTCCGTCTGCCACGACAACCGGCCCACCAAGGACGCCGCCTTCGACTTCGTCACCTGCCGAAGGCGAGGATGAGATGAGGGGTCTGAGTAATCTCATTACGCACCCAGGTTGCAGCGAGGAGATGGCTGTTAGGCACTGCGACGGTCCTCCCCGGCCCTTTGCCAGCCAGGCAGCCCCTCTGCGCGGCACCTTCCCAATTTCCCAGTATCTGCATGGCCCACAGCCCACCTCCTTCTGTCTCTCCCCTCAGATGCCCCGCCGCATTTCACGTGGCGTGCTGCGGCCAGGCAGGAGTGTCGCTGAGCATCACGGCCGCGGGCGACCCCAAGCGCCTGTGGCTGTCGTTTCGAAAGGACCTGGCGACGGACGAGGAGCTCAAGTGGCTGGTGAGCGTCGCAGTTGCAGTACCAATCGATGGATGCGGTTGGACGGCTCTTGATACGGGGACCAAGGGTCGAGCACAAGGGTCAACACCGCTGACACAGCGATGGGAGGGGCTGGTTGTCTCGCTCTGCTGTGACTATGACTTCGCCGCTAAGTTAGCTGTGTGCATGCTGTTGTGCTCAGCTTACCTGTGTGCCCGCTCTCGTGCTGCACGCAGGAGGAGCAGCGGAGGGCGATGCAGGAGGCCCCCAAAGGAACGGTGGTGTACCCGGTGCCAGACCTGCGCCGGCCCGTCCCCTTCGTGCGCGACTTCCCGGGGGACGAACACCGCATCCAACTGCTGCAGGAGCTGCCGCAGAACGCGTGCTACTGGTGAGGGTCTTTATGAAGCTCTTCTTGCCTGCCTACGCTTTTCATGCCCGCCTCCTGCCCCTGGCTCTGACACACGCCCATGACTCTGACGGCACCCCTGTGTCGACCGAAAGATAGACCGTTTGCTGATACGACCGTGTCTACTGTAAAACCCACCATGATCATGCCATGCCTGCAGTCGCAAGCACCGCATGGGCGAGGACCTCTTCACGTGCGTCGAGCCTGCCGTGCTGTGGGAGGAGGAGACGCTGCGCAAGTGGCAGCTGGACTTTGCGACCTATAAGCCTAACCTGCAGTGGAGTCAAGGGATCCTCGTCAGAGAGAAGGCGAGGGTGGCGGTGTGGGCAAGGGATGAGCAGGCATGGATCTTGCTTGAGAGAGCCAGTGCACAGGTGCGGTTGCGTCAGCAGCGTTGCGTGAGTTAGCGCACCCGTGGTTTTCTGGCAGGCGCGAGCGGTGCGGCCAGCAGTGCCGCGACTGCGGACGGCGAGGGAGGCAGAGGCGGAGGCCAGGGCGGCTGAGGCACAGAAGGGCAGGGAAAGCGAGGAGGTGAGAGCGAGGGCCACAGCACTTAGAAGAGATAGTTAGAGAGCATGCCAGTTAGGGCACTGCGCATGTGGTGGCTGCTTGCGCACGTGGGTCTCAAGCATGACTCGTGGCGCCTGGCCTTACACGCAGATTCAAGCGCTGATTCGGGACATGGAGGACTCGGAGGTAAGGGACGATGCACCGTTAGGTCGAGTGACTCAGTGGCTGGCCCCGGTGACTCGCTTTAGTAACGCTGGCATGCATCTCGTCGCCTGCAGTCCGAGGATGAGGCACAGCTTTTGCCGAAGCGGGCCAAGCCCGACGGGGCTACCAGACCACCTGCCGTGGGGCCACTGCGGAAGGGACCGGTGCAGGTGCAGGACAAAGCAGTGAAGGCGAGGCACGCGTAATGCAACTGCGAGTACACCCCATGACACACAGCCAGCTCCGCCAGCCCTCGGTGCCACATGTTGAGCCCTGACATGCAGACATAGCTATCTCATCACCCCTTAACACCACTCGGCAGCATATCATGCGATGCCCAACGCAGCACCCCTGCCCATCCCTGCAGCGCCCAAAGCCCAGCCCCGCCATGCGCCCCCCCAAGGCCCCCTTGCTCCCCAAGCTGCCCGCAAAGGGCCTGGTTAAGAAACCCGCTAAGAAGGCTCTGCAACCTCCCTTCGCGTCCCACGCTCGCCCTGCAGCCCAGCCCCGGCCCGAGCCCCCAAACGACGGCATCGCTCCCCGGCCCGACGCTGCGGTGGGGACCCGCGCTTTGGCTGCGGCGCCGCCTCTGCCGCAGGAGATCGACACGTGTCACTCCGAGGCGGCAGACGCGGAGGTGGAGGCCGAGACGTCGTCGGAGCTGATGGGGCTGATGGCGGAGGCGGGGGCCAAGTTCAGCGAGAGCGCCGTGCAGTGAGTGAAGATGGGGGCGGGGTGCTTGTGGCATGGTACCCGCCACTGCATACAACTGCATATGGCAGCAACTGGTGCACCATACAAAGCGACTTCGACTTACGGCTGCTACCCTGTGTAGCATCAGAAGCCTGTCGCATGCGTTTGCGCCCTCCCTGGCCCTGTCATCCTCACTGCACCTTCGTTCTTTGCCCAGTCGGATGCTCGACCACCCTCCGCCGTACGATGTCCGCGCGAGTGACTCCATCCCTGAGGGGCAGCTCAACACGCTCCGTCGCGTCGTGGAGAAGGTGGAGGAGAAGCTTAAGAAGCGCATGAACATAGACGGGTGAGTGTCGGGTGTCGGGGGGACTTCTCGTGTTTGCTGGGTTCGCGTGTGGTGGCCGTGGCATCGCGTGCTTGGATGCGTGCCGCGCTGATGGGAGAAGCAGACACGTGTTACATGTGATAACCTACGGCCTGATGTCGCCCACGCGCACCCGCCTCCCGCATTGTCGCCTACCTTCCCACCTCACCCCTCCCATCCCAACCCAACAGGCCCCTGCGATGGGCAGACCTTGAGGCCCGCCCAAACCTGTGGGACGCCATTGCTAAGGACCTGGAGCGCGAGGCGGGCCTGGATCCCTTTCAGTTCATCAAGTTCCAAGCGCGCCGCGAGAGGCAAATGAACGTGGGCCTCATGCCCTTCCTGCATCTGGAGAGGTTAGCACAAGCGTTCCCAGCTATCTCGGTGGGATGGATGGATCCCAAATCGCCTTTACTGCCACGAGGGTCGGCGTTCCTGTTTTGAAGCACCCGTCACTGCCGCTGAGGTGCTTTAGATATGGATCACAACTCACTCACGTCCCCGTCTGTCGCCACCCACCCATCCACACAGGAAGTCCTTCACGTCCTTCGGCCGGCACTTCACCAAGCCCGACATGCTTATGAAAATCTGGTGAGGAACCAGATGTGTGCTGCCATGCTCTCAGTTTCGCAAGTGACACTCTCATCACATTTCTGGGCCGGAGAGAGTGGGCCACCCCGCCTGGCTGGCCGTTTCGTCACACGATGCGTTGCCTGATTGGGTTCCTGCATGTCGTCTCTGCCCCTCCCATCGCCAGTGCCCGTCCCGCCGCTCTCCTTGCCCCGTCGCTCGTCGTCGACCCCAACCCCATTGCCCAACCCCATCGCCCACGCGGCCCTCTCCCCCCAGCCACCGCGTCTGCAAGTACCTGCGCCCCGACGACGTCGTCGTCGACTTCTCGTGTGGCTTGAACGACTGGGTGCCGAAGATGATCGAGGAGTGCGGCAGGAGGGGCGTCCAGGTGTCCGGGAGGTCCTTTGACATCGTCACCACCGCCAACGCCGAGCCGTGGTTCTCGGTCAAGTCGTGGTTCGAGGTCAACGAGGTGAGGGAGCGAATGCTTGTAAGTTATAGCATTACATATGGGAGGGTAGCAGGTATATGCGAGTCATGGTGTTGACCGTCACCGAAGAAGTAAGGAGAGCGGGCGCAACCCCAATCGCGGTCGCAATGGCGGGCCACGGGTTTCGACGTTTGCCGCACGCAGCCAGCGCTCTCCCACTTCCCCGTCGATCCAATCCGCCGAGTGTGTTCCCCTCGCCTTCCCCGTCCCAGGACGACCTGCGCGTCCACGGAGACAACATGGTCGTGGGCCTCAACCCCCCCTTTGGCTCCGACACTCAGAACCTCGCCTCCCTCTTCGTGCTACGCGCCGCTCTCTTCCGCCCCCGCCTCATGATCCTCATCGTGCCCCCCAGCACCGTCGTGCCTGCCAAGGGCACATGGGTCAACCAGCCCGTGAAGCTGGGCGTCGTGAGGGACTCGTACTGGTGAGTTGGCACGAGCGACAGCGGTGACAGGCACATGTGTGGCAGTGCATGCGGCACCCGGCACCGTCTTTGCCATGCCCACGCCTCGCCCTGACATCTTTACCCACGCCGTGCCTTTGCCCGTCATCGCACCAGCCAGGAGACCTGAGGGCATCTCGTGGTCAGCTCGCGCCGCCCCTGTGCCGCAGTGTGTTGGAGGAGGACGAAAAGATGCTGAGCGGCCCTGTCTTCTACAAGCCGGGGAGCAGCTTGGAATCCACGAACCGCATCCCGCCCCACTTCCGCATGCTCGTGAGGCAGGACTGGTACGGCCACTACGCCGCCCAGCGGAGGGAGGGGAGGGCAGCGAACGGCCGCGACCCGAGGCGATAGCGGGGATGAGTGAATGAGTGAATGGGCGAAGAGAGAGAGATAGGGACCAGAGATAATGCGTCGTTGGAAAAGCGGCTCCGCTCACGGCGGCGTTGAAGTACCGCGGATAAGGCCTGAGGCTTTGTATGCGGGGCTAGCACAGTCCCAGCTGACGCACCGGCCACGGCAGATTGCCTTGATGCGGGCGCAGTGCCCAGGGCGTCAACCGTGGACTGGCGCAGGTGTGCCGGAGGCTCGTCGCTCCTGTCGCGAAGGGGATCGTGCTGGTGACAGTGGCGTACTAGAGGTCCAGGAGTGTGTACACATGCACTGCGCACGCTGGAGTCGGCGTCGGCGGAGCAAAGCAGGGACGCAGCTGGTGTTTGGGAGGCCGGAGGAGCTGAGCGGACCCGCTCGGGGCCGACAGCGACGCGGTAGGTGAGACGGAGGCGCTTGGAGTTCGTGGTGGCGCGGATGAGCCGAGCAGACGCGCGCTGCAGCCCCACCCAATCATGGAGCACGGTAACGTTCGTGTCCCGTTCGACGCAGCGGGGTGTCGGAAGGGGCTGTCGGTGGCCATGTCGGCGGACGTAGATACGGAGGCGTCGTTAGAGGGGATGACCGTCGGTGAGGCGAGCACGGGAGGGCTGCGCTCCTGCGTTGGGAAGTGCAACCTTGCAGCGACATTTGGCGCGTCCCGCTGGGTCGCGCAGGGTGGAGCGACCTGCCCGGGGAGCTCCATCGCGAGATCCTGCGGCTGGTGCCCCTGCGAGACGCCACGGCGGCGCGGGGGGTGTCGCCGCAGATGCGCGACGAGGTGGACGAGGTGTGGAGGGCATGGGGCATCCGGGCCACGGCGGAGGACCAGATGGACGCTATCCGCGACAAATTTCGCTACGTGTATTTCGAACCTTCGACAGAGCTCGACTTGGCCCCGCTGGCGGTGTGGGTGTTCGAGGGGTCCCACGCGCATCACCTGGCGAGCCTGGGGCTGTGGTGGCTGGCCCTGCTGGTGGCGGAGGCGCCGGACATCAACAACATCTCGTGGCAGGTGCCTAGTGACCGGCTCCCGGACCAGTCACCGCTGATGGTGGCGGTGCGGGCGCGTCGGCCGGTGGGGCGCGGGGCGGATGGGAAGGTGCAGTGGGCGTACGCGCTGGGGGACGGGGAGGTGACGCGGGCGGTGCGGGTGGCGGTGGCGACGGGGGCGGATGTCAATCGGCGACTGGATAGCGCGTGGCCGCTGATGACGTACTGCGCGGGGCGGGGGTGCCTGGAGGCAGTCAAGACATGCTTGGCAGCGGGGGCGCACGTGGATGCGCCTGGTGGCTCTTGCTACGACTGGAAAACAGCGCTGGTGCATGCCGCAAGAGGTGGCCACGAGGCAGTGGTGGAGGCGCTGCTGGAGGCGGGGGCATCGGCCAAGGTCGGGGAAGATGGCCGGGATCAGACGTTGGCAGCGGTGTGTGAGAATCATCCGACGCCGGGCATCGTGCGGCGGCTGGTGGAGGCGGGGGCGGACATCAACTCTCATGACTACGATGGGACTGCCCTCATTCATGCCGCAAGGTGTGGTAATGTGGCCGTGATGGAGGTGCTGGTGGAGCTGGGGGCCGACGTGGAAGGCACTGACGGATGGGGGTGGACTGTGATGCGGTGGGCGGCGAACGGGGAGGTGGTGCGGTGGCTGGCTGCGCGAGGGTTTAGCATCCAGGGCGACGGGGGCCACATGTCCCCACTCGGCTGGGCTTGCGATGATGGTCGGGTCGATGCCGTCCGCGCCCTGATCGAGCTGGGTGCGGACGTTGGCTACAGGGACATGGGGGGTTGGACGCCTCTTCATCGTGCGATGATGTGCTCCTCCACAGACCAACAAAGGGTTGTGGAGATTATGCGGGTGCTGCTGACGGCAGGAGCGGACGTTAGAGCCGTTCAGCAGGACGGCAGGACGCCCCTGCACTGCGCCAAACATGCCGTGTGCGTGGATGTGTTGGTGGGCGCGGGGGCAGACCTGGAGGCACGGGACAGGGAGGGCCAGACGCCTTTCCATCACGTGTTGCAGCTTCCGGACAGTGATGAAGCACTGGTTGTCATGTCGGCTTTGGTGGCAGCGGGGGCAAACCTCAACGCTGCCGATGGGAGCGGCCGGACGCCCCTGCACAGCGTCAGGCACGCGGCGTGCGTGGACGTGCTGGTGGGGGCCGGGGCAGACCTGGAAGCGCGGGATGTGGAGGGCCAGACGCCTCTCCACTATGCGGTGAGACTCCGCAGCTGGGACCCGCTAACATTACCAGCACTGCATCTGACGAGGGCTCTGCTGGCGGCAGGAGCGGACGTTCATGCCGTCGACAATCGGGGCCGGGCGCCCCTGCACTGCGTCGCGCACGCGGGGTGCGTGGACGTGCTGGTGGACGCGGGGGCGGATCTGCAGTCGCGGGATAGGGAGGGCAAGATGCCTCTCCATGAGATTGCGCACCTTAAGTTAGGGTATGCGGACAGGGTAATGCGAGAGATGCTGGCAGCGGGGGCAGACATCCACGCCGTTGACAGTCGGGGCCAGACGCCTCTGCATTGCGTCGAACACGCCGCGTGCGTGGACCTGTTGGTAGACGCCGGGGCAGACCTGGAGGCGCGGGATGGGGATGGCAGTACCCCGATTTATGCGGTTGTCGCTAAACCGGTTGAGATCGATGAAGAGTACGGGCCAATGCCGCTGACAGAGGTCGTGCTGCGGCTGGCCGACCTGGGTGCCGATCTGGTCAACACGGGCGGGGAGCCGGGGCTGGTGATGCGCAGGGTGGAGGAGCTGCGGGCCGAGCGCAGACCCAACCATGCCGACTGACCCGGCGGGGAAAGCGGCAGCGGGGCACACAGGTGAGGGAGCAGACCGCGGGTGGTCGCTGGGCAGGTCGCCTGTGCTGCAGCCGTGGTATTGTCATAGCGTCGAGTGACTGGCGGCCAGGTAGATAGGCCATGGGCTGGCTGATGCCGTGCATATGGTTTGACGTGGCAGGCCGGCGTTTGTGGAAGGCACCCCCCCGCTCGGTTGTGGGCCGCAGAATGGTGGGGAGTGAGGCGGGCGTGTGTGCACTGCGCGATGTGACGGGGGAGTGGCGGTGGATCAAGGGAGAAGGCCGTACCGCGGGTACTGTGTAGCACTGAGCTGCCTCATCTGCATTTCCAAGCCGGAGGACTGGGGCCGCTGAGAGCGGTTGTGGGATTGGTGGCTGAAGCAGGCGGAGTACGCGGGTGTAGAGCTAGCGAGTGGGAATGATGCAGGAAACGATCCACGAGCGAGTGTGTCGCCGTCATGCAGATGCATGGCTGTGGAGGGGTCAGCGACGAATGAATGCACGTTGCAAACGCGCCAGTGATAAATCCTGGGCATAGCATTATCACAGTGCCGCAGTGGTGGTGTGGTTCAGTGCCGGCCGATCTCGAATCTCGCCGTGCTTCCTCCGGCCCATTGACTGTCGACCTCTCTTTCAAAGACTTAAGATACCCCGGACACCAATCCGGTGCCCATTGCCGCACATCATCAAGAGCAGCTCTTACGACGAACCTCCCTCCCCAGTATGGTTCACCACTGCTACTGACCCCTTGCTCCCTGTCGCCTCTCGTGCCCCTGTCCCTCCCTCCCCCGTCCCCTCCCCCTCACTCCCCTCTCACTCTCTCTCTGTCGATCGCTCCCCTCTCCCTCCCCTCCCCTCTCACACCCTCCCTCTCACACCCTCCCTCTCACTCCCTCCCCTCTCACTCCCTCCCCT
Organism: Protoeuglena noctilucae; assembly: GCA_958009085.1. Classification (NCBI taxonomy): domain Eukaryota; kingdom Viridiplantae; phylum Chlorophyta; class Pedinophyceae; order Marsupiomonadales; family Marsupiomonadaceae; genus Protoeuglena; species Protoeuglena noctilucae. Next base: position 254,137 of record OY253690.1, read on the forward strand.
CCCCATCCCCTCACTTGCTCCGCACCTTCTTGGCCGGCCTCTCCCTCTCCCGCCTCATCTCCTGCTCCTGAGCAGCAGCAGCCGCCGCCTGTTGCTCCGCCAGCCACTTCGCATACAGCGCCACAGACAGATCCTTGGTCCGTCCCTCCTTCCCCAGAGCCTCTGCCACTTTGGTAAGGGCACCCTGCACGCGCTGGGGGTCCTGGGCATAGTCCCTGGGAGGGGTGGGGGTTGGGGTGAGGGGTGAGGGGAGAGGTGAGGGTGGAGATTGGCGTACTCCATAAACATGCATGGCATTGGGATGACAGTCCATGCACTTCAAAAGCATGCCATCATCCCCCAGTAAACATGGGCCCTCATTGCCCCCCCCGCACATTGTCACTTGTCCAAGACAGCTCCACATACAACCCCCCATCCCTCACTTGTCCAGCAGCTCCACGTACACCGCCGATCTCCCCCACCGCGTCTCTGTCTTGACGCGGCCCACGTTGGCAGAGCGCGCCGCATTGAGCACCGAGGACGCTGCGGGAATGGGACGCGGATGCATGGCATAGTTAGAAAGGAAGATGGAGAGGGGTTGCTAAGGAATATGAGAGACAGGGTCACGGGACAAAGTGAACCCCCATGGACAGCTAGGGGCTGTCGTCACGCATGCATAGGGCACCGCCATCACTACCATCGCCCCCCTCCACCTCTCCTCACCTGTCACCCCCATGTCACTGTCCATGCTCGCCCCCTTGTACACCACCAGCACGTTGGTGCGCGCCGACCCAAGGGGGCTGTCCCCATCGATGCTCCAATAGGCCAGGTCCACGCCAGCCGCGTTGTAGCGGTTGCGGTAACCTGAAAGGCAGACAGACGCGGGGTGTCGTGGCAGTTGCGGTAACCTGACGGGCCAACAGATACAGTGGGGTGGCATGAGCAGACGCCAGCGCAGGGTCACATGAGCATGCAGCATGCACCCCCACCACCCCTCTCTACCCCAACACCACCCTCACCCTCCATCATCCCCCGCATGCACACCCCACACCCCAGTAATCTCTCACCCTCCACCACCCCTATCATACACACCACCACCACCCCTCACCCTCCACCACACCATCATGCACCCCCACCACCCCACACCCTCATGTTACCCCACCCCCTCTACCCCACTCCACCACCCCCCCACACCCTCATGTTACCCCACCCCCTCTACCCCACTCCACCACCCCCCCTCACCCTCATGTTACCCCACCCCCCCTACCCCACTCCACCACCCCCCCTCACCCTCATGTTACCCCACCACCCCCCCAACCCACCCATCCCACCCCCTCACCCTCGACCGCCTCGAGCCCCGGCGCCCTCCCCATCCCCTCCATCGCCCTCTCCACGCCCATCGGCCCCTCCGCCGCCATCCCCTTGGCCTGCGCCACCCGCAGCAGCGCCCCAAACACCGCCCCGGTCATCCACGCATCGTACCCCGCCTCATGGGCCAGCCCCGCGCCCTCTACCCCCGCATATCGCCCGAAGCCCTCGGCGTGCCTGACCCTGGGTAGCGTCCAAGGCTGGGGAAGGTCGCTGTGATCAGTGGTGGTGTCGCCGGCCTTGTCGCCTGTCTTGTCCCCTGCATTGCTCTCCTTTGCTCCGTGCACCAAGTCGCGGAGATAGGCGTCTACGGCAGCGGATGCGGGGCCGGAGCGCTCCACTGCAGGGGGATGGGGTGGGGTGGGGTTCAGGGGTGGGGGTGAAGTGATGCGTGGGGCACATGGGCGTGGGGGTGACTGACGGAGAGGGACAGAGCGAAAAAGGGGGCCATGGATGAGAAGCAGTCAGTGTTGAGATCACGACAGATCTTTGCATGCATTGACAGCTGCCAACCTCTTCACCAGCCAACCCACCCCACCCCTCCCCTCTCCTCACCCAGTGCCGTGTACACCGTCCCTCCCATCTCCTTACCAACTCCCCACTACCCCACCCCCCTTCCCATCTCTCACCATACAAGTCTGCCCAATTCCCCCTTCCCCACCCCATCCCACCCCTTCTCACCCAGTGCCCTGTACCCACTACCCACCCCACCCCACCCCACCCCACCCCACCCATCTCTCATCTCTCACCCAACGCCATCTTCACAGTTCCCATTCCCCACACTACCCCACCCCACCCCACCCCACCCCACCCATCTCTCATCTCTCACCCAACGCCGTGTACACCGTCCCCAGCGCCGTGTCCCCCTGGAACACCTCAAAGGGCAATCCCCTGGCAATCAGCTTGGTATCGTACACCCCCCCCGGCAGCCACTCCCTCATCAGAGCACAGAAGGCGGGCCAGGTGGGGGGCAGGGGCGCGATGAACTGAGAGGTGAGGAAAAGGAGGTCCAGGCCCATGTTGTGGCCGATGAGGGGCACGCGGCTATCGCGCAGGACCTCCATGACGGCACTGAAGCCCATGAGGTCGTGGACGGCCTGGACAGATGCCGCGCGGGACGTCTGCTTGCGGGACTGCACCTCGGACGCTGGGGTGGGGGGGGGGATGGGGACGATTGGGGCTGGGGTGGGGTGAAGTGGTGTGGGAGGGGAGGGAACAGGGGCGCATCTGCTTTGCGACCAGGGTTGCTAATGCGCTTGCGGGCAAGGCAGGTGAAGGGGGCTAAGAAACCACGGTCAATCATCGTGAACATGACTGTCCCCACCGCAACCCCTCTCAGTCATCGCAGTCTACACTCTACTAAACATCACAGCCCCATCAACCCCCCAACACCCTCCCCCCCCCCCTCACCCGTGACCCTCTCGAGCCTCAGCCCCACCCAGGACCCCCTCTCCTGCTCCACTTTGTCCCACCACAGGGAGTGCGCCTCCGGTCCCTTGTCCTTCTGCCTCTCTTGGATAGTCGCCAGCTCATAGTACAGCACCTTTCGCAGAAAGGCGTTCATGGGGGCGATGTCTAAGGGAGCCACGTCACCCTCAGTTGCCAGCCATGCTTCGACCTTGGCCACATGCTCGTCGCGCCACTTGGTTGCGTCCTCGTTCTGGGAGATAAGTGAAGGGATTCAAAATGATGGTCGGAGATAGGAAGGGCGATGGATGACGTTGACAACGACAGCGGTGGTGGTGACGGTTGTTGCAGCGGCGAGGGGAATCTGTCAATCACTGTGGTCGATAGATTGGGATGTGCATGGGCACTCCTCCTCCGCCCTCTCCGCACACGCTCCACGGTCCACTCATAAGTCACCAGCCCCATCACATTTCACAAATCCACTCACCAGTCACCAAGCCCGATAACAATCCCATATGCTTCCCCACACAGATAGCAACAGATCCCCTCACCAGCGCCGGGCACTCCTCCTCAACCCTCTCTCAATCACATTCCCGCACATCTTAACACATTCAAAACCACATCCACATTCGAATCCCCTCACCAACGCCGGGCACTCCTCCTCGGCCCTCTCGGCCAGCCTCTGCAGCAGCGCCGACCGCGATGACAGGGGCGCGAAGGGCACCCCGTGGTATACCCACTTGTTGAAGTCGAAGCTGCACGAGGCCAGGAAGTGCAGGCTGCCGGGGTCGCAGAGGAAGAAGCGGGGGGGGGAGCCGTCGCGGGGCTGGGCGGGGAGTTGAGGGGGGGAGTATATTAGAGGAGCAGGTGGGCGGGGCTCAGGGGGGCTGTGTTGGGGGGGGGAGTAGAATAAAAGGAGCGGGGGGGGGGGAACGTCGCGGGGCTGCATTGCATGGGGGGGAGGGAGGGTGAAAGGCAGGGGAGGTGGGGGGAAGGGTAGGAATTGAGAGGGGGGGTGGAGGGGGGTGTAGAATGGAAGACGCGGGCGGGGGGGGGCTGAGGGGGTAGTGAGTAGAATGGAAGGAGCGGGGGGGCCTGGCTAAGGGGGGGAGGGGGTGGGGGGAGGAGTTGAAGGAGGGTGTGTGGGTACCGAGTCATGCAGTGAGGGTGTGAGGGAGGGGTGACGACGAAGTTTCAGCTGACACAACGCCCCATCCGTGCAGTCGTCACTCCCCATCCTTTACCTCAAGCGGCATGTCACCCCCCCAAACCATGCACACGTCACGTCACTCTCCCATGCATCCCTCACCTCGGGCGGCATGACGTAGAAGTTGAAGGTGTGGGCCACGTAGCACCCGGGGCTTTCCACGGTGGGCCCTTCCTCCCACTGAAACACCGACACGCCGATCTGGTGCGCCAGAAACTTCTCCACGCTGGCCCTCTGCAAACGGCGGCGGTGCATGGGAGATGGGCGCACCCGCTAGTCCCGCTAGGCACGCTGGTGCAGCTATGAGCGTGGTCCTTTCATGCACGCCACGTGCATTCGAATCACACGCTGAGACAGAAACGAAGGCGACTCAGCAAAGGCAGCGGCATGTGCCCAAAGGGCATATGCACGACGCGTGTTCCGATGAAGTCACTCGCCTGGGCGGCGTATCGGTCCTCGGCCGTGTCCCACCAGCTGTTGATGTTGTCGGGGCCGAAGAGACCCGTCATCTCGCAGTCGATGGCCACGAACTGCGCGTCGTTCAGGCAGTCCCTGCGGACAGGCGATTGCACTTGCACGTTGAGAAAGCCCGTTGTGGGTGAAAGTCACGTCGATCGCGCATGCTGCACGCTCGCGACCTGCAGGACACTTCCAGAGATACACACGCACGCAGCGCCGGGCGCCGCTCGCCGGAGGGCGGAGAGCATCCGCGGGAAATTCTCCTTGGTGACCTCCATGCTGAAAACGTCGCCGTTGGGACGCGGAGAGGCCGCGCCCATCTCGTACGAGTCGCGCCAGCGATCGATGATGCTGTCGTACGAACGCTGCGGTTGGCGGAAGAGGCTGAAAGTCGCCCAGGGCCCGCGGGCAGGTTCGAACACGAGTGGCGCGCTCACGGTGCCGCTCGCGCGCTCACCACGGACTCCAGGCTCGCCAGAAGCGCAGCAGTCTCAGTCTCCATCGAGTCCGTCCCGTTCCCGTTCCCCCGCCGGCGATCGCCCAGCTGCGGGGTTCCCATCCTGGCCGCCAGCCTGGGAGGGCCTCGGGGCAATTGGGAGCGGCGGTGTATTGGCGCGACGCCTGGCCTGCCTGCAGCAGACAGGGCAGCTAGCATTCAAGTGCTGCGCAAGGGATCGGCACGACACGAGCACGCTCAGCGAGCTCGGAGCGGCAGGCGAGAGTCGCAGTCAACGGCACGATGTGTGTGTGAGTCAAGGCTGGATGTAAGCGCCGTGAGTTCTCCTGCGGACTCCAGCCCCTCTGTGCAGCCGTCAGCCCTTCGACACAGGGTCGACGTGTCAAGCAACAGGGCCGCCAGTACTCCGTGGCGCTCTCCAACACCATCCTCATTCAAGGTCTGAGCTGCCGGCCTGTGACTGCCACGGGCGTCCAGCTGCACTATCGGGCCATACCAGCCCTCACTACCTAACCCTACGGGAGCGCGTCACCCACACCAGACTGGTCATGTATGGGTCGCCCCACGTAGCGCTACGCCCGCGCCTGGGCCTGTGGCTGTGCGCCCGGCTCGCTGCCAGCTTCTGCCGTCGTCCCCCCCGCAAGCTTCTCCAACTCCTTGTTCCAGTCTGTCTGAAATACCCACGGCTGCTTCCCCGCCAACGCCACCCGCCACAGCGGCTCGTTCTTGATGCTCCCGACCTTCACCTGCAGCTTCTTCCGCATCTCCCACACCTCCACGAACCCCTTGTCTCGCTGCGGGGCAGGGGATGGACGGGTGGGCCGCATGAGCAGGGTTCCCGTGAAGCGACGTAACCAAAAAGCGTACACTGCGGCGCGTAGCGGGTCCCGAGTCGCTCACAACGTCATGTACTAACGCTCACCTTGCTCACAGCCTCGTCAAACTTCTCCAGCGAGCCGACCTTGCTCCACGGCAACCGCCCCAAACTCAGCTCGGGCCCGTGGACGGGCGTCACGCGCTTGAAACCCCTCCTGAGCGGGAAGCGGTAGCTTACCACTCGCATGGTGTCAAGCGAACAACGGCCTGGCGAACGGCTGGAGCACGGCGAAGCCGCGCCTGGTCGCCACGCCGTTCGGTCCCGCCGCGGGCGCACGCGACGGCGCGGCTCACCTGACGTTCCACAGCCGAAAAGCGTACACATCCCCGTGCTTGCCATCGCTCCCCGGCCTCACGTTCGCCACGAGGTAGCGCACGCTGCGGGACACGGGCGCGGCATCGGCTCGTGCCGCTCGTGGAGCGCTCGAGGTCCCCCGACAGGCGAGCGCTATCGATCGACTGGACATACAGCGCTCAGTGACGCACGCCGCGCCTGACGCGACCGCTCACTTGGGCGAGTGCCGGACGCACTCCACGAGCTCCCCCACGCCGTAGTTCGGCAGGCCCCTGAGGAGGGGTATCAGCCTCTTGGGCGCGGCCTCTGCCATCCAACGACCACGTCTACCCTGCAGACGCGTGCAACCGAGCGCCTGGAGCGCCTGGGGTCCCCTGCGAGGCTTTCTTGGCTTTGTGACGCGCTGGCCCGACGGACGTTGCGCGGTGGCGACAATGAGAACAATTACGTCGCGGGGTCGGCCGGCGCGGGGCGGATCGCTGCTCCTTTCGCCTCGCCAGAACCAGTTCTGGCGTTTTCGGGCCGATTCTACTCCCTCGCGACACCCCCAGGGCTGGATCAGCGCTCGCGTGCCATTCGACGCATACATCGCCGCCGGCAAGCGCGGGCGCGGCGGATGGGACGCTGAGAGGGGGAGCGCCAGCTGGCCCGCGCTTTCGATCCCCGGGCGTCGCTCGGGGCGTGGCAGGATGCAGGGATACAGCGAGCATCTCTGTCTGTCGATCCGCTACCAGGGCATCGACAAGATCGAAGCGGAGCGCCTGCTGGTGGCCGTGAACCAGGACCCGGACGCGGCGGGCAAGGTCGCGTGCCTCGATCTGTGCGGGAACCGGGTGAGCGTTGGCTCGGGCCCTCGATTGTGACGTCAAGATGGCTCTGAGCTGGCCCGCGCGGCTCCCGGGGCGAGGCTCGGCCTGCGCGGGCCCCGAGTGCCCCGCATGCAGGGCCCGCAAAGCGCTGCGAGCTCCGCCGACCCCGCCCGCCCCGCAGATAGCGAGCCTGGAGGGTCTGGAGGAGTACAGCTACCTCGTCTCGCTCTCGCTGAGCCAGAACCGGCTCTCCGCGCTGTCTTCCGCGTCGTTCTCCTTCACCCTCACCCACCTGGATGTCTCGCGCAACCACCTCACCTCGCTCGCGGGGGTCCAGGGCCTCCCGTTCCTCACCTGGCTCGATGCCAGCCACAACCAGGTGCCGCGCGCGTCGCGGCCCGCAGCGCGCGACTTCAAACACGCATCTCCGGTCTGCACTTCCCATCGGCATTGCAGCCAGCCGCGCCTCCGCGCTGCGCATCGCACCCCGCTCCGTGCGAAATGTGACTCGAATATACCAGATATACCCCCGCGTCCCCGCAGATCTCCACGACGGCGGAGATCGCGCAGTGTTACCGCCTGCGGACACTCCTGCTGGGACACAACCGCATCCGCTCTGTGTTCGGACTCGAGGGCCTTTTAGAGGTGGAGCGACTGCAGCTGCACGGCAACGCCCTCGCGGGGCAGGCCGAGCTGCGCCTCCTGGCCACCCTGCAGAAACTCAAGGCGAGTTAGGGTTCACGACACAGGGGGGGACGTTGCATTGCATGCGAGGGAGTTGCTTGGTCGTCGCACTGATCAAGATACCCACCTGCCTGATGCTACTACACCTCATTCCTCAGTGATTTGCACCTGCAAGACATACCCTCCCTCTCTCTGCATCACACTCACCAACCGCCCTCCCCGCAGCACCTGACCCTCCGCGGCAACCCCGTGGCGTCCCTCCACTATCTCCGCCTCAAAGTCACCCACATGATGCCAGGACTCGTCTCCCTGGACGGCCAGCCCATGCGCTCCGGGCCCAGCACACCCCGTGGGGGCCGCAACCCCCTGGCCCGCTCGCAACAGACCCCCGCAAACGCCGCAACTCGCGCGGAGCCGTACGCGAGATTCGAAACGGTTTTCAAAGCCCCGTTGTTCGACCCGCCTGGGACGGTGGGGCCCGAGGGGCAGATGCTGGACGACTGTGAGCCGACGCTGGATGTGGACTATGCGCCCGATGAGGCCGTGGCGTGGCTGAGGACGGCGGTCAGGTGAGGGGGTTTGGGTTGGAGGGTGTGTGGGGTGTGAGATTGCAGGTTGCAGGGGGCAGAGAGGGGGATGGCTTGGGATGATAAGTGACCGCGTTGTTTCCTATCTGTTCATTATCATGCATTACCAAAGCCCCACCCTCACCGCATCGTCATTGTTCTCTTCCACCACTATCACCACCACCACCACCACCACTCTTACTTATCCTCTACCCCCTTTCCCCCCCCCAGCGACGTGGCCCAGGCCTTTGACCTGGAGACCTCGGCGTTGGACGCCTCGACCCACTGGGCCAACCACAGCCGCAGCGCCGAGGCACGCACGCCGGGGGCGAGGGAGCTCAACGCGCTGGAGGTGAGGGATGCTTGGGAGTGCGAACGTTGGGGAGGATCAAAAGGTGCGGCTGGCAATGAGTCTGCAGTTAATCATGTGCACTCTTTTCAGGTGCACTAGTATGAGGCTTTCTTCAACGCTCTTGACGACAGCGGCAGGCATTTGTAAGAGCATTCCACACGCACACCCTCCCCCCCCAGACCACCCCCCTCTCCTCCCGCCGCACCGGCATCCACGGCTACCTGGTCCCCGGCTCCCCCGAGCACCGCGCCGCCACCTCCCGCCCCGCGTCCCCGCCCCCCCGCTCCCTGTGGAGCCCACCCCGGGCCAGCAGCGCCCGCACCGCCAGCCCCGCTCCCTCCAGCCCCGGGCGGCTGAGGACGGAGGAGTCGGTGGGGCGGCACATCGCAAGGCTGCACGTGGCGAGGGAGAGGGAGGAGGAGCGGACGGGTGAGGGGGTGGATAGCCTATGAGAGAGTACAAGGGACGAGTAGATATCAATCAGATTACCGCCCTTGTATCCCCTCTCCCATCGCAGCCACCAAGTCCCTGCGCCTGTGGACCTGGAGCAGCCCGGCCGACTCCTCCACCCTCCTCAAGCCCTCCTTACGCGACGTCTCCCCCCAAGTCCACACCAGCTGGGACGCCGCCCCGCCCCTCAGCCCCACCGCTTTACGCCAGAGGCAGCAGCTGTCAGAAACAGCCCATGTCGACCGACTGCGCAGAGCTGCGGAGGCAGAGGCTAGAGGGGTCGCAGCGGGGCTGCAGCTACCGGGAATGGAGAAGAAGAAACCTGGGGTGGTGCCGCAGGTAGTGGCGGGGGCGGGGATGGGTGGGGTGGCTAAGGACGAACATGGGCGCATACGCGAGGCGGCGTCTAGGCACGCGGAGCGGCTGCATTACGGGAGCTTGTTGGCTGAGGAGGAGACGAGGGGGAGGCCGCTGCCGGGGTACCACACGCCCACGCTGGTGCAGCAGGTGGGGGATAAGGAATGCCTGGACTGGTTCAATAGCATCATACCAATCAAGGTATGCAGTAAGTACTACTCACATATCTTCATTCTGTTTATCCTTTCTCCCCAGGCGCTGGCTGCCTTGGAGGAGCGCAGCCTGGGTGCGGCAGCTGGGGGTGCTGCGGGACAAGCGGGGCTGGGGGCGGGGTCTCAGCCCCGGGAGGCACTGCGGGCGAATTCGATCGCGGAGAGACTGGAGAGGCGCATGTCGGGTGAGTGGGAGAAGTAGATGTAATGGTGTGGTGGTATCCACCATATGTGGTGGTATGGTGCTGAGGGGAGAGGTGGATGTGGTGGGTGAGTGGGAGGGGGTGGATGTGGTGGTATGGTATGGTGAGTGAGGGGAGGGACTGAAGAGGCGCATGTCGGGTGGGGGGGGGGGGTGGTGGATGTGATGGTGTGGGTGTGGTGGTGGTATGGGTGTGGTGGGTGAGGGGGAGGGAATTCATGGGGTGGTATGGGTGTGGTGGGTGAGGGGGAGGGACTGGAGAGGCGCATGTCGGGTGTGTGGCATGATTAGTGAAAGGTGGCTGTTATGGCGTGTGCGCGTTGGGTGAGTACACGAGCTTGCCTGTGGCTCTTCGCATGTGCACTTGCAATGGGTGATCCAAGCGACTGACACCCAGACACCCAGTAAACTCGTAACAACGTGCCAGTCACGTGCCACTCACTCACCTCCCCCCATACACACACCCCCTCACCCCCCTCCCCGCCCTCCCAGGCAGTGCCCCCAGCACCCCCCGCCGCATGGACAGCGCACCCAAGCAACAGGCCCACGCCAGCCGCCTGGCCTCGGGGTCACCAGCCACCGGATCGCCCTTAAAGGACGCGTCCAGTACTAAAGACCCCTTCACCTTCCACCCCCACCACGACACGGACAACGACGAAACCCCAGGCATCGATCAACACCACGACCATGGTCACCAGGGCCCTAGTAACCACGGCCACCAGGGTCAACACGGCCACCAGGGTCACCAAGGCTCGAGTCATGGCAGCCACCAGGGCCCCAGTAACCACAACCACCAGGGCTTCACTCAGAGCAGCCAGCAAGGCAACCAATCAGTCGACCCTTGGCGCGACTACGCACGAGGCGACGGGGGCAGTAATGAGAATGGCAACCGGCATGGCGACGCAGGCGCAGAGGCGGGGGCGGGGGCGGGGGCTGCTAAGGGACCGTGGCCCTCTAGGGGCGCGGTGGCAGGGGCACACGGCGGGGGCCTAGCCAGGGATTCGAACCTTTACCCCCCGGCGGCACGCGGGGTGGGTCAACCGCGGGATTCGAACCCTTATCCCCTGCCGGCCGCGTCCCAGTCGCCGTCGGCCTCGGAGCCTGGTCCCTCGGCGCTGACGGTGTCCGAGGGGTCGAGTCTGACGACGGGAGGGGCGGGGGCAGAGGTGAGGGGGGTGGTGGGGTTGGGAGAGGTTGGTGGGGGAGGGCCGGGGGCGGAGGTGAGGGGGGCGGGGAGAGTGGGAAGAGTGGGTTGGTGGGAGAGGGTGGGTGCAGGGATGTGGTGAGGGGGGCGGTGGGGTTGGGTGCGGGGATGCGGTACGATGAAGGGAAAGAAGAGGGTAGTTGCGTAAGCGGAGTGGCATTGGCTTAAGTGGCACTGTTTGGTATGGGAGCGTCCTGTGTTTGTGCTCATCGCTACTTCATCCTCACCTCCCTCGCAGGGCGGCAGTCGCGCGTTCATGGAGACGTTGGAGGAGGTGGTGTCTGCGAGGAGGACGGCGTGGCAGGACAGGGTGCAGTCCATGAAGGACAGGGGTGCGTGTGGGTGTGCATGTGGTGGGATGTGGTTGCATGTGTGGCAGGACAGGTTGCAGTGCCTCGGCTGCATTGCTATCGTCATCACCATCATTATCGTTACCTTAACACCATCACAATCTTCATCATCGACACTGACCCGCCACCCTCCCTCCCTGCCCTCCCCAGAGCGCACGACGTCCAATGCCAGCGCCACGGCAGAGCTCCTCCGCACCCTCCAGGGCCAGTAATTGCCGGCATAAGAGAAACAACAGCGGAGTGCCTTGGGGCTGCATGGGCTTTATGCTGTGTACCACCCGCACCTCCCTGCGTGGCCCTGGCATGGCGATAGCTGTGGAGTGGCATGACGGGCGATTGAAGACTGAGTAGATGAACAGACGAGTTGATGTCACGTGCCAACCATCGCTGTGTATGCACGGCAAGGGATGCTGGCATGGTGGCACTCCACAGACCAGCCCACGGGTATTTGGTCACAGCACCCAGCCCGTCGGCTGCCACATTTTCGCGATTGTCCCATCCTCTCTCTGGCATGGCAGGCTCCGTTCAAACGCCCGACGCGCCGTCAAGGCACGCGCGGCCTGGCCACGGCCCACCCGGGGCCGGCCGGCCAGCCAACCCAGGCGGGAATCGAAACCTATACCCCTACCCACGGCCGCAGACGGCCAAAGGACGCCGAGCGCCGCAGCCCCCGGCGCCGGCCAATGCCCGCAATAACCCGCCCCCGATGTGAGGCGAGACGCGTCACACCCCACACCCTCCCACGACGCCCCCCATGCATAACGACCAAGGACACGTCGCACGCCCCTAGCGGATGCGTGCGCCCGCGACTGTCGCGCCGCCTCAGTTCATGCGCTGGATGAGCTCGTTGATCTTCTGCTCGCGGCAGCCGGCATCACCCCCCTCGATGTAGTGGATGCGCTTCTTGCGGAGGCCCCCGTTGGCGGAGGAGAGCTGGAAGGGCCAGAGGAAGTTGCTGCACTCCTTGAAGGCGGGGCCCACTGCGGGGGAGGGAGGGCAGGTGGGGGCATTTGAGACGGCCGTGCCACTAGGTGGGTTGCTAAAGCAAGAGTTGTGCGGTGGGCCATGGCGAGTGCGTGCGTGGTGAAGTACAGGTGCGGCCATGCTCAGCTGATCGTCGCTTGGCTCGCCCAGCACAGCAAGCGCACAATGGCCCTCGCGACGACACACGACAGCACCACGCTCCCCCTCACCCGTGTAGATCTGGTGGATGAGGTCCTCCATGCAGATGACGCCGTGCTTGCCCAGGTTGGCCTCGATGATCTCGTTCTCCGTCAGAGCCACGCGCTGCCCGTTGACCTTCCCGAAGCCGCGCTTGTAGACAAGCTCGCGCACGCTCTTCAGGTTGGGGTAGCCCCAGGCGATGTAGGGCTCCACGCGCTTGAGCAGACCCAGCGTCGCCTTGTTGATGCGCACTGCGGGGGGCGCAGGGGGTATCACGGGTGACGGGCGCATGCCGGGCGACGAGGTGTGCGCCATGGTGCGCGTGTGCGGCCCTCACCGAACACCCCGTTGTTGATCTGCCTCAGGCGCAGCAGCTGCAGGATCTTCTTGGTCTTGGGGTGCATCTGGTTGATACCCCTGCGAGTGAGGCGCAAGGCAACGGGTGTGAGGAGGCGCCCCAGACAGCCATGTGTGCATGTCCCCCGTCGGCGGCGCGTCGGGCCGGGGCGCGATGCGCACGCGTCGACAGGATAAATGCGAACGCGAAACGGCGGAGCGCGGGCGGGCCGGGCCGCACCGGATGCGGATGGCGAAGGCGAGCTTGGCCTCCGGCTCCACATAGAAGCCCTTCTGCGCCTTGGCCTCGCGCTTCAGGCGGATGAGGTCACGCTCCTTGTCCCGGTACTCCTGCGGCGGGCGAGGAGCGGGGCGTCGGGCCGGGCGGGGCCCGCCGCGCAGGCACGCGCGGCGACTGCCGGCCCGGGCAAGGAACGGCCCCCCGCCGGCCGCTCGAGGTGAAGCGGATCGCCCGGACGCTTCCCCGGTTAGTGTGAAGGTCACAGAGACCGGCGGACACGGCAGTAACCCGCGGGCGGCGCTGCTAACCTGGACGTACTTCTCCGCCCGCTTGAAGATCTCCACCCGCTTCTTCTTCTTCTCCGCCAGGGTCTTGGTCTGCGCGGCCTCCTTCTCCGCGTCCCACCTGCGCGACACGGCCCGGCGGGGGCACTTGCGGCGCTCCCCCGCGACCCCGGGGACCCCACCTTGCCCCCTCCCGCCAGGGGACCGCGTCCCGGCGAGACTCTAGCGGCTCATACTTCCAGACGAACGTGAGCGACACCGCGGACCCGGGCGGGAGGTCCTCTTGGGGCCCCGACACCGCGAGGGACCCCGAGCGAGGTCTGCCCGCCGCGGCCGCGCCCGAGCGAGGCCCCAGCGGGCGAGAACGGCACACCACAGCTGCTGCGCCCGTGCGCCTCACTTCTCCTGCCGAGTCCGCTTCTTGAGAAGGGACTCGGGCACGCCCTGCTTCGGAGCCATGGTGCGCCCCCCTCGAGACACCGCCGCGCCGAAGACACTCTAGAAAGGACCGGGCGTACCGACGCACGCGCCCCCTCGACGCCCCCGCGATTGCCGGGTCAGACCCGCCAGTGCTGCGCGCGGGTCTTCCCCGGCCGAAGCGGGCACGAGCGCGAGGCGTCTGCTTGCGTCCCGTCCTTTTCTCGCACGGTTGGGGTCGCAGCGGTGGCAGGTGAGACTCCCTGGAGGGCCGGGGTGGCTCGCGGCGAGGCCGGCGAGGCGGGACGGGGTCGCGCGGGGCTGGGACGGGCTTCCGGGGGCCGCCGCGGTGTATACGATCATGGTTTTGATAGATGCCGCCGCGCCGTGCATCGGCGTCGCGGGGAGGGCGGGGCCAAGGGGTGCTAGAGGGGGGCGGGGCCCAGGGGCGCCAAGCGGGCCTGCGCCGGGGTTAGCAGGGAGCCCGGGGAACATGTGGCGCGCCTGCATCGCGGAGCCCGCACGCCTCTGCTCCTGCGCGCAGGGGAACGTGGTCACCATGTTCAACGCCCGCAAGAAGATCGCCAAGCCGGCCGGGGCGGAGCCGACCGAGTTCGAGACGTCCGTGGCTCAGGCCCTGTTCGACCTGGAGGCCACGAACACCGAGCTCAAGACGGAGCTGCGGGACCTGTACGTGTGCGGCGCTCGGGAGATTGATGTGTCGCCCACGCGCAAGGCGGTGCTCATCCAGGTGCGCGAGCGTGCGCGGGACGCGTGGAAACGCCACGCGGGCGATGGTGTGACGCGGCGGCCGCAGCCCCCGCCCGCCGGCCTGCCACGTCCCACGACTGCCCGCCGCAGGTGCCCTACCGCCTGCTGAAGGTTTTCCACCGGATCCAGCTGCGGTTGGTGCGGGAGCTGGAGAAGAAGTTCTCGGGGAAGGACGTGGTGGTGGTGGCGGCGCGTCGCATCCTGCCCAAGCCTTCGGACGAGGCGAGTGCTCGGCCTGCGGGCCCCCCGGGGCGCGCGCACCGCCGTTCGGCTGCGCGTCTGGGTCCTCTCTATGCATGGTTTGATCAGCAGTCCGGAAGCGACGGCGCCGCGGGCCACTGGAGGTGGGATGGGCAGCTGGAGCAGGGACCTGAGCTTGCCGCCTCCCCTTCGTTCGCGACAGGTGAAGAACCGCCGGCCCCGGTCGCGCACGCTGACGGCCGTGCAGGACGCCATCCTCGAGGACCTGGTGTTCCCGACGGAGATCGTGGGCAAGCGTGTGCGCTACCACACCGACGGGTCCAAGACCCTCAAGGTCTACCTGGACCCCAAGGAGCGCAACTCGACCGAGTTCAAGCTCGAGACGTTCGCGGGGGTGTACAAGAAGCTGACTGGGAAGGACGTCAAGTTCGAGTTCCCCATCGAGGCGTAACTGGGCGCCGGGGCGGGGCGTGCTATGTGCCGGCTAGCGTGGGAGCGCGACTGCCGCGGATCGGATAGCCGCCGCGGCGCTGCCGTGTAGCCGAGCGCGGTGTTTGAAGGACTAGGGGTTACTCTGGCAGGCTGCGGCTGCAAGGGCTGGCCGTCTGGCTCCGGCTCGTGGCCAAGCAGCCTGGCTGTGGGTCGTGACATCGCCCGTGGTTCAAGTCGGCACGTGCACGAGCGCGCATGCAAGCGCCAGCTACACGCTTTGGCCAGCCCAGACCACTGGCGGGGCGAGACGCAGGCTCAGGCAATGGTGTTGGCGGCCGAGGCGACACGGGGCCACAGGTCGGCGCACTCCTTGGCGACGGGGCCGGTGATGGCGGAACCCTTCATCTCACCCTGCGAGCGAGCAAAGCAGCGGGGATTGATGTGAGCCCAAACCAGATGACGGGCCCGGCAATCATCCGTCACAGCCGCGCCGCCGCTCGCCTTGGGGTTGACGATGACCCCGGCGTTGTCCTCGAAGTAGATATACACCCCATCCTTGCGGCGCCACGCCTTGCGCTGGCGGATGATGACGGCGTTCATCACCTGCGCGGCGGCGGCCACGGCGGAGCGTTGCGCGTGCCCCGCGGCGCCAGGCGGACGCCGTCCCGCCCGCGGCGCGCAGGAGCGATTTGCAACGCACAGATGCGGCCCGCGCGATGCTCCGCCGCCCGGCCCAACGCACCTTCTTGCGGAGGTCGGGCTTCCCCTTCTTCACCGTGGCGAGGACCATGTCGCCCGGGCCCGCCTTGGGCAGCCGGTTGAGGCGCGCCCCGAAGCCCACCACCGCCATGATGTACAGGTTCTTGGCGCCCGTGTTGTCGGCGCAGTTCATCACCGACAGGGTCTGCAGACCGCACGCCATGCGGAACTTCTTGCCGCGCACATCCTCCTTCAGCTTCCCCATGGTGCTGCCTGCGGGGCATCCCACGGAAGCGTCTGTGAGCGCCAGGGCCGCCCAGAGCGGCCCGGGCGCGGGCAGCCGGGGGCGTCAGGAGCGAGCGAGTTGCGGGATCCCCGAGCACCGCGCGCATCCCCCGCCGCTCACGAGCGTCTGTCGCGATGGCGGCGCGTGGCTCGGGCGCGGCTCGCGGGTGCCCGGGGTGGCCGGGGAAGCCGCCGTCGCTCGCCTGCGCGATGAGGGGCCGCCGGAGTAGCGCTGGTAGCGGTCCGCGGGACGGTGCGGCCACGGGAAAAGGGCGTGCAGGGTCGAGGCCGCGTCCCGGTGGCCTCGCAGCCCGGTCGGACAGCCCTGACTCGGGCCGTGCTGGCCCGGCCAGTCGCTGATCCGCGGCCTCTCCTCCATCACCGCCAGTCAGAGACGCGATTCCCACGATCGGCACAGCTTGGAAAGGCCCGATTTCATCCTCGGTACTCCAGGAGTCCTGACTTCACCAGGGTGCCGCAAGGCTCCTCTCCTCGGCTTCCACGCGCGAGGGATCTTCCAGGTGAGAGTTGGGGCAGCGGTGGGGTGCCCGAGGGCGTCGCCGGGCCGTCGACCTCCCCGAGTTTCATGGCAAGCCGCGCCCGCCGCCCCCCGGGGCCCGCACCGATCGCCATCAGCTCGCGTGAGGGGTGGTCTCGAGGTCCCGCCCCGCACTCCGGTCCCGCGAGCTCTCCCGGCGGGCCCCGGGATGGCGTCTTTTTGCAGCCCCCCCGGCGTCGTTCGGGGGATCTTTGCGCGCAACCTCGCCCGTGGGATTTTGAAAGGGGCATTGTGGCCACCTCCCCGGCTCCTTTTCCCGCGCGGTTGACTGGGCCGCCAGGGGGCGCGCGGCCCCCTCCCCTGGTCAGCCTGGCGCGGTGGCGGGGCTCGGACGCGGTCAGGGAGAGGTCTGGGAGTCTGCGGAAGGCGCGGGCCTCCCCGGGGGTGCCGCCGTCGCGTACCGTGCGCCCCGCCTGGAGCGCCGGTTCTGCGTCCCCCAGAGCGGGCCACCGACGCGCCCGCGCTGCGGTTTCCCCCTTTCGCGCGCCTCCTAGCTCGGCTGTTTTTGCAACGTGCCCGTGACGCGCGTCCCGGGACGCCCGGGAGTCGTCGCGTGCAGCCGGCCCCGCCGCGTGCAACGGGGTGGCCGGCCCGCGCTCAGCCCCGCCCGCTTCCCGCCGCCCCGCCCGCAGAGAGAGGCTCTGATATGTCTGCTTGGGCGGACCAGATCGATGCGCAGGATGCTCGCAGCTACGTTCCTCCGCATCTGAGGGGTGGCGGCCGCGGGTCGGTGCCGCCTCCTCCCCCGGGGCCCTACCCGCAAGTGAGGCAGCGCCCGGCCTAGGAGCAGCGGTCGCCTGCGCTCCCTGCGCGTCGGCTGCGGCCGCGCGTGACCGCCCGCGGCGTCCCTGCGTGCAGGACGGGGGGTTCGGGGGCGGGTTCGGCGGTCGGGGTGGCCGTGGCGGGGGCCGCGGCGGTTTCGGCGGCGGGGGCGGGTATGGCGGCGGTGGCGGCGGTGGCTTTGGCGGTGGCGGCGGCGGCTTCGGCGGCAACCGTGGCGGGTGGGGCGGCGGGGGCGGCGGTCGGGAGGAGCGGGACCCGTTTGAGAAGGAGGCGAGTCCTGGCTGTCGCTAGCAGCATCTGCTGTGCTTTCATATGCAAAACGACCTATATCCAGCTGCTCTCTGCTGTCTCTGCTGCCCCGTTGACCCCGAGTGCAGCCTGGGAGGGTGGGTCCGTGCGTCGCGCGTCTCGCTGAGGTCGAGCCACCTCTTCCCACCCCCCTCGCAGGAGCGGGAGCGCAAGGAGGTGGATGCGATGTTCAGCTCCGAGAACACGGGCATCAACTTCGAGGCCTACGAGGACATCCCCGTGGAGGTGTCCGGGGACAACCCCCCGCCTCCCATCGAGACGTTCGAGGAGGCGGTGCTGCCCCCGTCCCTGCGCGAGAACATCAAGCGGTGCAAGTTCAGCAAGCCCACGCCCGTGCAGCGCCACGCCATCCCGAGCGCGCTTGCCGGCCGCGACCTGATGGCCTGCGCGCAGACGGGGTCCGGCAAGACGGCCGCCTTCTGCTTCCCCATCATCTCCGGCATCCTCAACAGCGGCGCGCCGCCCACGGGCCGCACGCGCAAGGCCTACCCCTACGCCCTCGTCCTCTCCCCCACGCGCGAGCTGTCGGTCCAGATCTACGAGGAGGCCCGCAAGTTCACCTTCCAGACCGGGCTCAAGCCCGTGGTGGTGTACGGAGGCGCGCCGGTGCTGAAGCAGCTCCAGGATATGGAGCGCGGCTGCGACATCCTCGTGGCCACGCCCGGTCGCCTGTCGGACCTGATGGAGCGGTCGCGCGTGTCCCTGAGCAACGTGCGGTACCTGGCGCTGGACGAGGCCGACCGGATGCTGGACATGGGGTTCGAACCCCAGATCCGCCGCATCGTGGAGCAGGAGGACATGCCGCCCAAGGACGTCCGGCAGACGCTGCTCTTCTCCGCCACGTTCCCCAAGGAGATCCAGCGGCTGGCCACCGACTTCCTCAAGCGCGACTACCTCTTCCTCACCGTCGGGCGCGTCGGGCAGTCCACCGAGCTCATCGTGCAGGCGAGAGGGGTGGAGTGGAGTGGGGTGCACCACATGGGAGCGAGGCAACGCATGAGCACCGGCACCTGGCTGTGCGCCCATTGGGAGCTTCCTCTGGGTGCTTGCATGTCACTCAACACTCAACACCGCCCTCTTCTCGCTCGCAGTACATCGAGTACGTCCCGAAGGACCGCAAGCGCGAGATGCTGCTGGACCTGGTCAACAGCGTGGAGGGGCTCACCCTGGTGTTCGTGGAGACCAAGCGGGGCGCGGATGCCCTCGAGGACTTCCTTTGCCGCCACGGGCTGCCGGCCACGTCCATCCACGGAGACCGCACGCAGGCGAGGCGGGGTGGCTGGGGAGCGGGTGGTGGTATGGCTGAGGGGCTGGGATGGGCGACGTGGGCATGGGTGTCCTTTGAGGTGCTCTGGGAGTGGCCCGCTGGAGCGAGACGACGCAATGGAGCACGCACGAGGCGTCGCTGATATGAGGGAAACTGAATGCTCGAGTCGTTGAGCCACTCGCTCATCGCTCATCGCTGCCCATCGGTCCTTGTGTCTGCAGATGGAGCGCGAGCGCGCTCTGAAGAACTTCCGCACGGGCCGCACGCGCATCCTGGTGGCCACGGACGTGGCGGCGCGCGGCCTGGACATCCCCCACGTCACGCACGTCATCAACTTCGACCTCCCCACCGACATTGACGACTACGTGCACCGCATCGGCCGCACGGGGCGCGCCGGCAAGAAGGGCATCGCCACGGCGCTCTTCTGCGAGAAGGCGAGGGGGTGTGGGTGGCGGGGACCTAGGCCAGTCACAGTCTGCAGCCAGGGTGCCAGCAGCGCGCAGTTGGCAGATGCAGTGCAGTGCGATGGGGTTAGCCGAGGAACAGTGTGTCGCCCGCCCGTTACCACTCGCCCCTGCAACGCCTTTCCACCCCGTGGCTGTGTTGTCTCCATCACACTCATCTGCCCCTCCCCCCCCCCGTCTTCTGTGCAGGACCACGGCCTGTCCAAGGACCTGGTGGACCGCCTGACCGAGACAGGCCAGGAGATTCCCACGTGGCTCATGCAGCTGGGTAAGACGACGCCGTCGTACGGGTCCAAGCCGCAGAAGCGGGGCGGGCGCAACTTTGGCGCCCGGGACTTCCGGCGCGGGGGCGGCGGGGGCGGGTTCGGGGGGTCGAGCTACGGAAGCGGAGGGTACGGGGGCGGGGGGGGCTACGGGGGCGGCGGGGGGTACAGGGGCGGCGGGGGCTACGGGGGCGGCGGGAGCGCGTGGGACTGAGGGAGAGGGGAGAATGGATGCCCTGCCTAGGCTGTGGTCAGCCGCGCCCCCGAGCGACGCCACCAATCCGCAGGGCCAGCCTGCCGGGGTGCCGCGGGCGATGGTTGAAGAAAACCGCATGAAATGGTGCGACGCCGCAATCGCCTGCGTGAGCCCAGGCAGGCCCCGGCAGAGGTCCCCCGCCCCGCCGGCTGCCTTATGCGTAGCAAAGCTGTCATTGCGAGTTCTCCCGCGTGCCCCGCGCCAAGGCAAGGCCTCGAGTTGCGTTTTTCGGGTGCCAGACCCTCGTGTCACGAACCCGGCTCGCGCGCGGGGCGAAGGGCCCCCCGCCCCGCCCCCCTCCTTCCTTTCTGGGTTACTTTGGGCGACCGCTAGACCCCGGTCGCATCCGTCGGGGAGGGGAGAGGGACCCGAAGCAACCGAGCTGTCGCTCGCCGAAGTAGCGGTGCGGGGGGTAAGATGGTGAACAACATCATCCCGAACGGCCACTTCCACAAGAAATGGCACCAGACCATGATCAAGACCTGGGTGAGCGGGCCGGCACGAGCTGGGAGGCCGCAGGGGTCCGGGAGCGCCTGCCGCTGCGGATGTTCAGCTTCGCAGTGAGCAGGGACCCGGTCGCTCGTCGCCCGCGACCACCCTCGACGCAAGGGGACCCCGGGGATCGCCTGGCGAGCCGGCCGTGCCCAAAGCGCGCCCCGCACGTCTTTCTCGCAGTTCAACCAGCCAGCCAGGAAGGTCCGGAGGCGGAACGGTGCGTCGCTCGCGCTGCCCGCTCGCTCGCAAGGCTGTCCTGTGCGCGTCGTGCGGTCCCGGCCCTCGCAGCCGTCGTGCTCGATACGTTTGACGTTTTGGGGGGCGCGTCCCGCGCGCTGTTTGCGCCTCCGACCGCGGAGCGGGGTTGCCTTGGCCCTCCCAGCTGGGGCCGACCGCTGGCGCGCTCGCTGCGGAGCCCGAGGGCCTCAAAGCACGCTTTCCTACCCCCGCAGCTCGTGCGGCCAAGGCGGCGCGCGTCTTCCCCCGCCCCGTCGCGGGGGCGCTGCGCCCCGTGGTGGTGGGCCAGACCGTCAAGTACAACATGAAGAAGCGGCTGGGCCGGGGCTTCTCCCTCGAGGAGCTGAAGGCGGCGGGTGTCCCGCGCCAGCTGGCGCCCACCATCGGCGTCTCGGTGGATCACCGCCGCAAGAATCGGTCTGCGGAGGGGTTCGAGCGCAACGTCCAGCGCCTCAAGGAGTACCTCTCCAACCTCATCGTGTTCCCGAAGAACGCCAAGAAGCCTAAGGGTGAGGCGGGCCTCGCGGGGGCGCGAGCGGGGGCCGGGCGGGCGCGGGGCGGCGGGATGGACGCCGTGGTGTTGGGTCGCCCCCTCCTCGCGGCCCGCGCCGCTCCGCGCGGCCGTCGTGCCCCGCGGCCCGCGCTCATGCCCTCCCCGGTGCGTCTCTCGCCCGCGCAGCCAAGGACGCCTCGGCGGCCGAGTGCAAGACGGCGACGCAGCTCACGGGCACGGTGCTGCCCATCACCAAGCAGGCCGCGGCGCCCGAGTTCGTGGCCGTGAGCGCGGAGATGAAGAGCTTCCGCGCGCACGCCAAGATCTCGGTGGAGCGGGCCAACCAGCGCTGGCAGGGTCGCAGGTGGGCGGCGGCGCTGCGAGCCGTCCTTGCCAGCCCCTCTATCCTCGCGCGCTGCGCCGCCGCGTCGGGCCTGATTGTGACGGTTCGCGTCCTCGCTTCCCCGCAGGCTGAAGCGGGCGGCGGAGGAGAAGGCCAAGGCGGAGGAGGCGGCCCGCGGCAAGTAAGCGCGGCGACGGGCGACATGGGGCGGGCGCGCACGGCCCCTCTCGGCGGCAGCGATGGCGGGACCCATGCGGGCGTCGCGGCGGCGCGGGGCCGGGCCCCCACAGCGGAGGGCGGCGACGCGCGTTGCGCTGACGGCCATCTGGCTCGCTCTCCGGCGCCCTCTCGTTGAAGGTCCACTGACGCATCGATCTGTGGCTATTTCCTCAAAGCCGGGGTGCAGCAGCACGCCCTTATACTTGGTTACCTATAGCAGCGTGGAATCTGCGCACATAGAGCGGCCCGCGTGGCGAATCTCGGCGGTCACAGCCGCCACCGATCTAGCAATCCCTGTTACCGGAGTCCCGCGCGCGGCTTCGCGGGCCCATCCGCTCGCGACAGGCGCCCCTGGAGCTCGGCAACCTAGTGCGCGCCGCCCGGGCGCGCCGCTCGGGCGGGTGCTGCGCGTCCGCGCGACGGCGGACTCCTGCCTCGGCGATGTCGTCTCTGGAGAAGGACGGCGGGTCGTCGGGGCCCATCGAGCTCCTGGCGAAGGGCATGGCCGCCACGGCGGTCCGTCCGGCCCCCGGCCTCTCGAGTGCGCCTCGCCGCCGGCGCCCATCGCTGCTCTCGCGTGGCTCTTCTCATTCTCATGCGCGCTGCCGTGTCCTTTTCGTAGTGCATGGCTCGGAGGCCGCGCGGCGCCAGGCCATCACGGAGCTTCTCTTCTTCGCGAGCGTCGGGGACCTGGCGCGCTGCAAAAACCTTTGCGACGCCTTCTCCATCGACATCAGCGATCCGCGGTGCTGCGACTACGACAAGCGGACTCCGCTGCACCTGGGTGCGCCGGCAGCTGCGTGCATGCTCGCGTGCCCTGCGCCCCCCTCCCCGCGCCCCTCGTCGCCTTGGCGCACCCTGCTTGTTCACTATGCATTCATCTTGCATGCCCCGCGACGGACTTCCTATCCCCCGCTCCCGGCAGCCGCGGCGGAGGGGGCGTTCTCGGTGGTGCAGTGGCTGCTGCGCAAGGGGGCGCACGTGAACGCCGTGGATCGATTCAAGCGGACCCCGCTGGAGGACGCGGTGCTGGGGGATCACGGGCAGGTGAGGAACATGCCACTGCGCTTGTATATGATAACACGTGGGCGCACCGTGACGAGTTACCGTGGTGCCATCCGCGTCGCCCCTTCTCATCTCCCCTGCTCATTCCCCTGCCCCCGCAGGTGGCTCAGCTGCTGGAGAGCTGCGGGGGCAAGGTTCTGGACCGCGACAATCCCATCGAGGCGCTGGCATTGGTGGACATCTCCCGGACCAAGCTGGCCCAGTCCGTGCGCTACGATGACCACAACCTGTGGGAGATTGACGCCACGGACATCGAGTTCGTCAAGAAGCTGGGGGAGGTGAGGTGTCCAAGGGATGAAAAAGTGTCTTCTTTGGTTGCCGCTGCACTTGGCAGGGGCATCGCACTGCAGCTGACAATCACTGCGCTGCTTGGCTCACACTGCTGTCTTGCATGTCATGTGCTTATCCAGTTTCCCACCCTTGTCTCGCTCCCAGGGTGAGTTTGGTGAGGTGCACATGGGTCGGTGGAATGGGACGCTCGTGGCCGTCAAGGTGCTGCACAAGAGTGACGAGGTCGCCATGGGGGACTTCCGGACGGAGGTAAGGGGAGAGAAGGGGGGGTTTGTGACAAATATGGGGTGACTGGGGAGTGCAGAGAGGTGCAACTGTGTGTGTAGAGGTGCCTACCCCTCTCTCACACCCTCACCTACCCTCACACCCTCACCGTCTCCTACCCCTCCTCTCTTCCCCGCAGCTCAACGTGCTGATGCGCACGCACCACCCCCACACGGTCCAGTTCCTGGGAGCCGTCACCAAGACCATGCCGCTCATGATCGTGGCCGAGCTCATGGCGGGGGGGTCGCTGGTGAGGGCGCTGTGGGAGGGGACGTACATTGTAGAACTGCTTATGATGGTATCTGTGGTGAAGACAGGTGTTGAATGGGATGGGCTGGCGCCTGGTGTGGGGTTGCCCGGTGCGGCGTCGTGGCTCATACAGCGGTGTGTATGGACTGCTACAAGAATTGTAGCAAGCAAAGTGGCATCGAGAGACGCTGATGCTGACCCACGCATCCCTTTCCTCGCTACGACTACCCAGGCGGATCTGCTGAAGACGGGCCTGTCCCTGTCGAGGCGCCGTATGCTGGACATCGCGCTCGACACGGCGCGGGGGATGGTGTACCTGCACGGCAAGAAGCCACAGGCGAGTGGCATGAGTAAATGCCTGCGTGAAGGCTCTCACTGCGTCGGGCCGTCATACAAACCCATTGCTATGCTCATCACCTTCTCTGACCCCCGCTTTCTCTTCCCAGAGCAGCGTCGTCCACTGCCACGCTCATCACCCCCTCACACACACCCTCTCCTTCTGACCCCAGGGCGTCATTCACCGGGACCTCAAGCCGGCCAATTTGATGATTGCGGGCAACCCGTACCGACTGGCGCAGAGGGGGTTCCGCGAGAGGCTTATGCTCGAGACGGGCATCGTCAAGATCGCCGACTTTGGGCTCAGCAAGGTGAGGGTTGCTGGTTAGAGGCAGAGGTGGGGGAGGAGAGAAACATGTGGTCTCAGCACTCCCACTCCCACTCCCACTCCCACTCCCACTCCCACTCCCGCCCCCGCAGTCTCTGACGCTGAATGTGAAGAAGAGCGTCCACCACAAACTCCGGGAGGCCACCCAGGCCGCCACGCTGCCCCCAGACCCACCCAAGGATGCAGGGGCCAACCATGCACAGGTGAGATGTGATGTGTGAATCAGATGACTGGGCTTGATTGAGTGAGTCAACGCAGGGGCCAACCACGCACAGGTGAGATGCGATTCGTGGGTCAGGGCAATATGCTTGATATCATTTGGACAGTACCAGCCGTCCTTGCCCTTAGCTTGCTTGCTGGCTCGGTTGCTTCGTCGCCCTTCCCTGAGTTGGCACTTACTCACGACACAGGGCCACTCGCCCGCGCTTGCCTTGTCTCAACTGCTCCTCTCGGTTGTTGCCTCCTTCGCAGTCTGGCGACGCGGCGGACGCCATCCCGTCCTACCAGCTGACGGGAGAGACGGGGTCGTACCGGTGAGGCAGGGGCTTGCATGTTGGTGCGCGTGTGTGCTGACTGTCAGTATTGTGACTCGCCACGTGACCTCGGCATGCCACTTCATCTTACAGCCAGCAACATAGTGCATGACTCTCTATGTTGTCACTGTAACGTTTGCAACTGCCCTCGTCCCTCTCAACAAGCCCCACCGCCACACACCACCGCCCCTACCCTATCACCACCCCCCTCCCTCCCTCTCAGTTACATGGCCCCTGAGGTGTTCCGCCACGAGCCCTACAACAACAAGGTGGACGTGTACGCGTATGGCATGATCGTCTACTACCTCTTCGAGGGTGTGCCGCCCTTTTATGACATGGACCCCATCGCAGCCGCCAGGCGAGACGGGGTGGACAGTGGATGATTATATATGGATCCGTTTATAAATATAGGCATGCCTACTGGTGACTGCGTCATACGTGTGATCACTCCAGCCATGCAGCTGAGCAGCTGCGCGAGTGTTTCGTGGCTCTTCGTATTGTGTATCAGACGCCCACCCTGCTCGTGCCGACTGCTTCTCTTTGCAGGGCCGCGAGCCTCAACATGGCCAGGCCGCAGTTCCTGAACCCCAACAGCAGGGGCACGAGGACGCCCAAGGTGAGTCACGGCTGATCGAATGGCTCGTGCGTCATGTATGTCTGGTTGTGCGCTCATATGGCCTTCAGGCCTCTTTCCTTAGTAGCAGCAAGTGTTGCGATGGTAGTATAACTTACACTACCAATTTGTCGAATAAGACGCCCATCTGCATATGCTAATGGCAAACGTCGCGTTGCTGCCCCGCAGGAGATCCAGGACCTGGTGCGGCTGTGCTGGGACGAGAGCCCCTCCCGCCGGCCCGAGTTCTATGAAATCGTGGAGACGCTGGAGGGGATGCTGGCCAAGCTGCCGCCCATGAGGCCCATCCTCTGCGGCACAGGGGGCAGCTGCACCGTGCAGTGAGCGCGTGAGACCAGGCGCTGCGCCGTGCATGATGCAGGGAAGCAGCGCGGGGAGGGACACGCTGCGGGCAGTAGATGGTATGGTGTCCAGGATTGAAAGAAATCCGCTTTCGATCAGGGACGGAGCACGAGAGATGCAATGAAGTCTACCCCATCCACTCATTTGCGCACTCCAACGCGCCAGTCTCCTGTTCCCTGTCATGGCTCCGCAGCGGTCCTGCCGCCCGCCGCCTCAGCCGAGGGCAAAAGCCCTCAACGCGGGTAGTGACTCTGCAACTGGCACATCAAGTCCCCGGCTCCCCGTTCTGTGTTCACTGTGCCGGTGCCGAAAGCTAAAGCAGGACTTCGCGCCATCACAGGATCTCTAATCCCCTTTGCAATCGCTGCGAGCTAGGCATGCATCTCCGGTAGATTGCTGCCTCAGAAAAGCCAGCTGTGGCTCGCCGGTGCACGTCTGTCGACACCAGGGTCAGGGACAGGCAAGCAGCGCCGCGCGGAGAGGGTGCGGGACCCGAAACGGACCCGAGAAGCGGGCGGTCCCAAGTTGAGGACAGACAGGTCCCGTGCGGACCGCCTACCGCCTAGCTGTGGCGTGCGAGGGGCTCCCTGGGATTCTACTGTCGTTATCGAAGTGCATGTCTCCACGCGACGCCGCTAGGTGGCTTCTTCGCGCGCAGAAGCCTATTGTGCTCTGATGTGCCTTGCAGCATGACCACGGCCGGTGCCGGCGCGCGCGCGCTGAACGCGCTTATGATTCCGGAAACGGACCTACAGGTGGGCGCCAAGCTCGCCGACGGAGGGCAGGGCGAGGTCTTCCGGGGCCGGTGGCGCAACCGGGACGTGGCCGTCAAGCGTTTGCATGCGGACATATCGGGCGTTGCGCGGGGGCAGCTGGGCGCGGTGCTGAACCGGGGCATGAAGGAGCTCGAGCGGATGGCGGCGGCGGCCACGAGCAGCACCCGCGTGTGCCCGTGAGTGGCCTGGGAAGCTGGCTGCAGGCATGCACAGCTGCGAGGGGCACTGCCTGCGAGCCCCTCCGAGGCGCAGCACCTGTCGCCCGGCCGCAGGCTTCTGGGTTTTACGGTCAAGGATGCCCAGCTGCACATCGTGATGCCGCTGTACGAGCGGGGGTCGCTGGTGCGGCGCATCGCGGAGCGGGGGGCGGGGCTGCGGCCGGAGGAGGTGGTGGAGGTGGCGGTGCAGCTGCTGGAGGGGCTGCAGGACCTGCACCACCGCGACATCGTGCACAGGGACATCAAGCCGGCCAATGTGCTGGTGGACGACCAGGGCAACCTGCTGCTCGCGGACTTTGGGCTGGCGACGGTGGTGGAGGGGTCGATGGGGGTGTCGGTGAGGCGGGGGTGCCACGCCTGCCGAGGGATGCATGCTTGCATGTCACGGGATCGTATCGAGTGCTGGCCTGGTCTTGCGTCGGCAAGCGCCCAGCATCGATTGTCAGTGGTGTGGCCGCAGTGGACGTCCCTGGACGGCACACGCATCGGCGCGGTGGGCACGGCTCAGTATATGGCCCCCGAGCAGTGGGACACGGAGCTGGGGCGCCCCACGCCAGCGTCGGACGCGTACGCAGCGGCGGCGACGCTGTGCCACGTGGCGTCGGGGCAGCCGCCCTACGGCAACAAGCAGATGCAGCAGATCATGACGGACGTCCTGGTGCGCAAGCGGCTCCCGACGGTGCCAGACTCGGTGCCGGAGCCGCTGCGGTCGGCGCTGCGGGGTGCGTTGCAGTTCCACGCCGCGGATCGGACGAGCGTGGCGGAGATGCTGAAGGCGGCGAGAAAATCAAGGTGAGGGACAGAGACATGTGGCTTTCATGCGGGAAGACTGCCCACATGTGCGGCAGCTCATGGTTGCTGTCCGCCAGCCCCCTGCAGCCTGGCGAAATGCTGCGTGTGCAAAAAGGATGCGGATGTCCAGCTGACGGTGACGTGCAGTCAAGGGGCGCACCGGGTGTGCGGGGAGTGCCTGGCTGTCAAGGTGGGGACGCTGGCCGACAGCCGGGTGGCGTTCACGGCAGAGGGGCACCTGCAGTGTCGGAAGTGCACAGGGCAGGCGTGCGAGGGGGAGCTGTTTGCCCACGAGGTGGTGGCCAAGACACAGCACGACCCTGAGGCGGGCCGGCGGTTTCTGAAGGCCAGCCAGCAGCACGCGGCGGAGGCGGCAAAGGCCGTGAGTGCGAGGGAGGTGGAGGAGCTGCAGAAGCGCCTTCTGGAGGTCACGAAGCGGAGCGGGTCGGAAGCGGAGGCCGTGGACGCGCACCGGAGTCTCGTGGAGGAGCTGAACGTGAAGCGGTGCCCGTGGTGCTTGGCGGACTGCAGGGAGGACGCGCATCGGCACGTGGCCAGCTGCACGCGCAACCCGCGGAGGCTGAGCGTGTCTGAGACGGAGGCGAAATTTCGGCAACACGAGGCAGAAGAGGAGCGGATGCGCGTGCGATATGTGAGAGGCAACGTGCCGTGGGGGCAGCGGGCTGTGTGGGAGAAGGCGAATGGGCTGCCAGCAATTCGGGAGGCACGGATGCAATGGACGGACGTGGAGGCGGAGACGGGGATGGGGTGGCAGGGCGGGGCGTCGGGAAACAAGGTGAGGATGGGGGGAGTGAAAGTGGTGCACCAATGGTGGGTGCGTCGTGACAGATGGACAAGGCGGGTGACATTGGATTTGTAAGCGGATGTGATTGCACCCTTGCGTGTGAAAAGCCAGTGAGGTACGAGCACATGTAGATGTGCCGGAGATGGAACCGATTGTGCTGTGGATGCAGGGTGGGCGGGATAGGGACCCAGGGCCTGCCGTGGTGCAGCCCACTCCGGGCCAGAATGCCGCGGAGACGTCGGGGAAGCTCTTGCGGACGCTGGCTGGGCACTCAGATATGGTGCACTCGATAGCCGTCTCCCCTGACGGGCGGTGGGTGGCGAGCGGGTCGGAGGACAACACGATCAAGGTGTGGAATGCAGCAACGGGGAAGCTCGTGCGCACGCTTTCTGGGCTTTCACAGGGTGTGGGATCGGTGGCCTTCTCCGTCGACGGCCGGTGGCTGGCGAGCGGATCGTGGGACGGTGCAGTCAAGCTGTGGGACACGGCGACGGGGAAGCTCATGCGGACGCTTTACGGGCATTCAGAGGGGGTGGCATCGGTGGCCTTCTCCCCCAGCGGTGTGTGGGTAGCGAGCGGGTCCGCGGACAGCACGGTCAAGCTGTGGAGCACAGCACCGGGGGAGATCGCGCGCACTCTGGCTGGGCATTCTGATACGGTGGCATCGGTGGCCTTATCACCTGACAGCCGGTGGCTGGCGAGTGGGTCGTGGGATAGCACGGTCAAGCTGTGGGACGCAGCAACGGGGGAGCTTGTTCGCACGCTGTCTGGGCACTTACAGTGGGTGCGCTCGGTGGCTTTCTCCCCCGACGGGCGGTGGCTGGCGAGTGGGGCATATGACAGGACGGTCAAGCTGTGGAACGCGGCGACAGGGGCGGTCGTGCGCACAATGGAAGGGCACTCAGACTGGGTGTACTCGGTGGCTTTCTCTCCTGACGGGCGGTGGGTGGCGAGCGGGTCGTTGGACGAGACAGTCAAGATGTGGAACACGGCGACGGGGGAGCTGGTGCACACACTGTATGGGCACTCTGGCTCTGTGTGGTCGGTGGCTTTCTCCCCCGACGGGCGGTGGGTGGCGAGCGGGTCGGTGGATACAACGGTCAAGCTGTGGAACGTAGGAACGTTGCGCTAGGGCACTAGTGACATCGATGGGATGGTGCCGCGGATATAGTCGCTGGTTTGCTGGCTGTGGTTTTGAACAGGTTCGCTTGTCATAACGAGGTGTCAGATGCCTCAATGTGTTTTTTTTGCAATGCCGCCAGTGAGGCCAGTGAGGCTGACTCACGCAAGGCATTTTTCCCACAGATGCCCTCCTCTGCCGCCCCTGTCCACAGCCACTATCACCATTTGCTCTCCACTATATCCTTTCGCCTCCACCGTTCAAGCATCGCCCTAGCATGCAGGCACCTTCTCAGCTACAACGCAGCCCCCGCATCCCCACCCACCACGGCCCACTCGCTGCGAGCACTGCCACCGCCCCAGCACTGTCCCAGCTGCCCTCGCTCCCGGCCACCTCGTCTCGACCCGAGTCGCACCCTCGTTAAGACATGGG